>CM021104.1:579790286-580030808 GCA_007115665.2 Sequoiadendron giganteum
CTAAGAAATAGCATTATACATATATATTAACTCAAATCAACCATAAAATGCACAACGTTGATTAATAGATCATACTATCTCCCAATTCTTCATTTTTAACAATATTTCGGGAAAATCCGTAAAGGATGGAAATCCGTGAAAAAGGGCAATAGTTTACGAATTCTATGAAAGTGAAGGGAAAAAGGAATATTGGTAAAATCCCAAGTACACAAAATTTTGTGAATTCATTTTAATCTTCACCTTTTAAGTATATTTCGGGAAATCGACAAAGTGATGGAAAAACTGGGAAAATCCTGAAGTAAAGGAAATCCACGAAATGCTCGAAAACCTGAAATATTTTACTTCATCAGGATTTCACCAATATTGATCAAACAATCAGGAAGTTGGGATTTTGACTTAGAATTCAACTCGTTCAAAGTGCAAGATCAAATCACACTTCAAACCGAACACAAATGAAATCCAATCAACATGAGGAATGATATTAGCAAAGGAAACCCTAGGAAATTGCCATGATAGCACAACTTGGATCCATTCATCATTTTCATTTCAACATATTCACACAAATTCTCCCAAGACTCAACTAAGATAGGTCAATAATCAAATAAAATAATGAACAACAAGCTCCAAACCACCAAAAACATAGTTTCATTATAGGTCAAAAATTTATAGGTTAAACCAGAGCTCAACATAAGAGAGCACAAAATCAAATATAATGAAGTAGAGCAATGGTTGACCTTATCAAACCACAATCATGTAGGAGAAAAGGATGCACAATCCATGAGAAAGGGCATCAAGCCAACAAACAAAAACCCTAGCACCATAACCAGACCATACCACATCGAAGTTCTGACTGAAAAAATACACACACACAAACCCCAAAGAAAATGCAATTGGTTCATTAAAAGGGGAAGGCAACATGTACATACCATGGAAGCCAAGAAATTGAAATAGCAACAGTCGACAAGGAACCCCGAAAATGGAAGTAGAAATGCAAGCGATCACCAGAAAATCTGATTGTAACACTCGATCAGAAGCTCAAACACAAAATACAACAATAGCAACTCGAAATCTAGCTCCTCTAATCAGAACAAGGCAAATGACACAAACCTCTCCTCATAAAACACAAATGAATCAATAAAATAAAACTCCAAGACCGTACCAAAAACATAAATGCGTCGATAAGATAGCGAGCTCAGGAACCCGAAGGCATGATAGAATCTTGGGAAAATCCGAACCAGATAGAATTCCGTGAAGTCCCAGAATTTTTGAAAATTATATAAAACAGCCTCTGTCGGGTTTTCAAGGTGCTCGGGGAAATCCGCCCAAAGAGAATTTTCTTGAAAACATAAGAAAACTCGAAATTAATTCCAGAATACATGATATCCAAAATACTTCTTCAAAAGGGGCATTTGCGCAAGTAAGATAACCATTTGGGAACATGCCAAGGAAACCAAATCCACAAAATCAAAGGGCCAAAACACCAAGAATGAAAGAAAAAGAGCAAGAAAGAGGGTCCCTACTTTCAGTGGGGTGTGTGTACGAAAAGTGCACAACACATGCTCTAAACACTTCATATTGATTTTGACTAACACTCTGCTTTGGTGTACATTCAAATTATACTCACACAATTCGTATCAACTAAAACACAACATTACATTCTATCTCCAAAACACTAAAAAGGATCTTATATATATGTATCTCCTCTTTATCCACAAACACATATACCGTCAATTAGGTCAGCTTAATTAGATGTAATATGAAAAATATCTTATCGGCTCATTATACACACATGCATGCTTCATGCCAAAATTAAAAACTTATAACAAATTCAAATAGGTTTCTATGCACCTATACTAGCTCCCACATAACAAATCAAAACTTATTAAAACTTCACAATAGACAATACTTCTTAGGTCAGTACCAATAATGACCTAATATAGATATTTTCCAACTATACATCCAAAAATAGACATGAGAGCCTCCAAAATTCATGACACTTTGATTTCAAACTCTTCTAACACTTGTCAAAGTCTCCATAAATCCACAATATTAGACACCAATCTGTGGAGAGGTGCAAATTCACAAAACATGCACACTGAATTGGAAACATTGTCACTACTAGACTGAAACTTCTATCACTCATAACTTTATCACCAAAAACCATAACAATGTAAAACTTTGAATATGAAATCCTTCAATATCAAATGAAATTACATTGAAACCACATAGAAATATTCTTCGTAGTGGACCAGTGCAAACAAAAATATCAAATATCTTGTACATAGGAAACTTTGTTTTTGACACTTAAAACAATTTTATCTTCATTTGTCTTCACCAAATCAGACCTTCTTGCACATTTCGACTTGATAATCATTTTAAAAATATTATCAAGCTATAAAAACTTTTGTACATTGTGATCTTCATACCAGAATACAATTTTGACATCAATGACAACACTGAACTATATATTATAAAACTTATACTTATACTCCATTCCCATGTTTCCAATAATCATATCAATATCAATGGCAATATTCTTACTCTTCCAACATGTTTTGTAGAATCATGATAAGGATTTGTAACTCTTTGGAGTGTAGACTGAACAGAAAAATAAAACACTATACAAAAATTACATAAAATACTTCTATGCATGAAAGTGAAACATTAAGAAAAATAAGCTTCTAGGAATTATTCATGCACTAGAAACTCTTAAACTTCACCATTTATATTATCCAAAAAATATGTATTCTCGCCATGGTTATGAATGATTAAAAATGGTATTAGCCATAAGGGATGAAATTTAAAAAATTTCCCCTTATCTTGTAATCTAGCATTCCACACAAATACTAGATCACATATCAAGAACTTTATATCATTTTCCATTTTTTGATCAAGTATTTGACCCAATACTACCTCTTAAAATTTAAAACATGATAATGTCTCCTTGTTTCATCCAATTTAGTTAATTAGTTAATTTTATAAATCATTGCATTTGAAACATTCTCATTGTTTTCTTGCATAAACATGTAAAATGACAATAAATTGTTCAAAGGTATCTTGACATCTACACCATATACTAGTTCATAAGGTGATTTACTTGTGGAAATCTTTATTTTTACCCTATCAACCCATAATGCTAACTTAATATTTGAGTTGCATGACTTATTATTCTTTCCTAACATTCTCTTTATCATTTTCAATAATAATTTATTAATATGACTGTAATGGATTGAATTTGTACCCCTTGAAAATTCCCCATTTACACCCCTTACCTTAGAAAGATCAAACCCAATGATTTTATTCCACATACTTCATCTAGTCTCCATCCATTTGACAGTTGTGTGTAGTGCTAGTGGGGGAATTTCTATCAGGGATGCGAGAAAAACATGCAAATGTTTGTGCAACGTGCTACCATCTTGATAGGATTCCCACCTCTAGAATCTGTAGATGCATTACGATTCTGCATTGGTGTCAAAGTGCAATCTCTTTTTCAAATGAACAACCTCGAATGGATCCTTTGGGATCCCTTTTATCTAAGAAACATCATCTCATTTATTCAATTCATATTCTACATATTTCTTGAGACTTCACTTGATCTTCTTCAAAATTCTTCACACCTCACATCATTCACAACATTTGGTACCATCATTGGAGTTTCAACTTGCTATCTTGCAAGATTTATATCTTCGTTATTGCGGCAACATCAACTTTGCCAGGATTGCGAGCTCTTTCCTTCTCTCATGTTACTTGAGTTTAGGTCATTGAAAATGATGACTTTCTATCTGTCACTTTACATAGCATCATTATTTGTTTATGTAGCATATTGTTGTTATCATTCCTTGGTATTCTTACTTTTAGTGCTTTCCTTTATCATATTTCTCCTATCATTGCTATATTGGCTATCTATGGAGGTGGGAACACCAAAGTGAGGTACTAACTATGAAAGTCCTTGTAAAATAGCCCCAAATTTTTTCCTCTTTCTTGTGTGTAGGTTCTTGCTCAAGTGAAGAGCTCAAGATAATTAAATCATGGGTAGGAAGGTGCACTTTCCTCACCCTCTTTTCTTATTTCATGATTTAAGTAGTTAAAGTATTCTTCTTCTTTTTTTTCTATTTACTAGCTTTTACTTTCTATGTTCGCATCAAACCTTATCTGGTAAGTACTTAGTAGGTTCTTTGTTGTTTTTGGCTATGTTTTGCACTTTATATTCATATGGATGGAAACACCCCGCTAAGATGCCAATGTGTCATGCTATCACCCATGTATCATACTTTCATCCTTTGGAAAAGAGTTGTCTGAGGTACACTCTGGGCTAAGGAAACTTTCTCGCTTAACCTTCTAAAACTCTTAGGTCAGTAGAAAGATAGTGGTACTAAGAGTGCTCTTCTTTCTCTGCCTTAAACACTTCATAATTTCCTAAACCTTTCACCTAGCTTGAGGTAGATTAGGGAAGCTTGTTGTTTCAGTCCCTCCTATGACCTAGGGTCTTGAGTAGATGGTCCCTCTCCTCTACATTTTGGTGAGCTCAACATGATTTTTTTTGGTTCTATTTCGTAGCATTGAAGGATTATTTTCCCATGTTCTAGGTGTTTTATAGGTGTGTGCATTGTAGGGAAGCTAGCCTTGCAACCCAACCTATGAATACTAGCAACATAGCAAGAAGAGTCCCTAAACATTGTGAATTAAAATCTAAAATAGGTCACTTTTTAATTGTTAAACCCTTGGGGGATTCTAAGAAAGTCCTTTCTATTGTGCTTAAAATATGGCTTCTTTCATGAATCTTTCCATCCAGTTTGTGCAGCCTATGAGTGGGTCTCCTAGTATAACCTTTACCTCGTAGGATTTTCCAATGAAAGCTAATAGAGAACCCTCTCCTTTGTACGTTCTAACTCAAGTATCAATCTAAATTTTGTGACTGGCACTCTCGTTGACCCTACATGTCAGGTTAATGTTAATAAACTTCGTACATAAGGATTTTTATGATGAGTCTAAAAGAACTATATATACACATGATGCGATTTTTGTCCCTCCGATCAGTTCTATCACCCTATCATTCCTAGTTGGGCTTAGGATTGCAAATTATATTTTTTATATTATCTGAGACTCTGACTTGTTTAGAGTGCAGCTAGGAATTTCTTGTGTAGTTTACATGAACATAGTGCCTTCGGTGGCTCATAAGTGCTTGAAATTATCCCATGAGGACTCCATGCACATTGTGCATGACACTAGCTACAAACCCTTGGTGTCACATGGGGCTTATTATTTAGATCACTTCTTTCCTACCCCTACTAGTTCATTTCATCCCAATATGGGTCTCTTGTATCACACTTACATAAAATACAAGAATGGGGGCATAGTACTTGTGCAGTTTCGCACACACGCCCCACTGAAAGTAGGGACCCTCTTTCTTGATCTTTTGGTTTTTTGCTTTTGGTGTCTTGGCCCTTCAATTTTGAGGATTCGCTCGCTTGGGCATGTTCTTGGATGTTTATCTTGCTTCAATTCCGGGGCACCCCTTTTTGATTTATATTGAAACCTTAAGTTTTGGGTTCATTTAGGTTTTTTCACTATTTTTGGGAAAATCCACTCCTGGCAGAATTTTCGGGGTTCCTTTTGGAGCTCTGTGGTAGCTGCTATTCATTGAAAATCTAGAGATTTTTTCATTCCACAGAATTCCATCATGACCAAATTTCCCCGGTTTGTCCATTGCTTTGTTGGGTTCCCAGGTTTAGTTTGGTATGTCTTGTCAATTGCATTAATGCTTGATTGTATCTTCTTTTGGGGTAGTGTTAAATTAATTTTTGGGAAGTTTTATGCCATTTTGAGTTTCATCATTTGCTTTTTATTTGGTTTGGAGTGCTTCTTCTTGAGTGACGATGTTGGATTTTGCATTTGGGATTGGGTTTGATTATTTTAGTTGGACTTCCTCAGCGCCATTTGTATTATGCTCGGATTGTGTGGTTTCTTATCGGCCTCCTTTGTGTTGATTTCTCTGTTCTCATGGTATGTACATGATAGATTCTCTCTATCATGATTGAAATGAATTGTTGTATGATGTGTGCATACATGCTGTGAGTCGGAATGATGGAATACTGGGGTTTTGTAATTGATGCTTGGGTTTTTGGTTCTCATTTGGGGCACTTTCTTGTTGTTCATGTTGCCATGTTGTTTCTTGTTGAATGCATGTGATCTTTGGCACTTTGGGTTTGCTTTGGGTTTGAGTTCCTACTAGTTTTAGTGTTATATATTTTGAAGCTAGAGGGATTTCCCATTTTGTTCGAGGGCCATTCCTAGGTGAGTGCTTTGAGCTCGTCTTTTGGCTTTATCCCAGGGTATCTTGCCTATACTAGCCATGTCAAACCTTCTGTAAACCCTTGCGAGCAAGCAAGTGGAGCCCAAGTTTTTTTGTGCACTCATGGTAGAGGTTTAGGGTTTCATACCTAGGGCATAGCCAATCGCTCTTGGTTTACTATGAGGCAGTTTTGGAATTCAAGGATGACTTGTAGGAGGTCTTGATCGAGCTAGTTTCAAGCTCTAGTTCCTCAAATTTATGATCATTGGATCAATTTGAGTGAGGTTGAGAGAAAATGCAGGTGTTCGGGTTTTCACAGTCTTCATGGAATTCCTTATCTACTGGAATTCCCTGATTTCCCATTTTCTCCATGATGTTCGATATCTTCTTTGATCCATGTTTTTGCCTCCTTTGCGGATTTTCTTTACCTTTAGATTTCCCTGGTTTGTCCCTTGCTTGGTTTTTTTCCCAAAATTTTGCTTGAGTGGTAAAATTGCATTGACTTCACTGGAATCCACATCCTTGGGATTTTCCCGAATGTTCTTGACTGTTTCATTTTCCCAGAAATTCTTAAACTGTTGCCATTTTTGGGGATTTCTGTCTGAGGCAAATTTTCCTAAGGTCTTGCTGAAAATGAAGAATCAAGAGATTGCATGAATGATTTCTTGGTTATTATGCATTTGATGATTGATTTAAGTTGTTTTAAGGCATATCATGTGATTTCTTGGTTAAATTGTTTGATCAAATGAAGGATTGGATGCTTGTATGCTCACTTCGATAGGTTTTGCCTAGTCCAGATTTTCTTAGAATTCCTCTCCAACCTAGATTCCATGAGGGGGTTAAAAACCTGAACTTTGAGATGAATAATTTTATAAGGGTTTTTGAGCATTTTTCTTATTATGGATCTTGTATTGAGGAATGATTTTATCATATATGATGGATTTAGCTAAACATTATTATATGATGGATCTTATTTTTGGTGTATGCAGGCAGAATCAGGTCAGGCTATTGTTGGGCAGAGCAAGGGAAAGGTGATGGATCCAAGTGCTCAAGGTTCAACTATCTTCGAGGCAAAGAGATTCAAAATGGATATCAAGAGTAGAATCCCAGATAGCAAGCTAACTTCATTTTGGTTAGGGATCAATGATAAAAATGTTGGAATGTGGGACTATGAAGAGTTCAAGGCAGGGATGGCAACACAAAACCTCCCTTTGTTAGCTAGAAGGATATTGGAGTTTGGGTTGGCACATGTGGCTAGATTTCCTTCTATAGTTGAGTGTTATGAGTTGGTGCTTGAGTTTCCTAGACACTATGAAAAGGGTACAAAAAGAAAATTTTGTCCTCAAGGAAGAATTGTGGAAAACTTTGACCCTGTATCTATAGCTCGGAACTTTCACATGCCTGATCGGTCAGATGTTGTAGCCTTCGACATGGATTTATAAAATAAACATTATGAGGAGAATATTGTCAACTCCAAATAGGTAATCATTTCTTGGTTGGAGAAACCCAAGTCCCACTTCTCCAAGCTGCCCAAGCAACTGTTCATACTCAAGTTCAGGAGGGAGTACTATCATGCTATCACACTCCTTAGCAGAGTAGTAGGATTGAAAGGTGTAGGAGTGTTTGAGAGTTGGATGTTCAACGTCATTGCATGGATGAAGAAAGGTGTATATTATCACTGAGCAGGAATTATAAGTGCAATTCTACATGAGAAGATGAGCAATGTCTTGCAGACAAACACCTTCACAATGACCTCCTATTTGCTGTATGCACTCGCAAGGTTTCACCCATACAAGGGACTGAGCACCAGGGGTGTGTTTGGCCTTGATGTAATTTATGAAATGTATCCACAACTATACATGGGTGGTGGAAGCTATAGGAGGGTGAATGATGCATTCACCATGTACATCACTAGGTTGTTGCAGGGTGTTGAGCATGTCCGGATTTCAAACAAGGCCAAGGAATTAATCAAAAGGTTTGGAGCTTGGTTCATTCAATTCCCCACCTTTTATTTTATTAGGATTGATGGTTGTTAGAGGGCTCCATACAGACTTTGAAGGTACCCTACAAACCATTTTATACTATTGGAGGTCACAAGGTAGATTTGTGACTTTGATGTAATTGTAAAAGGGGAGAAGCACAAGACTAGATTTGGAAATGACTTCCCTCTGAAGATAGGAACTAGTGAGGTGTTCCCTTCTATCCAATCATCCCACGCTTTTGAAGAAGAAATGAGAACTCTTGGTCTCTCCTTATATTCTAAAAGAGCTAGGTTTGATATAACTGGTGAAGCACAGAAGAAGGCTAGCAGGGAGTATAGCCACAAGAATGACATGGAGGACTATTGGGCTAACATTAATGATGAATTTGAAGCCAGAAAGAAGAAGTTCTCTAGGCTTCCAGTGAGCTTAGTGCAGTTGTACAACATCAAGGTTGTTCCTGACTAGGTTGAGGAGGATGGGAGTCTCATCCAAGGTCATATCTTTGAGGCTGTGAAGGAAAAGACAGTTGGAGAAGTTGATTGGCTAGAGGAGGAGAAGATAGAACTATAACAAATCATGGCTCTAGTCATCAAGTACACCAAGTAATGGCTCAAGCACAAGATGTTAAAGTTGGAAAGTGAAGGTGTGCCTTTCACCTATGACGTAATGGGAGACTTGGAGTCTCACTCTACTTCTGAGGATTCACATGAACAAGATCCCAAAGGTAAGACCAAGGTGGGTTATCCTTTCAAAATCAAGACTAAAGATGTTCAAGCAGGAGAAGTAGGGAAATAGAGAAATCCCATAGCAAGGAAGAGGAGGCATGTTTCAAAGAAGAAGGGGATTGAGAAAGAGGAAGAGGGAAAATAAGAAGTAGAGGCTAGTGTCCCTTTACCCAAAAAGAGGAGACTTGTGAGGTTGTCACACAAGGAAAAGGAACCTTCTAAGGAGGATAAGGAGGCTGAACCACCTATGGTGGAGGTAGAGAGCTCAGAGGATAAGACTCAAGTGTATACTAGGAGGTCAAGGAATCCTTCCCCAAAATATGTTGCACCAAAAGGAAGTATTCCTATGACTGCTCCTACAACTGAACATGAGGACATCCCTTCTTCTCAAGAGACTGGCAGTGTGCTAGATGAACCTAAAGATGTAGAGGATCCTAAGGACCTGGGAGAGGAAGAATTCTAGGAAGGTGATCTCTATAATATTGAAGCAAAAATTGACAAGGTAATGCAGTCTCCTTTGGTGGGATATGCGAATTCGCCTATAGAAGTTCATGAGGATAAATCCCCTCAAAAGGAGGAGATACCAACCAAGATTCCCTCACTAGTATAGGACAAAAGGGGACGAGCAGTGTAAGGAAAAAGAGGATTTAGTTAGGGAGATCCCTGAGGATCCAAGCATTGAAAAGGGTACACCCAGTGTTCAATAGGAACAAGATTATGGGTAGGATAGGGTACAATCAAGATCTACTGCTCTAGACTAGTTAGACAAAGAATTAAAGAGCAAAGAGATCATAGTGGATGACACTCCTCCCAATTGGGATGACCTACTGGCTAACATTGGAAAGGGAAAGACAAAGAAGAAAGCCAAAATCATTTCTAGGATTGAGAGAGATGGAGTGAATAAAAGAGTAGTCCATATTGCTACTCCAGTTCCTGATAAGGATAGAGGTGGGGTAACTGGAAAAGATTACAATGTGATGAATTTCAATCTTGGGCATGCCTCCATGGAGCAAGATATTGAGGAGTATGAAGGCTCAAGTGCTGTGATCCTTGGTTGATTGAGGAAGGAGGTGTAGACTAAGCATGAGTTGGGGAAAGAAAATGAGAATCTCAAGAAATATTTGTAGGAGTTGATGAAACCCTTGCAATCCATTAGTTCTTCCTCCTCTGTTGCAGGCTTCCTACCCCAGCAAACAATATCGAATCTTGAAAAGATGAAGGGAACCACATATGCTATAGCCGGTTGGTTGTAGGGAGTACAAACCAAAGGGAACAATGCCATCAAGGACATCCTATCAACTACATGGAACGCAATGAGATCAATAAATTGGCTAAAGACTATGCTATCCCATGATAAGGAGGATGTAGATCTCTTGGTCTAGAAGACAAGGACTATCATGGAGTACACGGAGGACCAATTGGTGAAGGATGGAATTCTTCCTTTGTCAAGAGTTGTAGAACCTTGGGAGTGGTTTGAAATTTTGCAAACGAGACAGAAGGCCTCAAAGAAAATATGAAAACAAAGAAGGCAGATTGAGGACACTTTGAATGGTATCTATGATAAGTGTATCTCTTTCTTTGAGGTGATGATAGGAAGGAAGAATTTTTCTCTGAAGCATCTTAACTTGGAGCAATTGAGAAAATGGCAGTGAGATGTTTATTCTCCAATCAATGAGGGCCCTATTACTAAACATCAGCTAGATGATGCAGCCACATATATTGCAATCATTGACATGTATCAAATTAATAAAGCTGATTGGGATAATATAGTGAGGTAGTCAAGAGATGACATCAAATTCCTGGAGAGGAGAATTACAGTTTTTTCCTATGTGACCTATTGCCAACTTGGATAAGGTGTTATTATTGGTGCATGATAAAGTGAAGCGAGCTAAGGAAAGAGGGGGGAAGTAGTTAATGCAAGGATACATTGAAATTTGTGCTTCCCCATTATTTTTTCCTCTTTCTTTGCATGCCTTGGATCGATTCTTTGAGACCCCGGGCCATCTTGGATGAAATTGGTACAAATTGCACATTTCATGTTATTTTTGAATATCTTTTGGCCGAGCTGTTGTGTGGCATGTATTATTGTAAACCCTAATTGGGTCAACCTATCTTGGGGGGGTGGTTCTCTATAAGTTTGGAATTATGCCTCATTTGTAAGGGTAATTAGAAGTTAGAAGAATTTCATACCAAGAGAGAATTGTAGAAAAAAGAATTAGAGTTAGAATTTAGTTCATTTTCAAGCAAGTGTTATAACCAAAGACTAGAATTGTTGCCACTTTGGGTGATTTAATACAAGTAAATATATTGTGATTTGATTCCTTTCTTGTGTTAAGTTTTATCTAGCATGGTTCTTGATCTTCTATCTTTAAAACTGCTTAAGTTTATTTAATGTTAGATTGTTTGATAAATCTTAGGGTTTTATGCTTGAAGTGTTTGCAGCAATGTCTAGTCCATACTTTTTGCAGTTAGCTAATTGTTAGCTACTATGCAAAGTTAGCCCGGACTTATAACTATGCTTAGTTCAATTAAGAAATTTTGTTCATTTCAATTACAATAGGGTTGTATTGAATGAATATGCATGATTTGAAAATATTTAACACCTTAGAAGATTGCACTATTTTTGTAAGATTGCAGATTTATTTGGGTTGAACAGGAATCAGTTTTTTTGAGGGATTGGTCCATTTCAAGTATCTTATCTTTTGTGTTGTTAATCCTAGGGTTAGAATTATTTTTAGAATTATCTCTGAAACCTTTATCTTTTGTCATTTCTTTTATTATCTGAGTTAATTTTAGGTCTTGAAGTATCAACATATTGTTAGATCTGATAAATTCAAGTTCAATATTTTCTTGTAGTAAGGTCCCTTTGTGATTACCAACATTTTCACATTATCTATGAGATTTTTTATTTGAATTTTCAAGACCTGACATTAGAGACCTTGGGGTTATCTCTTTGTCCATAGAGAACAACCTTCCAAGAGAGATAGGATATCATATTTTGTCTAAGTTGTTGTTGTGCAGAAAACACCATCAACAGTACTGAAAGTGACCTATCCTCCTTCTCTCTATGCTATTTTAGTTAAGGCTTCCATGATAAAGCAACATAAGGCTATCTCTACTGCTTTTAAAAAATGAGGAGGAGAATTTCACTCATGGACCTTCTTCTTCTTCCTATGTTGTTCCACTCACTCCTACCTCTCGTCTTGCTATGGCGCCTTTGACTTCTTCCCCTATGTGTATCTTGTGGAGTCAAATGGTGCCCACTTGGTTAAAAGCCAAGCAAAATGTTTAACCTTCTTATCTTGCCTATGGTGCCTTAGGTCATCTTGTATGGTAAGGGGAAGGGTCCCCATGGAGACACCCCTACTCCTTTGCCTCTATGACCTCCTATTTATCCTACACCTAGGGTAGAAAATTGGAAGAGATCCGCTACTAAGGAAATTGAATCTACTTATTTACCTATTGTTACCTCTATTCCTGTTAGAGTAAAGGTTTTAACTTAATTATGTTGATTAAGTTACCTTTATTCCCTTCTTAAGATTTCATGTTAGTTTGCATAAAGTGACGTTTAATAATTATATTAATTATTAAATGTTATCCTATTAGGGCTTCTATTAGGGTTTTTCCTATTAGGGTTTTATTAGGGTTTGCATGATCTTCTTTTTATAAGGATTGATCCCAAGTTATTTCATATCAATTCATTCTCTCATTCTCTCTAATATATACATTTTTAGTTTTCAGAGAACCCTTGCTTGTTTGTCTCCATCTCTTCTTTTGTGATAGGTTATATACATGTAGGTGATCTTCGGGGTTTGTGAAGTTGTATTTTCTCAACTCCTACATGCTATCAAAGCTCCACACATGCTGCTTCCTCTTCTTGTCTTGAAGATTTTTCGAGCTTCAAGGGTTTGGGGCTTGTTTTCTTGATCTTTGGGGTTTGTGGTGTTGTATTTTCTCAACTCCTACATGGTATCAGATTTTAAAAAAAATCAAAAAAAAAAATATATATTTAAAAACAAATTTTGCAGTTTAAAGGCTTGCAGGCCTGTATGAGGGTACCCGCAAGTAACTACGTACCTGCGGGCCCTTAGTATGCTGTCAGCATACTGCCAGCTGCTGGTAGGTTTACCGCCAACCGGCGGACTGATAGTACCACCGACGGTGGTACTCTGCCAGCCGTAGGCGGCGCCGGCCCCTACCTGCCCAAAAAAAAAAATTTAACAATTTTTTCAAAAATAAGCTCAATCGCACATTTACAATGTCGATCGTTTGGCCGTCAAATTTAACCTAGTTTTTTTTCTGCGACAGTCGTATGACCATCAAATTTAACCCAGCACTGGTTTTTTCCCTCTTTGGAGCTGATTTATTTCGGAGGCCATAACTTGGGCATACGATATCATTTTTTGGAAAATGAGATATCGTCGAAAAGCTAGTTTTCTCATCTTTCCAATGGTCTAGGTCTCATTAGTTCTTTTTTCCGTTGGTGCATTCTACAGCCAGTTGAAGACAAAGGGGCTATTTTTAGTCTCAAGCTGATAACTTTTGATCTATTTCTCCGTTTTTCTCAATCTCATTGGCGTTGGAACCATATTTCAGAGCTCTTTAGTTTCATCCATGCTATTTTTCCAGATTTGATTCTAGGTATATTTTATTCAATTATTTGTGTTTTCACACTCTGGTGGATTACCTGGACATATTTGCTCTTGGAAACTTTTTGTTCACATGGGATGCTTTGTTCTTGGCTGTTATTCATGTATTTCCAACATTTTGTCCTTTGAGGACATTTTGAGAATCATTTGTAAGCTATCTTTTATGTAAATGCACTGAGATAAAGTGCCATGAGGGGTTGTGTAGTTTTCCTTTGTTTTTCCATCACATCTTTTTTCGGTGAGTGTCCCTCCAGGATGATATTGAATCCATACCATGGGGTTTTGTGTAGTTTGCCTTTATTTTCCATCACACCTTTGTCCGATGAGTGTCCCTCCATGATGACCATGGATCCATATGAATCCAGCCTCATGCATGTGTGCTTTGTTTTGCACACCACTTTTTCAGTTCCAGGTGCTATCTTGCGCACTTTCAGATGTTTCTTCTCCTTCATGCACTACAAGGTGTTTCACATCATTTTAGTGGATCTGTCAGGCTCTCCAATTCAGCATTATGGGGGGGTTATTATACTGTTCATACTAATTCTTCCTTGGTTTAGCCTTGGAAGGGATCTTCCATCTTCAGTGAAGGTTCTTCAACACCATAGTAGTCATCTTTCCACAGTTGTTTGCAGCTTCTTCTGCTTCAGTGATGTTCTCCTTCTTGGCTTTCTGCATCTTTTTTTGGAGTAGAGCTTTTTCCCATGAGGTTTTCTCTATTTCTCCTCTTGACAGAGATTTGGCTATATTTGGGTACCTGATCTAGCCTAGTTGTTAGGACCCATGTTTGCCTTCTTGCATTTTTTTGTAGCTGCACTGTTGCTCATCTTAAGGGGGGGTGTTAGAGTAAAGGTTTTAACTTAATTATGTTGATTAAGTTACCTTTATTCTCTTCTTAAGATTTCACGTTAGTTTGCATAAAGTGACATTTAATAATTATATTAATTATTAAATGTTATCCTATTAGGGCTTCTATTAGGGTTTTTCCTATTAGGGTTTTATTAGGGTTTGCATGATCTCCTTTTTATAAGGATTGATCCCATTTTATTTCATATCAATTCATTCTCTCATTCTCTCTGATATATACATTTTTTAGTTTTCAAAGAACCCTTGCTTGTTTGTCTCCATCTCTTCTTTTGTGATAGGTTATTTGCATGCAGGTGATCTTCGAGGTTTGTGAAGTTGTATTTTCTCAACTCCTATAGGTCCTACATCTCTTCCTCATTTTTCTTCCTAGGAGTCACTCCCTCTACCAAAAATGACTGATGGATACTCCCATGGCCGAATGAGAACCTCCTACTCCTTCTCAAGCTATAGCCTCTAGCTCTTGGAGCCCAAGAAAACAACTTATGCATGACTATAAGCATCATATAAATGATCTAGCCACTGAGTAGGCTACTTTGCAAAAGGAGGAAGGAGAGCTAACAGCTCTTGTTATGGTTTCCTCTGCTATGTCTTCCTCTTCCACCCCTTCTTCTTCAATTCTTGTTGCGTCGATCTTACTTCTGATCCCCCCACAAGTGTGGATGATCCTCACCCTAAAAGGGTTCAAGTATTCATTTCTCCTTCAATTGAGCATCCTCTTCTGATTTCCCTTCCATAAATCCCACCTTTTCCTAAGATCATGGATATGTTGAATACCTCAGTGGTGTCTATTACAGTTTTCTCTACTAGTTCTATGGATCTCTCATCCTTTGATGAAGTGCAAGTTGGAGGAAGACCCTACTTCTAATGGGATTCAGAAGAAGGGATCACCTTCTTTAGAAGTTGGTTCTACTTTGGCATGTGGAATCCTAGTGATGGGTGCAACCTCAACATATCCTGACTTCATCACTACCCTTGAATATTTTGGTGAGGTCAGAAGTGGATCTCAGGTGCCTCCTTCATTTCCCACTAAATTGACACATGACACTCCCATCAAGTGCATGTTCAACTCACTGGACAATGTCTCAACTATGTTGGTGATTTTTGTAAAATTAATGACGTTTACCTCAAAGGAGTTGAGTGAATAGGACCTCGAGGGGCACTCTACCTTGCATCTTATCATAGGATAGTCAAAGGGTTCTCTCCTTTCTATCCCACCTTTGCAGGCTCATCCAACATCCCCTTATAATGATACAAATTGGGAGAACGATGACCTCTTGGTTGATCGGGACTAGGGGGCGCCTCTTCTTTATTTGTAGATTATATTTGTTTGTGTGTTGTTATTTTTTCCTACTTGTTTTACATGTTCTTGGAAGACCCCTGTCACCCTTGTAGGTGTTTGGATAGAGGAGTGTTTTATTTTATAAACTTCTTCTATTTGTCACATCATTTTTCTCTTTCTTATGCTTTGATTTTTGACAATTGGGGATGATGCAAAGTGTTTGGGGAATTTATGTCTCCCTTGCATGTTGACCCAATTTTTCTTTTATTTCCACATGCCCTTCTTTATGATCTTCTATAGTAGGGGGTTGATGACAATTCATTTATGTAATGACGGAAAAACGTCCACCTAACTTGGCCTTGATTTAGTGTTGTAATATGATGTCTAACATATTCACATTAGGTCTTTGGCCCTTGTGAACTAAATGAGCTTATCGGTGCCTTGTTTGGAGTGTTATAAAGTGTTGAAACACACTTTCACACTTTTCTATGGTTTTATTTCATGATTAGGCTTCTTTATGGTTTAATTGGCTTATTTTGCTCCCACAAGCCCCATTTATTGCATATTTTTGAGGATAATCCTGGCATAAATCATTACCCAATCATAATTCAGGTGTTTTAGGTTGAATGGCCCAGATTTAGTCATTTGGGACTCATTTTCCACCTTGCATGAATGAATCCCACCTAGATTTTTGGGTCTCAAACTTGCTTTCAGACCTTTCTAAGAATTTTTTAAAATGGTCCCAAAAATTATGCCTAGTGGGACTCATTCACCATCTTGGGTGAATGAGTCCTATGTGCCCCAAAATCAAAATTAATTTAAATTCTTTGTGAAATTTTATCCTCCTAGATATGATGTCGGCTTGTAGTGTTGTAATTTTGAGAATTCTTGCATAATTAAGTATAAATACAAGTTTATTTCACTCATTTTCTCCTAACAAGAAATCAAATGACCTAGCAAGCTGAATGAGAATTCTTATAGCAAGTTTGAGTTCACAAGAGAATTCAATTGTCTTCAAGAGTAGATTATCAAGCATTTTAGAGCAACATTGAAGCATCAATCATCATGTCAAGGACCTCATGCATCATGTTTATTTTGGATCTAAAAATTGTCCTCTAGGGTTTTCATGATTCAAGCAAGCATTTGATTCACGATCTATCACCTTCAAGCAAGATTCATGATCTACATCCATTGGATCCATCTCATACATGTTTTTAGAACTTCGTTGCTACAGTTTGATGAGTTGCAACATCATATGTTGTTCATTCATTATTCTCCATTCTTCTTTCATTCTATTTCAAGGTTTCATTACCAAAATAGGGTTTGACCAGGGCAAATACCTATCCACTAACAAAAAAAAAAATACCTCTCTTTTGAGTGTGATTTGTAGGTCTAGGGTGTATATTTTCTAAGGAGTGAGATTGGAAAAATGTTATCAAGTCATTCGAAGTTGTCAAAGTTCTCATTAGGCATTGGAGAACATTGGACAATACCTACAGGTCAATTTACGAAGACTCAAATATGGAAACTTGTAGAATTATATTGAGAAGACTTAGGAGAGAAGATTCAAACTTTGAAGCTAAAGAAAACCCTAACTAGAATAATTCACCACTTATGGCAAATGATTCCCAGTTTTAGTCAAAATTTAGATTTTTCCAGATTCAGATACCCATTTCGTAGATTCTTGTTCCCACATAGAAACCCTAATTATGGACTGATTCACCCAGCTTGGCATATGAGTCCCACTCATGATTAAAGGTAGCATTTGTATTGTTTCAAACCTTTTTCCAATCATTTTTTGATTCCTAGTTGCACATATTCCTTTCTATATTTTCTATGTTGTTTCATTTGTATTTCTAGGTCATTGAGTAGATCATTGCCTTGAATTAGGGTTTTTCATTGCATCTTGCATTTCATTGTCTTTTCCAAGTCAAAACATAGTGGTGAACCCCTTATTAGTTTTTATTCAGTCCCTGGGACAACCCTCTTGCAAGATCTCTTTCTCCTTTGCATTGAGATCTCTAGGGTGATCCTTGAATGAAATTGGAGAAGTGGGTGTGCTCTATGTCCTAAAACTATATGAAAGAATTCCATACAAATTTTTCATCATTTCAATTTATACATTATATATTACACCTATCTATCTATATTTAGGAGTAGCTTTGATCCTAAATTATTAGATCCCCTTGTCCCTTTTTTCTTATGCCTTTTCTTGTCCTTTATTTTTATCGTTATCTCTTATTTTCTTGCTTTGTGATGTAGTGGTGCTTCTATGTTGTCCCTCACATGTGTGAAAAATTTACCATGGTTACATCTCATCATATTTTGTGGGCCAGAACATCACTTTCATTCATTATTTTCTCTCCTTAGGATGTCACATTCCTTTGAGTCTAGCATGCATAAATTTTCAAAAAGGTGTATTCGATGGCCAATGAATCCCTCTCTAAAAGTCCTTTATTTTTTAAAATTTGCATTCTTCAAAAGGGATCCCCAAAAAAATATTTCTTGCATCATAGATTCCTAAGATAGAATTTGAAAACTTGTCTTTGAGAAGAAAGCACTTATTCTAAGGAAGAATTCTAAAAAATTTCCCTCGTGAGCGAGTATTCTTTATTTCAAATTCCTTGATAAAAAAAATCTTTGAAAAGGATTCCTTGATGCTAGAATCATTGGTGAATTTTTTTATTTCTTTTCAAATAGAGCATTTCTTGAGTGGACCCCTTTTATTTTGAAGGGTTCCCAAGGGACCCCTTTGAAATATTCTCCTTCAATTTTTGACTATTTGTGTGACCTTTTGTCTTCCTATGTGGATTTTTTCTATCTAAATTTTTTTTTTTTGTGGATTAACATATTGCTTTGCAGGAGCATCTATGAAGATTATTTTCAATCAACCTTGGAGAATTGAGCACCAATAAGGGCCCATCAAACTCTACGGATCCTCTCACATCGAGATTCTCTCAAGATTGAGCACCTAGGGTTCCTCCTTTGGAAGTTCGAGGACTTGTCAAGTGATTTCATCCTACTTGATCTCTTTGTTCAAATCTTTAGGAATGAGCACCAACAAGTCCTTTTGTTCACCTTTCCATAAGTTTGCGAAGCTATGGAACATTTGGTCAACTATCCTTGGGAGAGAGTACCAATGGAGCCACCTCCTCTTACTATGATTTTAGGTGGGTCATATTGTGGTCTACTTCCTCGATAGTTCGGGTATACATTTCTCAACTTTCACTCTACTTTACAATGCATTTGATAAAATTTATGCTAGATAAAGTGTGGGAAAAGTGTAATGGTGTGAATTTGTACCCCTTAAAAATTCTCCATTTACACCTCTTACTTCAGAAAAGTAGAACCCGATGATGCTATTCCACATAATCCTACTCTGTTGTTGTTTTTTTCTAGTGAAATCTTTGAACTCTCTAAAGGAGTGTCAATCCTTATGTTCAAGAAATCCATCGGCTAATGGCCAACACAATGAGTAAAGATCTTTGAGGTCTTTACTCCTGCACTTTAGGATTTGTGGGACTTGGGAGGGCACTTCCCTATTGTGTTCATTCTTATTTGTTTATAATGGAGAACACTTCTACATAGATGGGTTCCTACTACTAGAAAATGAACAAAATCTACTAAGATTTGGCTGATCTTCAAGTAAGTAACCATCCATTTACTAGGAATGAGGGTTATTTCAATCTTACATCATAGAATTGAAAATATTTTAATAAGTATTGTTCTTATTTTAGACTATGGTTAGGCTTATTACTAGTTCATTGAATGCAACAATTATTGACAAACAAGACAATGCCTTATCAATTGGGTAAAGGAGTCAAATATGGAATACCCAGTAATACACAAATTATTTAATTCTAAAATAGATGGACTATTTTCATAATGCCTTACATTATAAAAACTCACAGTATCCAAAAAATCACTTCTTACCAAATCCCATGTAAATTCTTATAGACCTATGAATCTCCCTAAACATTTAATTAATTCCTTGAGCTGAAGCACAAAATAGAGCCTTACATTCAATAAAACCATTGAAGATAAACATAAAGATCCTTGATAATTTCATTTATAATCTAGAAAAATTGTATAAATGAGAGTACATGATTTAGAATTTAGATTTGTTTTGATATCAATAATCATATAGAACTATTCAAGACTATTACATAGAAGACCTATACCAAAGATGAATGGACAACATATTTATCAAGCCTCCTGTATTATACTTGTTTTTTGCACTTATAATCTACCCAGACCATACTAGACTCAAAATTTTGACCCATGTAGTGAGCATTGAAATCCATTTTATAAACCAAGGGAGCAAAAAGAATCGAGCTCATTACAGCTAAATTTAAAAAATATTTCATTTCAAAATAAATTTGAATTTGATTTCAAAACTACCCTGATATTGACTTGTAACAATTTACCAAGCAAGGGAAACTGGAATCGTAAGAACCATAAAAAATGCTTGCCAATCCCACCAAAAGTAACCTCCAACACCAACAAAAACCTATGTTACACATCCACATCAAGCCAAAATCACAACAATATCATTATCACAAAAAAATTCAAAACCTAGACACCACTACCATCACCTAGAACCAACACCAACACTAGAGCCACGATACACACACCCACATCGTGTCTTCGCAACAACCAGGGGAGAAACCACTTCTCCCTCTTCATCTTTATCCTTTCCCTCCCTAGAATAATCACACTCGCTAGGAATATTTATAGAAATGGGGGAAACCACAAGCATCTCTTCCCGTGGGGAAGCTAGTTGGTTCAAAATCATGAGGTATTGCTGATACCCAAAGTCCATTTTGGTATCACTATCAGACGGGCTATCACTGATAGAAATGGGGGAATCCTATTGTCCATAAGAAGCTCAGTCATACCTAATATTTTTTCGTAATCCCCTCACAAATCCCATAGCTTCTTTTCCCTTTACCTCCATCACCTTTGTAGTCACAACCTAGTCTTTTGACTAAGAGATGCCTTTGGGAAAAAATGATATGTGCTTCTTGCCATAGGTGTCCTCTTTTCCTTCTCCCTTATAAAAACAAAGTATCCTTAGGAGTGTTGTGTTCATGTGTTGGAACATCATCATGAGGCTTATTCAAATTAAACCTCGAAGGTCTTCACACCAATGGAAAAGAAGCAGCCAACTTACTCATCGTACCTAGATATACAACTTTGTGAGCTCACACCAAAATAATCACCACTTATTGCATGAACACAAAAAGCTTAGACTCTTTATTGCAATAGAGAAATAATAACTCTCAATGTGCATTTATTGAGAAATTTGGTGATGTCAATCATCAATGTTTAGTGAAAAAACATGCTCGAATAGGTGATTATTCGTTGGAATCCACTTCATCACCATTAACTTCCCAAGTGCATGGAAATTCACACATCATTCTTCATGATTACAAGCAGTTAATTCTTCACATGCACGAAGATCAATTTGAATACTCCTGAAGCATATACACCATTAGTGCTTGCTCTTCGTAGAGAAAAATGACCATCACATGCATGTTTCTGGTTTTTGAATGTCAATCATTGATCCATTAATGAGGTGGTAGATTAGACAGTTTCCATTGAGTTAATTGTATTTGAATTCTCGCTCATCCATTTCTAGCCAATGGGAACTTGCCAGCCTAGCACCCACTTACTACATGTGGTCTCCACCTTCTATTCATCAAGGTAAGCTGAGGACATCCATGTGTCAACTTTCCACTAACCCCTGACTTTTTAACAAGCACTCATCTATTCTTCATGAGCCAATAGAGAATGGTTGAGATTAAATATTCACACATGATCATCACTGTTGATATAGAAATGACAAGTTGTAAGCTCGATAATGGAGACTAGGCCCCACATCTATAAAAGGACACATGTCCTCATCTCACAGACCTCGCACCAAATAACCAACCAAAAATTGAAACCAATGAGCTAGTGGAGAACAACTTGAACTAGATCTTGAAATAAGATGATCTCAACCTATACAAGCAATAATATTAGTAATAAAAGCGAGGCCATGACTAGGATGATGATGATTAGACCTTGGGGAAAACATGACTTAGAATTAAGTCATTTAGAAAAAATAATTCTTGACTTAGGGAAATTTAAAGTGTGAAAATGAATGGTGTGACTGACACTCCTAGACAAAGGGGCCTATGAAAATTACACATTCCAAGGCTCAAGTGATGAATTAAGCGACCGGTAATTGGCTATGACAAGTCAACTCAAAATTAAAATGCATGAGGGTTTAGGATGGAAGCCTGTAAGGAGATGGTTTTCTAAGCTAAAACCCTAACATATGCTTGGGAGCAAAGGATTAATAACATAATCAGAATAATGATTTTCTCATAAATTGAAAAAAAATTGGAGCACCACTAGTGGCTCATGCTTGAGGATGTATACCCCTAGTGGGTATAGCGAGAATCTAGAATCCTAGGTAAGATTAGACCAATAGAAGGGCACAAGAAACCAAGAACAAGAACAAAAAACCATATACATTTATTATAGGGGTATAAATTTTTTCTTTCATTTATAATCCCAGAAGCCTCCCTTAGTTCCTTAGGCTTCATTCTCCAAATAGGAGGCTAAATGGCCCCCAAAACTTAGAAGAATTGCTTTCCTCTATCAAATACCTTTTCCAATGTAGATTGCAATGGATCAACACTTTTACCAAGTGCCTTTGCACAATTGACTCCATCATAATCAACATGGTCAACCATTTTTCTAAAACTGTCTTTTCCATAGCTTGACTTTGATATATTCTTATTTGGTTGCATTGGAAAAATGAAATATCCATATACCATTTCATCATCCCCATCATCAATTTTTTCTTCATATTCAAATCTCATTTCAAGCTGAGAGCTTTCATAAATATTTAGGTATAGACGTTGCAATAAATCCTCAAGCATATCAAAATAGAAAAAAATAGATTCAAGAGTCTGTCTGAATTGGAAATTAGGGTAAAGAAAAAGATCTAAGTATCCCGACCTAAACAAATCAGCACTCATATTATCTTCCACACCAGTGTTCTACCTATTTCATAATCAGATCAAAGAGTATAGGGAATCAACAAAGAAACACTTGAACCCAGCCTCACATTGATCAATAACACCTCCATTGTTGCATACATTACTTATTAGCTTTGTATACCATTCAAAATATCTTGCAATGTCAACATTATTTGAAAATTCATGAAATTGTTTTTCTTTGTCAACATGTAATAGAACTAATCAAGGATCAGTGTAATCATCCAAGTGCACAACTTGATCATTGAATATTAAAAATATTCCTTTGCTAGGTTGTGCATCATTCTCCTTTATACATATGGTTAAAATTTCAACCACTACCTCACAACAATTGTCTTGAACCACATGGATATGAGTACATTCATAAATTCTAATCTCATCACACTAAAAAATCACTACCTTATCTTTGAAAACTTCTTCAATAGTATTACCGTATTTAGAACCATTGTCATGAGGAAGGACCTTCTTCATTTCAAACTTTCCACCACATAAATCACTACTAGGTGCAATTGAAAGAATACTTGAATTACATTCTTGATTATCATCAGATGCAATTTTCTCATTCACCTGTGGACAAGTGATCCCACTTACACTTATACTACTACATCCTTCATGTGAATAGGGAGTTGTTGATTCAGGATTACCATCTTCAAGGATGGAATCAAATACCTTAATGTCAGCCTAGCTTTCATTCCTTCTTTCTTGACCTATATCAGCTCTAGTATATTCATATGTGGTACTCACTAAGGATTCATCAGGATCCTCAAGAAAGAGTGGATTATTCCTACACTAGTAAGAATAATCATTTATCATCTCATGTAACAATGAAGGCTCATCATATAAGGGATTTTGCCACACCTTCATTTTTTTCTCACATACCCTTTCCTTCTCAGCATGAGGACTCCCATTCATAGAATCATAAATGTATTTGAAATCATTATAAGCACTTAAAGAAAAAAGAGAAGAATTTTCAACACCATCTGCATCATGTGCACTTAGGATTATTGACCCAAATTTTGAGAACTCTTCACATGAAGAAAAATGTTCACTCCCAAGAAGATGCATCCTCTCAAGGCTATCAACATATGTTGTATTTGGAGCAAGAGATTATATCTCTATCTCATAAGAAGAATTATAATCAATACAGGACCAACCAAGCTCAATCTCATCACCTTGGTCTCTTACTTGTACGTAATATTGACTACATATGCATCAACATAATGATTTAAAAATACCTCTTGCCTTCCTTGTATTTATTCAATTCTAAGGACAGCCCAAGGGTGAAAATCATGCATAATTAACCTATCCTCATATTGGATATATTCACTCTCATCACCACTACCAGAAGCTACATCTATGTTTCTTGTGAACTAAAAACAATGATTAATCAATTGTTCACATTCAGAAACATTATCTTCACTTGATTTCTCTGCCTTTTCATCTTCCTCAGTAGGGCAGTCATTGCTGGCATTTTGAGAAACAAAATGTTGTATGTGGCCATAATTGATCTCTTCTACAGTCCTTATCCAGTCCACTACCTGGTCAAGACCATGAGGCTTCAAATCCTCTGGTAATTTACTCAACCTTGGCTTATAAACCTCACAAAACAAATCAATGCATTTTAAATCATTAGGTCTAACACTCTTAGGTATCTCTATCATGATATCCAAAATCCTTGAAAATAAGTCATATGGTGATTCTTCTACATATCTTTATACTTCATACAACTTTGTAACAAGGGACATTGAATCAATATTCCATAAAACTTGTTGATGTATGGTTGGGACATGCCTAAGATCAACATGTTATGGAAATGGAACAAGTAAAGCATCTAAAACATCTTTGTCTTGATAAACATTCCTACTACTTGACCCTTTTGGCTCATTAGCTTGAATCCTGCTAGAGCCATTCATACAAGTAGCTAGATGTCCTTTCATGATTAAGTATTTCAAATTGTTTACAATATTCATGGCAGACTGATAAGCTTTTTTTAATGTATTAGTCTCTTTTTCCCTCAAAATGTATCTCATCTTGCTATCAAATGCACCAAGGTACAAAACTAAACACTCAACATCATTTGGTCTCATATTTTTAGGAATGTCCCTTATGGCCCTAGAAAATATAA
The DNA here is from genome assembly GCA_007115665.2 of Sequoiadendron giganteum. Lineage (NCBI taxonomy): Eukaryota > Viridiplantae > Streptophyta > Pinopsida > Cupressales > Cupressaceae > Sequoiadendron > Sequoiadendron giganteum. The sequence goes on from CM021104.1 coordinate 579,815,252, forward strand.
GATTAAAAGTGGGAATCAATTCCTCTTCATTCCTACTGGTCTCCATGAAATTTTTCCTAACCAAACTTGTATTCACTCCCTCACCAAGTTTACCCATGAAGGCCATCTTAAACTCATCCTAGGAGTGTATGTAAGATGCTAGTAGAAAATAAAACCAGTTTCTTGCATCTCCTTTCAAGGTCTGAACAAACATCTTCATGACCACATCTTCAAAGTCTATTTAAAAATCCCCCATCATATCAACAAACTCTTGCAAATTTTGTCTTGTTGATTCAAACCTTTCACCACTAAGCCTTGGTATTATATCTCTAATACAAGGTGGTACTATATTTGGGTAACCACGAATATTACAAAAGTTAATAGCCATGTACCTTTCAGTACTAACATTTACTTGATGTGACATGGATGGTTCATTATGCATGGTTGTATCAACACCCACACCAGAGTGTGTTGTTTGACAATACATTCTACTACTCCCTTAGAAGATTTTTTAAGAATACCTTAATATTACACAAGGCAACACACATTCTTTTTGGATCTATGATCCTAGATCTTTCAATGAAAACCTTTTATCTCTACTTTGCATAATGTCTTTCAACAAGTGAAATTCAAGAATATGACAAAACTCTACATTCTTTTCAATTTCACTTTAGCATCATACAAATATTACCATTCCTTTCCCTATCTTAGTCCTATTTCACTGAATTGGGAATCATTTAGATCATATATCTTGAGAATTCCCACAAACTACTTACAAATGTGAAATATTTTCTTCAAATTCATGAGAATACCTATAACTTTAGAGCAGCCATTCACCTTCAATTTCGAAACATGTAGATCTAAAGCTTTAGCATATTCTTTATCAAGTTCTTTGAGTCAAAGTCACCACCTCTCTTCACAGAGGATTAAACTTCAAATAAGATGAAGCGTATTCAAAATAAATATTGTTATGGGTTTTCTCTAATAGAAGAGTCACCTTCAAATCCTTTGAACTTTGCTCCTTCACTAGGTTCAAGAATTCTTCAATATCTGAACACGATTTTCAGATCTATCACATCATTCAACTCTATGATGTTACAATCTACAATTGGGATTCTTTATTTTATAAATTTTTCAAAGTTCTCCCTAGCAAACTTACCAATTTTTTTGGTATTTTTTTCTAGCTAAACCCCAAAACTCTCTAAAGGAGTACCAATCCTTGTGTTCAAGAAATCCCTAGCGTACTGGCCAACACAACGAGTAAAGATATTTGAGGTCTTTACTCCTATACTTTAGGCTTTGTGGGACCAAGCATGGTACTTCCCTATTTTGTTCATTCTTATTTGTTTAGATTGGAAAACACTTCTACATAGATGGGTTCCTACTACTAGAAAATGAACAAAATCTACTAAGATTTGGTTGATCTTCAAGTAAATGACCATCCATTTACTAGGAACGGGGCTATATTTCAAACTTCCATCTTAGAAATGAAAATATTTTAATAAGTATTTTTCTTATTTTGAGACAATGGCTAAGCTTATCACCAGTTCATTGAATGTAAGAATTCTTGACAAACAGGCTTGTGCCTCATCAATTGGGTAAAGGAGCCAAATATGGAATACCCAGTAATACATAAATTATTTAATTCCGAAATAGATGGACTATTTTCATAATGACTTATATTATAAAAACTCATAGTATCCAAAACATCAATTCTTACAAATTCCCATGAAAATTGTTACAGACCTATGACTCTCCTCAAGCATTTAATTAACTCCTTGAGCTAAAGTACAAAAAATATCCATACATTCAATTAAACCATTGGAGATAAACATAAAGATCCTTTATAATTTCATTTATAATTTGTAAAAAATGTACAAAGGAGAGTACATTCTTTAGAATTTAGATTTTTTTCAATATCAGTAATTCATATAGAACTATTTAAAAATATTGCGTAGAAGACCTATACCCAAGATGAATGGTCAACATATTCATCAAGCCTTCTATATTATACTTGTTTCTACACTTACAATCTACCCAGACCATACTAGACTCAAAATTCTGACCCATGTAATGAGCCTTGAAATCCCTTTTATAAACCAAGGGAGCAACAAGCATCGGGCTCATTATAGTTACATTTAAAAAATATTTCATTTCAGAACAAATTTGAATTTCATTTCAAAACTTCCCTGATAATGACTTGTAACAATTTACCAAGTAGGGGAAATTACAATCGTAACAACCATCAAAAGGGCTTGCCAATCCCACCAAAAGTAACCTCCACTACTAATGAAAACATGTGTTCCACATCCACATCGAGCCAAAATCACAACAATGCCATTATCACAACAAAATTCAAAACCTAGACACCACTTCCATCACCCAAAACCAACACCAGCACCAGAGCCATGCTACATGTACCCACTTTATGTCTTTGCAACAACTGGAGGAGAAACCACCGATTACTCTTCATCTTTTTCCTTACCCTCCATGGAATAATCACACCTGCTCAAAGTCTTCATAAAAATGTGGGACACTGCAAGCACATCTTCCCCTAGGGGAGCCAGCTAGTTCAAAATCATGAGGTATTACTGATACCCTGAGTCTGTTTCAGTCTTACTATTAGATGGGCTATTAGTGATAGAAATGGGGGAATCCTACCATCCATAAGAAGCTTGGTCATACCTACTCTTTTGACGTATTCCCCTCACAATTCCATAACTTCTTTTCCCTTTACCTCTATCACCTCTGCAATCATAGCCTAGTCTTTGATCAAGAGTTTCCTCTGGTATCAAAAGATATGGGCTTCCTGCCATAGGTTTCCTCTTTAATCTATCCCTTTAGAAATGAAGTATCCTTAAGAGTGCTTTGTTCGTGTGTCAGAACATCATCGTGAGGATTTTTCAAATTAAACCTTAGAGATCTTCATACCGATGGAAAAGAAGAAGTTGAATTACTCATATTACCCAGATATACAACTTTGTGAGCTCACACTGGAATAATCAAAACTTATTGCATGAACATATAAAGCTCATACTCTTGATGGAAATAGTGACAATGATAACTCTCAATCTACATTTATTGAGTGATTTGGTGATGTCAATCATCAATGTTTAGTGAAAACACACACTCGAATAGGTGATTATTCATTGGAATTCACTTCATCACCATTAACTTCCTAGGTGCATGGAAATTTGTACATCATTATTGATGATTACAAGTAGTTAATTATTCGCATGCACGAAACTAAATTTGAAAAATCCTGAAGCGTATATGCCATTAGTGATTTCTCTTCACAGAGAAAAATGACCATCACATGCACATTTTTGGTTTTCTAATGTCAAGAGTCAATCCATTAATGAGGTGGTAGATCAAATGACTTCCATTGAGTTGATTATATTTGAATTCTTGCTCATTCATTTCCAGCCAATGGGAACTCGCCAGCATGGTGCCCACTTGTACTACAAGTGGGCTCCACCTTTTATTCATCATGGTAACTAAGGACATCCATCTATCAAATTTTCGTTGACCTCATGGCTTTTTAACAAGCGATCATCTATTCCTCGTGAGCCAGTGGGGAATGACCAAGATTAAATTTTCATGCACGATCATCACCGATGATTTAGAAATGGTAGGCCATAAGTGCAATAGGGGAGACTGAGCCCCACGTCTGTAGAAGGACACACGTCCTCATCTTGCGGACCTCATGCCCAATAACCAACGAGCTAGCAGGGAATGACCTGGATTAGACCTTGAAACTGGATGATCTCAACCTGTACATGCAATAATATTAGTACTAAAAGCAGGGCCATGACTAGGCGGATGACGATTCGACCCTTGGGAAAACATGACTTCAACTTAAGTCATTTAGAAAAATTAATTGGGTTCAACTTAGAGGAATTTAAAGTGTGAAAATGAACGAGGTGACCGACACTCCTAGACAAAGGGGTTGGTGACAATTATGCATTTGAAGGATCAAATGATGACTTAAATGACCAACAACTAGTTGTGACAAGTCAATTCAAAATTAAAACGCATGAGGATTTAGGATGGAAGCTCATAAGGTGAGGATTTTCTAGGCTAAAACCCTAAGATATCCTTGGGAACAAAGTTTAAATAAGATGATCAAACCCATGAGTTGCTCCAAAATTGATTTTTTTTTTAAGCACCACCATACACTTCATTCATTTGGTAGCTATCTATAGTGTTAGTGGGGGAATTTTTTTCGGGGATGAAAGTGCAACACATGGATGTATGCATGGCATGCTGGTGTTCTAACAAGATTCACACCTTTGGAATTCATAGATGCATTATAATTCTCCATTAGTGTGAAAGTGTAACATATCTACTCATTTGACTGACCTCCAACGACTCCTTTGGCCCCCATTTCATCTCGGAAACACCATCTAATTTATTCAATCCATCTTCTTCATAGTTCTTGAGACTTCACTTGATCTTCTTCACAATTCTTTGCACCTCACTTCATTCACAACATTTTGTACCACCATTGGAGCTACAACTTGGTGTCTTGTGAGACTACTTCCTTCGTTGTTGTGGTAACATCAAATTTTCTAGGCTTGCAAGCTCTTTCCTTCTCTCATTTGCCTTGAGTGCAGGTGATTGAAGGTGGTATCTTTCTATATCTCACTTTACTTAGCATTGTTTTTTGTTTACATAGCATATTGTTGTTAGAATTTCTTGGTATCCTTCCTTTCAATGCTTTCCTTTGTCATATTTCTCCTATCATTGCTATATTGGTTATGTGTTGAGCTAGGAAAACCATAGTGGGGGACTAACTACGACAATCCTCTTAAAATAGCCCATTTTTTTCCCTCTTTGTTGTATTTAGGTTTGTGTTGAAGTGAAGAGATCAAGATAATTAACTCGTGGGTAGGAAGGTGCACTTTTGTCACCCTTTCTTTTCATTTCATTACTTAATTAGTTAAAGTATTATTCTTGTTGTTTTGTTGTTTAGTATCTTTTACTTTTTGTGTTTGCATCAAACCTTATCTATTAAGTAGTTAGTAGGTTCTTTGTAGTTTTTGGTTGTGTTTCACACTTTCTATCCATATAGATGCCAATTCCCCACTGAGAGCCTAGTGCGTCATGTTGTTTTTTGTGTCTCACACTTCCATCCTCAAGCAAAGAGTTGTCTGAGGTATAGTATGCGCTTTGGAAAATTGTTCTCTTAACCTTATGGAACTCTCAAGTCAGTAGAAAGCCAATGGTACTAAGAGTGATCTTCTTTCTCTGCCTTAAACACTTTGTAATTTCCTAAACCTTTTATCTAGCTTAAGGTATATTAGGGTAGCCTACCATTTGAGGCCCTCCCGTGACTTGGGGTCATTAGTAGCTTGCCCCCTCCTTTATAATGACAAGTTAATGCAATAATAGAAATAAAACCCATTAAACTCACCAAATCTAAAATACACAAAATTTTCCATGATTAACTTGTTTATAACCCCAAACCTTATAATTATGTTTTGCATGATAAATTTCATAATAACCCAACTTGTTTCTCTTTGTATTAGGATTGTCTCAACCCACTCGGTTAAATAGTCTATGGATACAAGGATCCAGTTTAATTATCGACAATTTTATTACTAAATTAAATTCCCCATTGCCAAAATTGAGTCTCCTCTCTCATTGGTCTTAATGGAAATACTCTAGTATACAATTAAATTTAAAAAATAAATTTTGGCATGCGTCATAACTTCTAACCATCTTATGTGTAATTTCAATTAAAGATAGCTGGAAATATCCAACCCTTAGAATCTTCTATGCAATTTTTTTGGCTATAAAATGATGTCCACATACCACACTATGTATTTTAGTAAGGACCTTAGAAGCTTGATCCTTGTCTAGACATTTCAATAAAATACTATCTATGTCTCTCTAATATATATCACTATTCATAATAGAATACTTGATTGATTGCAATTTTAATGACCTTTTATTATTATTAGATATTTACTCTAGACATTTCATATGTTGCAAATAGTCGATTATATATTTCTTCCATTGAGATAGTTGCATATTACATTCCTCTAAATTTATCTCTTTATCAACATAATTAATCTAATTTACTTTTAAGTTGCACTCTACCATTAAACTTTCCAATCTAGGACTTGTCAAAAAATAAGTGATCTATATTTTAATATTAATCTCTCAATTTTTTTTATTCATATGCATCTCCTCCCTATTACATCTTTCTGTGTGAATGTATTATTTGTAGTTACAAAAGGCACATAAATAAAAATTACTTCCATCTAAGTAAGATCTAACAACATTGGTAGATTTCACCAATATATAAGCTTTCCATGATATCATATTTAATTTTTACTTCTTAAAAAAAATTGTTGAATAATGTAATGGGTTTTTCATATTCCTCTCCATTCTTTTACAAAAAACCTACAAAAAGAGTATGAAAAGAGGAAGAAGAGAAAACTTGAATTGGTTGGAAAAGGAAATTTAACACAAGATATTGTTGGGTAGTTTCTTTGATACTCTAAATTTATTTTGTTGACTCTTTACCCCAAACTATTATTTCTCCTTACTTGAGCATCTTAAATATGTTATCTTTTTATACAAAATTTATCACAAATATACTAACAAAGTTGACATACCCAAAGAAAGATTGTATACTCTTAATAGTCTTGGGGAATATTTTCAGTTGTAGAAACATAATTAGGATCTATCATTGTCCCATATTTAGACACAATATTACCTAATAAATTTCCCTCAATGACCTCAAACATGCATTATCGGGACTGCAATAAATCCCATACTCCAAAGATCAAATCTAAACCTTTTTCTAGATGTTTATAGTGACCTTTAGCTTTCTTTGACAAAGTAGTCAAATAATATTTTTATATAACCATAATAATTTTAATCATGTCTAGAAAGGGGACATCCATTACCATTTGAAATATATAACCATCATTAGTTAGACCAAATTTAGTCTGACATATACATAAGTATCCCAAAAATGTTGTGAAGGTAGTCTTGAATTCCTCATATTCTTCAACCTTCACCTAGTCCTTGCTAGAGAATCAATCCATTATAAATAATAACTCATAATGTATCACATTTTCAACATTGCCTCCATTTTGGTCAAAGGATAACTGTCCTTCAAGGATGATACATTAAATTTCCTAATGTATACAAAAAATATTATATCCCCTTTCTTCTTCCTAACACGAACTATGTTAGAAACCCATGTATAATTTGTGATATGTTTTATTATTCCAGCATCTCTCATCTTCGTAATCTCTTATTCAATATTAAGCTCAAATGTTGGATTTAATGGTCCTTTGTTCTTCCTAAAATATTTTTCATCTCATTTGAGGGGAATTCCATGCTATAATAAATCCACCTTGTAAGCTTTCAATTCATTATAAGACCATGCAAATTATAATTTTTTATATTTCCTCAAAAAACATATTAGCATTGTTTTTACCTTAGGACTCAATTATTTTCCAATGTAGACTTTCTAAGGAGAAGAATTAGTAGCTAGAATTATCTCCTCCAAGTCCTTTTTATGATTATGAATAGAGGTTATTTTAGAAATGTTTTTATAATTTTTATCAACCACCATTTCCAAATGAATTCTCCTTTCCATCAATGACCTCAACTATGTTCTAAGAAATCAATCTCGTATCTATGATAATCTTCAAGCACTATAACAAATAAACTAATCTTTAATATCATTGAAAACTTCCTAATTATATAAATTTTAAGGAATTGGTCTCCTCATCAATATTGTAATCATGGAAATTTTGATCAAAGTCACATCTTTAGTTCTAATTTCTATGTTAGCCAAATAATATTCCATAACATTTTTTGACATATCTACCAAATTATTGTAGAATTCATAAAAAAAATCAATCGTTTATCAAAAAAAAAATATATAGTATTTAATAATTTTATTATTATAGGCATACTTGGCCCTAACTTGTGAAATAAACAATTTAAAATCACCTAGAACCTTAAGTTTCTTAATCCAGTGTTTCACAACCATATTTAGTCCTAGTACTAATTCTTCCTACTCTGCTATGTTGTTACTACATAAAACTAGCAGTTGCATGTAGTGACATGCAACAATCAGTTGATAGGAAGAGGGGAATTCCAAATGGTAGGGATGTATAGACACATAGAAGGAATTAATAATAGGACACATACATATCTACACGCAGGGAATGATATGATGTATTTTAAGTGTTATATGGAACATCGATCTCACCATTGATCATAGTGACTAAGAATTCCATGTGCAAAAAACATTAATACATACTAACACATTCTTGGAATGATAACTCATATTTTGAGTGTTATATGAAACATTGATGTCACCATTGTTTATATGAAACATTGATGTCACCATTGTTCGTAGTGATGGAGAATGTATTGTACGTATGTGAAGATATGTATGTATGTCATAGTAGATGCAAACACGATTGATACAAATTGATCCCTATGTTTCATATGGATCATTTATGCAACCATTAATCAGTTTTAACAAACAATATAGTCTTTTCTGAACAACACCTTATTGAAGATTTAAACAATATAGCCTTTTCAACAACACCTTATCAAAAACAGAAGAATATAGCCTAAGCTAAAGAAAAAAAATCAACAATTCCTTATGGAAATCAACATAAACTATATAAAACTAACTATTTTATTGCATTGCAAGAATATCCACTAAACGCAAGCCATATATCAAATAGTATTAGTTTCAACAGCGGCCCAGATGGAAAAACCTACAAAACACAAAAATTTACAGTAACAAACGTACACGAAAATATAGTCTTTTTTCAACAACACGATAACATAAATTAAAACTATATACTGACACATTCATGGAATGATAATTCATATTTTGAGTTTTATATGGAACATTGATGCAACCATTAATCGGTTTCACAAACAATCTAGTCTTTTCTAAACAACACCTTACCAAAGATTGAAATAATATAGCATTTTCAATAGCAGCTTATTGAAAATGGAACATGTATAAGCGTGAATTTTCACCCCTAATGCAAATTCAATTTTACCCCCCTTACACTTTTAAAAACCTAAGTTGGAGGCTTAATTCCACTTAAGCCCACTACCCACTTCACACTTTGTGCCTATTTTGTGTGCTAGTGGGGGCGTTTCTATCGGGGTTGTCGATGTAGTGTGCAGACGTCTACGGGATGCACTTATGTTCTTGGAAGATTCCTATGGTTGGAGACTATAGATACATTACACTTTCAATTTGAATTGAAAGAGTAACGCCTCCCTTTGGTTGGTTGACCTGAATATTATCTTTTTTCATCCTCTTCCTTCATATTATTCATCTCTTCTTCCACTTTGAAGTTGGTTGATCTTCTTCACAAGCTTACACAATCTCTCCATGCTTTGAGCATCCATCCACAAGATTTGTAGCAACATTTCTGACACTCCATTGCAACAATCTACCACTCCATCACTCTAATAGAGCAATCATAGGACAACTCCATTCCAACAAAGGCTTGAGTTCATCTCATCTTTCTCCTCCGCTATCCTTGAGCACTTTGGACGAAGGTGTAAGCTCCTCACATCTTCTCTATTATTTGGTTGAGTAAGCACATACTATTTTTTAGTGTATTTTGTGTACTTAGCTTGTATTCTCTTTATCACTTTATTTCTAGATCATGGCAAACTTGGTTGTCTATGGAGGTGGAAACACCAAAACAGGGGTCTTACTGAGGCACACCCCTAAACGACCCCAACATTTTGCCCCTTTTTTGTTTGCAGGTGGAGAAAACTTGGAGCAACCTAGCAAAAATATTATTGTGTGAGATCATCTTCATCACCCTTGTGGTAATATATTTCCTTTATCACATCCATCTTTACATTTCCTACTTCTTAATCTTATTCTACACTTCTTGAAACTTATAACTAGGTTGTTACTCCACTTTTTAGAGATTAAGTCTAGTATCTTTGGTTTTCTAGCCGTATGGACCCCAACGCACCTGTGAGATACCATTGCACCAAGCTGTCATCCTAGAATCATACTTTTGTCCTCTGACAGAGAGTTATTCGAGATAAAAATTTGACTCTGAAGACCAACTTACCTAGTATCCCTTCAATTATCGAGATTGCAGAGTGATCAAAGGACTTCATAATCCTCATCATTCTCATCCCGTCCATCCTAACCTTCCTTTAAACTAAGGTAAGTTAGGCCAGCCTTTTTGCTCTTGACCTTTCATGACTTGGGGCCTTGCAGTGGTTGGTCCCCCTCTCTTACATTTTTGGTGAACCTGACATGAACCATTTTGGTTCAATTTTGCAATACTAAGATTCCCTTTCCTCATGTTCTAGGAGTGTTGTAGGTGTGAGTGTTGTGAGGATTTTTCCTTACAACCCAACCTGTGACCCCTAGTAGGCATAGTTGGAAGGTTCTGACAGTGTTGTGTAACAAAAAATTAATTGGGTCACTATCTTATCTCATAAACCTTAGGAGGGCCTATAGAAGTACTGTTTAGTTTGCATAATGGCTTCTTTATTAAATCAACCTATTCCCTATGTGTAGACTGTGAGTAGTGGTACTAGAATAACCTTCACTTCATAGGACCTACTGATGGGCTTCAATAGAGATCCATCTCCTCTTTACATTCTTGCAAGGATAAATGGGAATATTGTAGCAGGTGTTCTTGTTGATCTGACATCCCAAGTAAATATCATAACTAAGGAGATCATGTTGATTAACTTCCTGCATCAGGATGTGTATGATGTACCTGAGAGTATTGTCTGCACACATGAAAAAAAATTTGTACCTCCTATAGGAATTATTGTCCTGTCGATTCTCATTGGGCCTAAATCTGTGAGCCTTAGGTTTGACATCATCCTAAGGTCTAAAATCTTTAGAGTGAAGCTAGGCATCCCCTAGCTAGTAGCTATGAATGTAGTTCCCTCGGTTGTGCATAAATATCTAAATTTTGTTCATGGAGGTTTGGTACATGTTTTCCATGACACCGGTTATAAACCACTGGTTGCCGGTGGTAGCTATATCCTAGACTACTTTTGGCCTACATCTCTTGGTACTCTCCTACCTAGGAAGGACCTCATGTACCATACATATAAAAATTATAAGAAAGGGTGTGCTATACCGAAAGTGAGGTTTCGTCCTTCACCTTATGTTGTTTCTCATAGAGCATGCTTAGAAGCTAATAGTGATGTTGCCAAGGCGAGTAGAAAGGAAAAATAGAAGAGGTCCTGAGATCCTCCTTCTTCCCCTTATGCTACTCAGCCTGATGCTTCCTCTCGCCCGACCATGGTACCATCTGCTTCTATCTTGTTCTTACGAGAGAATCCCATGGTGCCCGCTTAGTGAAAGGCCAAGCATCTTGCATTTGAGCTTCTTGTCTTACCCATGAAGCCTAGGCTCATTCGATATGGACTAAAAAAATCCCCCCATAAAGAGTCCTCTATATCTTAGCCTCCATGATCTCCTATGGTTCCTATCCTAAAAATAGTGAACAGGAAGAGGCCTGCTACTGAGGCGGTAAAGTCAATTCCTCCCGTCGTTTCTAAACCTACCTCTTCTGCTCCCATTGAGGAGTCTGTCCCCCTGTTGGAAACTACTATGGAAGAAACCCCCATGTCTAAGCATAATCCTTTCATCCATTCACAAACTTTGGCTTCTAGTTTGAAGAGTCATAGGAATCGTCTTGCACATGAGCGTAAGCACTGATGAAAGGTTCTCTTGGCTAAGAAAGCCTCGTCAAAGAAGAAGGAGGAGGAGAAGATGACACCTCCTACAATTTCCTCTTTCCCCTCTTCTTCCTATGATCTAACTAGCTCTTAATCTCATGTGGGTCTCACTATGAGCACACTTGCACCCGAAAGGGTGCAGGTGTTTATCTCTCCTTCCTTGGAGCCACCTTTGCTAAATTTCATTCCAAATGTCTCGCCTTTCCTAAAAATCATGGATATGGTTAATAATTTGGTTGTATCCACTCTGATTCTATCCCATTCTATCCACCTTTCTTCATTTGTGGGGAGTTCACTTCTTTCGATGAAGAAGAAGGTAGAGCATGGTCCCTCCAACAAGGGAGGATGTAAGAAGAGCTCGCCTTCTCTAAAAGGTTGTCCTGCATTGACTTGTTTTTTCCTAGTGATGGAACTAGTCCCAACCCCCCCTGAGTTTTTCACCACTCCCAAGTCTATCGCTAAACCTAGCGATGAGCCTTAGGTGCAAACCCATTTTTCTACCGAGGTGAAACATGCCACTCCCGTCAAGTGTATGTTTAAGTCAATGGATGAATTTTTTACCTTTTCAACAATCTTCACGAAGTCAGTTACCTTAGATCCACAAGAGTTGAGTGATGGAGACATCACTGGTCCCTTTGCCTTAACCCTTGTTACAGGAGGATCAAAAGCTCCTCCCCTTAACATTACACCATAACAGGCTTTTCACCCTCCCCCCTATGATTATTTGGAGTGGGAAGCTAATGACCTCCTAGTTGACCAGTGTTAGGGGGAGACCTTCTTCTTGATCTTTATATTAGATGCATGTGTTGTGACATTTTCTCTCATGAACATGCTATATGTGCTTGGATGACCCTCCTCACCCCTATTGGTGCTTGGATACAAGCATGGTGTTTGTGTTGTAAATCTTCCTCTATGTGTATCTTCATTCTTCCATGCTTTTGATTGGCTTTTGGTAAATTCGAGAAGATACAAAGCGTCAGGATCATTTAGGCCTCCTTCCATGTTGACCCAATTTTTTATTTTACTTTGTCTTTCATGCATTCTTCTTGATCTGGTTGGGGATTGATGATATTTTTCCTTTTATCATAGCTACCTCATATAAATATAAATAAAGGCAGATCTAACCCCATGAAACTAGAACCCCCTATGCCCTTTGTGTGTGATCTCTTTTATTTTACCTTTCCCTTTATCTTTCTCTCTTCTTTGCTTGAGTTGTCCCTTTCACGTGTGATACTATTACTTCTACATTGCTTGGTATTTAGAAAATGGATTCGTTGCCAAACAAATATTTTCTCGAAGACCCCTCACAAACTTCTTTGTTAGAATTGCATTCTCAACTCAAAACCGTAATAGAACATGTTTCATTCATCATGGATTCATAAAGAAAGGACTTGGAAATACTCCTCCAAAGTGGGAATGGTCTTATTCTTCCCCTCACATGGGAACATCTCCTTCCTTTCGAATTCCTTAATGAAATGAACATATTTTAGAAGGATTCCCTGATGATGAATCAATTCAAGAAAGAAGACGGTAGCTCTTGGATAGTGTGTCCCTTGAGTGGACCCCTCCCTTTCACATTGGCTTCCCAAGGGATCCCTTTGAATGCCTTCAATGAGTTATATGGTGTCTAGTCCAAGGGAAACCTGACTTGACCAGTTTCACATCTTCACATCTAGTCTGGGGGCAGCTCAACTACACCTCCTTCACATCCTAATGTCTAGCTTGGGGGAAAATAACTAGACTTAAATTTTCAAATATTGCATACCTTGAGTGGACCCTCCTTCCTTTTGAAGGGTTCCCAAGGGATCCTTCAAAATTCTTACAACTTAGCGATAATTTGTGTGACTATCCAGTCATTGGCCTACGCATCCCCTTCCTGATATGTTTTATCTATAGGTAAACATGTCACCCTCTATGACTTTGTGGAGTCCCCTCTACTTGGTCTCCCTCATGTGAGAGTTCTTGGGGGATACCTTCCTTGCAGGTCTGTGGGTCTGTAAGGTGCTTTTCTTGGTTTCCTTTATGTGAGAGTTCTTGAAGGATACCTCCATTGTAGGACTGTGAGCCTATAAGGTACTTTCATTTATTAGCTCTATAGTTCCGTGGAGCTATGGAGTCCGTTCCTATACTTTTGAGTCTACTAGACCGTGCTTTGCTTCCTCATCGATTCAGGTATGCGTCTCTTACTTTGTTACTTCCTTACTACTCTACTTACTGAAGAACTCATCAGTATTTGTGCTAGCTAAAGTGCAGGAAAAATGTATAAGCATGAATTTTCACCCCTCACGCAAATTCCATTTTACCCCCCTTAAAATTTAGAAAACCTAAGGTGGAGGCTTAATTCCACTTAAGCCCACTGTCCACTTCACACTTAGCGCCTGTTTTGTGTGTCGGTGGGGGCGTTTCTATTGGGGACATCTATGCTGTGTGTAGAAAACCCTAGCAGATTCCTGTGGCTGGAGACTATAGAGATGTTACAATTTTGATTGGAAGTCAAAGAGTAGTGCCTCCCTTCGGCTGGCTGACCCGAATATGGCCATTTTCCATCCTCTTCCTTCATATTTTTCATCTCTTCTTCCGTTTTGAAGTTGGTTGATCTTCTTCACAAGCTTACACAATCTCTCCATTCTTTGAGCATCCATCCACAAGATTTGTAGTAGTATTTCTCACACTCCATTATAGCAATCTACCACTCCATCACTGCAATAGAAAAATCATAGGAAAACTCCATTCTAGTAGAGGTTTGGGTTCCTCTCATCTTTCTCCTCCACTAGCCTTGAGCACTTTGGATGGAGGTGGTAAGCTCCTCACATCTTCTCTATTGTTTGATTGATTAAGAACATACTGTTTTATAGTGTTTTTTTGGTACTTATCTTGTATTCTCTTCTTTATCACTTTATTTCTATATTGTGGAAAATTTCGCTATTGGTGGAGGTGGAAACACCAAAATGGGGGTCTGATTGAGGCAGGCTTCTAAATAGCCACAACATTTTCCCCCTTTTCTATGCACACGTGGAGATATCTTGGAGAAAGCTAGCAAAAATATTGTTGTGTGAGGTCATCTTTGCCACCCTTGCGGTAATATATTTCCTCTATCATGTATTTCTTTACATTTCCTACTTCTTAATCTTATTCTACACTTCTTGAAACTCGAAACTAGGCTGATAGTTGACTTTTTAGAGATTAAGTTTGGTCTCTTTGGTTTTCTAGCTATACAAATGCCAATGCACTATGTTGTCATCCAAAAAACATGCTTCCTTCCTCTAACAGAGAGTTTTCCAAGATACATAGTTGACTCTGAAGATCAAATCGCTTAGTCTGCCTTCAATTATCGAGATTGCAGAGTAACCATAGGACTTCATAATCCTCATCATTCTCATCCCATCCATCCTAACCTTCCTTTAAACTGAGGTAAGTTAGGGAATCCTTTCTACTCTTGGAATTTTGTGACCTAGGGCCTTGCAGTGGTTGGTCCCCCTCTCTTATAGAACAATATAGCCTAAGCTAGAGAACAACAATCAACAATTCCTTATGTAAATCAACATAAACTGTATAACATTAACTATTTTATTGCATTGTAAGCATAATGATAAAACAAAATCCATAAATCAAATAATATTAGTTTCAACAACACCCCAGATTGAAAAACCCACGAAACATAAAAATTCATAGTAACAAATGTATGCCAAAATATAGTCTTTTTTCAACAACATAGTAATGAAAATTAAAACAATATAGCCTTTTCAACATAGTCTTTTAATAATCATTTTATGATACCATTACACTAAGAGAGTAGAGCATAAATGACATTGAGATAGATATGCATTATCTCAAAAGTATAATATAATTATGTGAATACTGAGAATACAATTGAAATGTCAAATATGTGTATTTACATAAGTCATGCACAACCTTAAGAATAAAGAGATAATTGCATTCATAAAATTCTATTGAAGATTGATACAAATTTTATTTTATTTTTTAAATTTTCTAACCATTCTAACCGATTTAGCAGCCATTGATTATTCTCAAAGGTCATTTATAAGACATTACTTCCTCGAAATCCCCATTGTATGATTTTAAAACTCAAAAAATCAGGATCATAACAAAAAGCCAAACCATTATCAATGTTGGGACTTGTGAAAACCAAAAATAAGAATACTTGATAGAGCTTGGCTGCTTGGCTGAAAGCCTTGCAACAAGGTTGACTTCATAGAAGATCTAATGCCATGAAAATAGCCACAATACTCATGATTATAAACTGAGATGAAAGATCCCTGACTAAGAAATTACTATGTTATGTGAGACACGATTGTTTGTGTTGAGTATGTTATGCAAAAATCAAAGGAAAATGTGAAGTTTAGTGCAATGAACATGTGTGATTGGTCCTGAGGACCATGGATGATGCTGAGGATATTTGTGTGCTAAAAAAGAAGATGGACACAGTTGACAAAAGATTCATAGGCCTAACCTGATTCATGATGAAGCTAGGTCATTTTGTGACTAGCACCCTATCCACGGTAATCAAAGAGGAGTTGGAGGACAATAATGCCCAGGAGAATCAAGATTAGGTCAGGGACGATGCTGTGGACCTCCTGTTCAAAAACTGGAACAATATTAGTTAGTTGTTGCCTGGGTCTGTGT
This sequence comes from Sequoiadendron giganteum, assembly GCA_007115665.2. Taxonomy (NCBI): domain Eukaryota; kingdom Viridiplantae; phylum Streptophyta; class Pinopsida; order Cupressales; family Cupressaceae; genus Sequoiadendron; species Sequoiadendron giganteum. The sequence continues at coordinate 579,831,614 of CM021104.1, forward strand.
TTTGTGTCTCTATTGTTCGGCTATGGTCTTTCTCCTATTACTGTGTTATTTTTGTTCTTTTTGACTTTTAGTTAGTTTTAAGGACCTGATCTTTTTTGGCCTTTGAGGCTCATTGTGTGGGGTACATCACCTTGTAAGTGTCGCTTAATTTTTCAAAAACATGTGTCATTGGTAGACAATATGTAAATTAGGAAATATAAAGAGTCCTATAATTTATAAAAAATAATATGCAATGCATGTGCAATAAAAGAGATTAAATAAATAAGATGTAGGCATACCTTGTGGGTGCAACAGGATGTAGTATGAACAAAATAAAAGAAGACCTGCTCTCCACCCTACCATATTAGGTCATGTAGGCTCATGACTTGCCACCAAACCCTCGAACAAGAACATACATCATCCACCACTATGATTAATCCTGAAACCAATGTTTCAACACCTTTGAATTTTCTTTAGTTGAAATAACTCTTATACATTTTTAAAAGTATATATAGTTGTATCATTTGTGACAAAGAATTTGACGTGTAGTTGTGAAATAAGAGATGGGATAAAGGACATATAACCTTACCTTATATATAAATAGAATGTAGTTGCAACTTGTACACCATTCCAAACATGTGATCACAAATCTATTTCATATTTTGGAGATGTGCAATTATAGTCGAGAACATTTGCAATCTAAAATGGTTTCAATTAGATATATTTAGACACAACGAAAATGTGAAGTTTAGTAAAATGAACATGTGTCATTGGTAGACAATATCTAAACTAGGAAATATAAACAGTTCTATAGTTTATAAAAAATAATATGTAATGCATCTGTAATACAAGAGATCACACAAAAAATATGAAGGCATAGCTTGTGGAGATAAGATGACACAACATGTTTACAATTATAACTCCCATATAATTTTGTTTTGGCACCTGAGAATTTTGTTGAGTTGAAATCAGTGTTATTCATTTTTGAAATTATGTATAGTTGTATCATTTGTGAGAAAGAATTTGAGATGCAGTTGTAAAATAAGAGATGGAATAAAGGAGATATAACATTACCTTGTATATAAATGGAATGTAGTTGCAACTCGTACACCATGGAAAAGTTGTGATCATGAAGCTATTAAGAATTGTCAAGATCTATAGTTACTACTGAGAATATTTGTAACCTGAATTGGTTAGAATCTGATATAGTTAGACACAAATGGTTTGAAGGTGACAACACTGGCAGAAAAATTATTTGCCAAAGAAGAAGAAGGTATTTAGAGAAAACTTTAAAAAAAATTATTTGGTCAAGCAAATAAGAGGAAGGAATCTAATTTTTTCATTGGAGCAGACAAGAAGCATAATGCAAGAACAAAATAGAAACTTCTCTTAGTAATCAACATCAAAGCAAAACTCTGGCTAGCAAGGCAACAATGATTTCAACTGGACTATGTAGGGAATGACAAGAAAGAAAAAATAGAAATGGTGGGAATTCTAAATGTATTGAAATGAATAGGGAAAGGAGAAGGGGTATAATTACCGTAAATAATAGAAACATTTCATCATGATGGAAATGAAGACAATTGTTGGAGGCGATCCTCTTCTTTGATTCAAAGTGCACTATATTTGTTGGAATGTATTCTAGAATATCTGTCAAAAGAGAAAGGAAGATCTATACGTATTCTTGCTATTGATTTTACATCGGAACAAACTATAAACATTATTCCTTGTCTTTCTTTAGTTCCAATATCTATTGTAGCTCTCTCTAGTATTAACCCTTGAGATCTATGTATTGTTATTGCCCAAGCCATTGTCAAGGGGAGTTGTCTTCGACTGCCCCGTGTGATCAGGGGAAAGGGATGGCTTTTGGGTTGTCTCGATCCCATGTTGGGCCAATGTAATTTATGAAGTGGAAAAGAACATATTAAGGTGGTTGAGGTGGTTTAGGACTCCTAGCATATGCAATAGACTTCACAAAACCCAATGATCCATTAACCAAGCTAACTGCCACCCAAAGATTTGTTTTTAACATTAATTTTTCACCAATTGTAAGTAAGAGCCCTTCTTGAAGTTGATCATAATCACCATAATCAAGTGTGGTTTGCTGAGTAGTTTTAGAAACACTAATTGCAATGGGTACATTTAACTCCTAAAGGATTTTTCTATTATGCAAGGAAACCAACCTATTTGTTGGGAATAAGTGAATAGCTACATAAATATATTGCTTTTCTTTAGCTGAAAGCATGGCATTTTTCTGATTCATAATTTTTTTCCAATCTGCCTAAGATGCTTGAAAATTTCCAATATTGAAAAGGAGTCTACGAAACTATAATTGTTGTGTATCAGATTGTCCATGTTGGTACAAGACTATTTGGAGCATGAAAAAAACATTTAAAGTGTGCCAAAGAGCCATGGATGTGGAGCGAGAAGCATAGATAGGCCTATCCAAAATAGGTGGAAACTATCCTAGGTCACCCACAAGTATAACAAAGGCACCACCAAATGGCTACATATGTCTAGCAAGAAATGCTTTCTGCAATCAACTATCTATTTTGAGCAACAACTTGAGCCCCAAGAAGCTCATTTAATCAATTAATATGTACTTAATATATTTGAAGTCCTCTTGAAATATGGTGAATAGTTTTCCTTTTAATGGATTCATATATCTAATTGGTATCCTGAGAGCTTTATTTACAGTAGAGTCACTTATATTGTAGGCGACCACCCTCATTGGCACCAAAGAAAACCAAGGATTCATTCTCAATTTCGGTGATGTATTTAGTGTTCTTTGGATGTTGTCTACAAGATATGATTTACCTATACTAGTAGTACCTTGAATACTCTTACACAATGGTGATGATGAAGATGGGGCAAGATGGTGTTGTTCAATAACATTTAGAGAAATCTTTTACTTTGGAGAAAGTTGATGACAAAGTGTAGGTGCAGCTAGTGGGAAAATATTATCTTCAGTTGTATGCAATTTACTTGTTGAGATGAACTATACAAAAACATTATGAAAATTCTCAGGAATATCATTTGCATCCCACATGTGATTTAAATCGAAGTCTTTTCTACCCAATAGTTGCAGTTGGTCAAAGAAAACTTTATTTGTAGTGCCAAGGCGAGAAAACAACTCTTGTTCATATTCATCCGTGGGAGGCAAAGACTGGGTGTTGTTGGTATCACTATTACCTTCCTCTTCATTGGTGGGGGGAGCAATAACTCTATTGACATGCCAAGGGTGATAGCTAGCAAAACGAAATAACCTCCAGTTCCATGTTATACTATCTCTAGTGAGGTTTATGTCTACTTCAACATTTCAAAAAGACTTGTATAGTAGCAATTTTGACCAAAAAAATGTTTCAGAGGTATCACTATAGTCTTGGGGGGTGGACTTGAATAGTGAGTAAACAATAATGATAGCAAGGTGTGGGTGCAAATTCCAACCCCCACCTTTGTCTTTTTTTTGAAATGTATATAATTGTGTAGATTGAATAAGGGATATAGTATCCATTTCGGCTGGTCGTTGCATGTAACAATGAATATAACCACTTGCAAGCTCCAAACCAATATCAATTATTTTCAAATGGTGGAATTTCTTCCTACTCATGTTCAAAGACAAGAAATGCCTACTTGAGATGACAAGGGGCAAATTTAGCAGCATATGGCATGTTTCTTGTGCACCAATGTCATGATCTGCAACAAAGTTCATCATGAATTTTTTATAGGCAAGCAACGCTTTATCCCCAAATGAATTTTTATTCACAAGCCTCTACAAGATATCAATATAGCTTTCAAATTTTTTTTCAAACTTTGATGCATATTTGGAAATGTAGTTTAGCACAATTTATCTTGACAAGGCTAGCTAGAAATCAACATTTTCTCAGGAGATTGCAAGCATATCAGGGTTGTGGATATTAACATTCTCATCATTTATTTCCATCTTATAGGATTTATTGGATTCACTATCAATTACCAATGTCAATGATGGTTGTGCATTCCACGGAGCTTTGTAGCAACATTGTAATTGGTGGCATTTTTTTCCTGAGGCAAGTGTACTGAGTATATTTGGTATGCCTTTGTGCCATATTCAAAAACTATTCATAATCCACTAGTAGATCCATGCAAGAAAATTGTGGAATATCAAGAAAACATGAGTCCTCCAAAGAAGAGTGGTGGACTCTTGATATTAGTTATTTTGGGGAATGAGGATTCCATGCTGAAACATAAAAATCGAAGAAGTTGTTTGCTTGATGAAGCTCGTGTGGTTTCTATTGATAGTGTTTTATGCACTTCTCAACATAGGTAATGCATAGGTGCATCACCTCTCTTGAAAGAAAATATTCCACAATCAGATTGTAGAACACTATCCCAAGGTCTCAAATGTTAGGTCTTGATAGTGCTTGGAATATCTCGATTGTTTCATGTGATTTGGTGGAATCAAAAGGCAGTCTTATAGATGAGTTACAAAGTGGGGAAGTTGGATCTGCAAATGGAGTTCTTAAGATGGGAGAGTTTTTGTGCATTTGCTGCAGGTTCAAACAATAGTCTTGAAATCCATTTCAACATTAGATTTAGGTTTATAATGTGCAATGAACCCTGCCTAAGGTTACTTATTAAAAAAAAAGGAAAAAGGGAAGGAAAGAGAGAAGGTTCCTAGATCTAAAACTATGAATGAACAGCGATCATGGAGGCTACTACAATAGACAAAATCCCCAAACTGGGTTTTACTTGGCCAAGAGAAACCTACAGTTACACAAAACAAGTGCAATCTTCTAAGGACTGCTGATTTTTAGATTGCACATGCACATCATGAACATGCGATTGAACTAAGTTGCAGCAATAAAGGAAGGAAGCCTAGGCTAACTTTGCACAATAGCTTGTCATCAACAAGTGCCAAAAGTATGGGCCATAAATTCATCAAATGTTGAAACAACAATCACTATCACCACTTTCATTCAAGAAACTAACAACTAAATTAAAAGGGAAGTAGAACCATGCATGCAAAATGAGAAAAAACAAAGAAAACATCCATAAAATCATGCAATGCTATCTTCTATTGCTACAAATGCTTTTTACACCAACTCTCCAACCCTTTACAAATGAGGGGAAGACCCCTATTTATAGTTTTCCAAAGCCCGAATGAATGGCCAGGATTGAATTACAATGTGTGGCCCAGATTTGATTACACTAGGGCTTCACCTACCCCACAATATTCAACAACTTAAAATACATTTTTTTTCTTTTTCCTATTTTGTATTTTAGTGCCTAGGTGTTGTAGCAGTTTGTCTTGTAGTTGATATCCCTTTTACTGTAGCTAAAAATGCCAGAAAGCTATCCTTTGCCTAATGGACTTACAACATTCTTTATTGGATCAAATGGGTATCTCAACAGCTGGCATCAATGGATTGGTTGCCCCTGATTTGGGGGGACAACCCCTTAAAGATCATCATCATCTGATGAAAAGTAGGATAGCTCCCCCATGCTTTCTTCAAGGCCACCTCCTTGCATTTTTTCATTGAATTCCTTGGCATAGGCCTTCTTCTAATGCAATATCTATTGATGGGCACCACGAGGAGAGGTGGGCATAAAATGAATGATGATGGGAGCTATGTGATTTTCCCTATTCAACTTTCTCAATGGGTCTCCCGATGGACCCACGATAGGATTCTGAAAACCTACATGCATGAAGTGTTGTAAGTTATTTCATACACACATGCATCATCAAAAGATCATAATATTTAGTGTGAATTTCCATTACCAATTTACTGGAGGGAGTTTGGACGGTTCGGGCCCAAGAGGCCAGACTTCCCTAGCCAAAATGTTGTTTTAAAAGGGAAAACAGGGCAAGGCGACCTAGATGGTTTCTCCCGGCTTCAAATTTGAAATTTGAAATGTTCATGCAAGAAAGGATCCAATTTGAATATGTGGGTCAAAATCTATTTTGGATTAGGAGGCATTTGGATCATTATTGGGGCACCCGGAGTTGTGAAGCGGGAAAGCTGTCACGAGTTTGTTGTTTGGAACAACCAAGGTGAAGCAAAACTCTAGGGGGGTAGAGTTCTAGGGTTTGGGACTTGCAAGACTAGAAGGACCGCAACCACTGGATAGAAGACAAAAATACAACAATCTAGAAGGAAAGTTCTCAGATGACGGTGAAAGGAAAACATTCTGAGAGGAAAGTCTCAGAAACGGCCATGGAGGGGCTAGGTTCCGCAATAGCTAGGGATGGATGAAGTTACCATAACAGCCATGGAGCAATGAAGTTCCAAAAATGGAATAAGAGGGATGGACTTTTGGAAACAGCCACAGAGGGGTCGAGCTCCGGAAGTCGGAATGCCTAAGGTGGATGGAAGTCCGAAATGGTAAAAGAGGGATGGACTTCTAGAAATGGCCACGGAGGGGCCAGGCTTCAGAATAGCCAGGGACATACGAAGTTCATAGAACATCCATAGAGGGATGGACTTCCGAAAATGGCCATGGAGGGGTCCGGCTTCGGAACACCTATGGATGAACAAAGTTCCTAGAACAGTAGCAGAGGTATAGATTTCTGAAAACGTTAAAAGAGGGACGAACTTCCAGAAAAAGCCAAAGAGGGGCTAGGCTCCCGAATAGCTAGGGACATATGAAGTTCCTAGAACAACCATGGAGGGACGGAGTTTCAGAAATGACAAAAGATGGATGGACTTCCAGAAATGGCCATGGAGGGGCTAGGCTCTGGAAGCCAGAATACCTAAGGCAGACGAAAGTCCAAAATAGAAAAAGAGGGACATACTTTCAAAAATGGCCATGGAGGGTTCGAGCTCTGGAATAGCCAGGGATGGAAAAAGTTCCCAAAATAGTCATGGAGGGATGAAGTTATGGAAATGGCAAAAAGAGGAGCGAACTTCCAAAAATAGCCACAGAGGGGTCAGGCTCTAGAAGCTGGAATGCCTAAGGTAGACGAAAGTCCAAAATGGAAAAAGAGCAACAAAATTTTGGAAACGGTCATAGAGGGGTCAGGCTTTGAAATAACCAGGGATGGACGGTGTTCCTGGAGTAGTCGCGGAGGGATGGAGTTCCAAAATGAAATTTTTTCAATTTCTTGAAACTTAATGAAACCTTGGCAGTTCACTTAGGCACCCCAAAAAAATCCCAAATCCATAGGACACCTATCCCAAAAGTCAAAAATGAAGAAAAAAATGAACCAAGCAAGTGGGGATGAGGCTTGGAGGATGTTGGGGCAACAAGCAAAGGGAAACCTGCAAGAGGGAAGCCTGGAAAGGGAAAATCGAAAGGGGAAACCTGAAAGGCGAAAACCCTAATGAGAAATCATGAAAAGGTGAGAAGTAGGAAGTGGGGAGGTGAAGGGCGAAAGGCAAAAGAAGAAAGAGGGAAGAGGGAAGCCCAAAGGGCGAAGCCCAAAAAACCTAAGACTTAGCAATTTTTTATTTTAAGGGGAACAATATGGTCAACCTAAAATGAGAAATTGGAGGGGGGATTGACCAACTAGGACACCAAAATGAGGGGCACACAAAATGAAGCGGCAACAAAAAGACCTGATAAGGCAAAAAAAAGAGAGGGTCCCCATTCCGAATGGGACGTGTGTGCAAAACATGCAGAACCAATGGTGACTCATTGGGGAAATATTCCTAAGAATTTCGATGAAAATTTGGAATCACAAACCCAAAATCCTTTTTCTGATCTTCATGCTCAACCAAAAGATCAAAACCACTAGTCAACCCAACCTTCAGTATGCTGAAAATCCACGTGTGTGTAATTGCATTAATTCCCACCCTTCAATTGCTACAAGAACCTAAGCTCCATCAAGTTAATCTACGAAGTTTATTCTAACTCCAAAAGCATCTGAGACATTGCCTCGCTGCTAGTCAAGCGTCCATAGCCCTGATGAGGTTGTCGTTGTAGTTCTCTTGAACATTACTGTACTGCTGATCAGGCATCCATAGCCTCGATAGAGTTATTCGTATACCCCTGAAAAGCTGAATTTTTTTTCTTTTGATTTTCAATATTTTCTTTCTTTATTCTATTTCTTTTCTCTTTTCAGTTCTTTTATTTCAACTCACAAGCAATGAAGCTCACGCTCAGGGCTGAGAATCACAGTGGCATTGGAGCATAATTTTAGATTTTTCACTTAACTAGACTTCACAAAGGACCTACAATGACCGTCAGATTCTTAAAATGTGTGAGAGATATAAGATTTTAGAATACATTGGGAATGAGATCAACCAACAACTTATCCCCTTCGAATCAAGCACCTGGATCGCTTGACACTAGTGGAAGATCCTCACCATCCACTCTAAAAAATTGATTAGAGTTTGGAAAAGAAATACATAGAACAACCCTAGGTGATAAGTATAGTTATTGTGTGCATAGATGTTCCCATCCAATAGCAGAGGGACCTCGAGCAAAGAAGCAATAAAGCAAGAGAAAACAAAAGAAAACAAAATGAAATGAAAAGAAAACACAAAAACTAACCAAAGTGGGACATCAAAAGAAAACAATGAAGAAACTATTTGAAACCAAGAAACCTACAACAAACCAACTAACCTAAGGAAACCAGGAAAGTGGATTATTTATAGGAAACCTACACTTTCTCAAAATGAGCTACGTACAAAGAGATATTTACAAAGAACTATGTTCAGGCAAGGCCAACCAACACTCATGGCCATTGGATTTTGCAATGCATGCACAAGAAAACAAGAAATCATTATGGTTCTCAACCATGCGTATTTATCCTTATATTCAGAGAGAATAAATTCAATATTGCAGCACTCAAATTCTACCCCAACATAATGAAGAATCAGCAATTGAGGAGGCTCACTAAACTCGTGATTAATCCATAAACACATCTATTTTTCCTCATTCCCATAATCAAAATGATAAATGTAGCTATGACAATTAACAAAAACAAGGAAGGATATAACCTATATTTTGATGTGCAATTATGGCAATGTTTCACAATCAAGAGCTAGCACTAAATCATCAATTATTGCATCGACAACCTTAGAGGGTGGCACGGGATCGTGTAGCATTTTAGGCATTGATCCTGCATAAGGTAGTGAGAATGGGGCAGCAAACACTTCTTCCACGTCTTGCGTGGGATCAACAATCCCTATCAGTTGTTCTTCAAGAAGATAGACTTCATCTCGTTGATCTTCTACAAACTGAGCGTCCACTTGATTATTGTCCTTAGAAGGTAGCACACTGTCCCACTTCATTTCCCAAGCATTGTCCTTATTTATGTGGTGTTCAATGTTGTGGGACAGTGACATGCACAAATCTGCCCTATTGTAGCCATCTAAATATGAAGGAGGATCAACAACGATCATGGTAGAAGGACTCCAAGTTGCATCTTGTAGTTGACCAAGTGCTTCACCTCTATTGGTAGCTATCTTAGCACCCCCATCCTTGTATTCTTCTCTTTATTGTTCATGCATCTCATCATGACATTCACTCATTTCCCCCTGTTCACTATCACTATAGAAAGAGAAGGAACCCCTCTCCCAATCTAGAAACTCTAGTGCATCACCGTTTAGAGGCTCAAGGAGTATGTCTTCATCACTACCATCTTCTGGGATGTGCTCTTCCTCGACATAAATATACCTCTACAGTACAACTCCCAATGGAAAGAAGTCATTAATTGATGGCAACTCATCAAGGGGACCAAAATCCACCATGCAATATCCCTCCAAGGACTTTTCATAAAGCCTATTGTCCATGGTGCACAAATTCTCTTCAAGAGGAAGAAATTCTTGATGACTAGTGGACAACATTCTTGTTTGATCTACTTCATCGCTCGAAAGCTTGAGATTGTATTGATGTACTACTTCCATTGCTATTCCAACATCCTCTTGAGGACCTCCTTCAGTTGAGCCATTACTTGGCTTGGTCCCTTGATCCTCACATTCCATCCTTGAAGCAACTACAAGAAGTGGTGTGCTTGGTTGCCTCACTTATTCTCTAACTTGTTGGACAACTTCTTGGCATAGCTCACATGTGAAATCCAAGTGCGATGAATCATGAATTCTACACCAATTCGGTAGTAGTAGCACCTCCAAATCCACTTGGTATTTTAGCTCTGACCAATCCTTTGCCAACCTAGAGATGAGCTAGTCATATCTTTTTGCTATTGGGTCCTCATCATCACTTGAAAAATAAGCTTGATGGTAGACAGCCATGGCGAGTGCTTGTTCCCACTCCAAAATTTCATTTTTATATTCTCAATCACCATTATTTATGAAGGAGAGGTCTTCCAGTCTGATTTCACTTATCCCTACATCGTCATTTTCTATTTTTGCAATGTTGTCATTCATTTCCCCTTGCTGATTTTCCTCTTTCTGATTTTCAGCATCCTCATGAGCTGCTGCAAAATTTGTTGACCCATCTTCAAATTCCAATGGCTCCTCTTCTACATCGGAGGGTTTCTCTTTGTTGATAGAGGAAAGGCATTCTAACCTCTTTCTGACTGAACTTTCATCAAAGCTTTTTGTTGTCCCTAGGAAATCAGCTTCTCCTTCTTGATTTTAAGCTTCAGTGTTTGTTGCCCAAGCACTAACTCGTGTCCAATTTCTCGATTCATCTTTACTTCACTATCCTCCAAATGTCGACACCTCCTTTTCCTCATGGAATTAATTGTCCTTATTGAAGTTTGGTTGCTCCAAATTATTCAAACAACACTGAGTTTGAGTGACAATGTTCATGCATGATGAGCAAGTGAATCCAGAGTGAGGTGCGTTATGAAATCTGCACCAAGTAGACATCAACACCTCCTCCAATCTTGGTCCATCTTTGCTATTCAAATGTTAATGGATAAGCTCTTCAAATGCTTTGGCTTCCATATTATCCATTTCCTCCTCTGGATCTTTGAGAGCCAAGGGCTAGTATATTTTCCAAAAGGGAATTTATCCCTACAAGACTCTTTCAATCCCACTCAGAAAATTCAGACATCCCAATTCATTATTCCTGTGAGTACAATGGATCTGACATCTCTCCACCAATGCAAATTTCTGCAATGGTTTCCTCAGTCTTCTATTTAAATCTGCATGTAGCCGAGTGATGTCAACTTGTACATTCTGCTCCATTTCGAATCATCTTCTTTTGCCTTTAAATTTTTTGATTTTATGTTTCAGCATTAAAAGAGATCACTCTATCTCAGTTTTCTTCTTTGAAAGTGCTCTTTTCAACTTCCAACTTTCAGCTTTGTAGCCACAACATGTCATACCCTCCTTCTAGTGCAAGTTTTGTTGATGGTGTTTTATGAACTTCTCAACACATGTAATGCATAGGTGCATCAACTCTCCTGAAAGATAATCTTCCACAATCAGATTGCAGAACACCATCCCAAGGTATCAAATGTTAGGTCTTGACAATGCTTGGAATATCTTGGTTGTTTTATGTGATTTGTTGGAATCACAAGGCGGTCTTATAGATGAGTTACAAAGTGGGGAAGTTGGATTTGCAAATGGAGTTCTTAATATGGGAGAGTTATTGTGTGTTTTCTATAGGTTCAAACAACAGTCTTGAACTCCATTTCAACATCAAATTTAGCTTTATAATATGCAATGAACCTTGCCTAAGGTTACTTATTAGAAAAAAATAAAAAGGATAGGGAAGAGAGAAGGTTCCTAGATCTGAAACTACGAATGAACAGTGATCACGGAGGCTGCTACAATAGACAAACTCCCCAAACTAGGATTTCCTCTACCAAGAGAAACCTACAGCTGCACAAAACCAGTACAATCTTCTAAGAACTGCTAATCTTCAGATTACACATGCACATCATGAACATGCAATTGAACTAAGTTGCAGCAATAAAGGAAGGAAGCCTAGGGTAACTTTGCACAACAACTTGTCATCAACAAGTGCCAAAAGTATGGGCTCTAAATTCATCAAATACTGAAACAACAATCACCATCACCACTTCCATTCAAGAAAATAACAACTAAATTTAAAGGGAAGTAGAACCGTCCATGCAAAATGAGAAAAATCAAAGAAAACATCCACAAAATCATGCAATACTGTCTTCTATTTCTGTAAATTCTTTTTACATCAGCTCTCCAACCCTTTACAAATGAGGGGGAGACCCCTATTTATAGTTTTCCAAACCTCAAATGAATGGATAGGAATGAATTAAATTGTGTGGACCAGATTTGATTACACTAGGGATTCACCTACCCCACAATATTCAACAATTTAAAATTCATCAGTTGTCTTTTTCCTATTTTGTCTTTTAGTGCCTAGGTGCTGTAGTAGTTTGTCTTGTAGCTGATTTCCCTTTTACTATAGCTGAAATTGCCAGAAAGCTACCCTTTATTTGATGGACTTGCAACATTCTTCATTGGATCAAATGGGTCTCTCGACAACTAGCATCAATGGATTGGTTGCCCCGGACTTGGGGGGACAACCCCTTAAAGATCATCATCATCTGGTGAAAAGTAGGACAACTCCCTTCTGCTTTCCTCAAGGCCACCCCCTTTCATTTTGAAATTGACTTCCTTGGCATAGGCCTTCTTCTAATGTGAGCTCTATTGATGGGTGCCATGAGGAGAGGTGGGCCTAAAATGAATTCTGATGGGAGAAATGTGCTTTTCCTTGTTCAACTTTCTGAATGGGTCTCCCGCCGGACCCACAGTAGGCTTCTTGAAACATGCATGCATGAAGTATTGTAAGTGATTTCATACACAAATCAAGGCAAATGTTAATCAAATCTTGAAAAATCCTTGTTATGTTCACACATGCATCATCAAAAGATCATAATATTCAGTGTGAACAGCCAAGGTGAAATGAAATTTTGGGGGCGGAGTTCTGGGGTTTGGGACCTAGGAGCCCGAAAGGATGGTAGCCAGTGGACGATGGACAAAAAGACAATAATACAAAGGAAAATTTCCCAGATGGTGGCAGAAGGACAACATTTAGAGAGAAAAGTCATGGAAATGACTATGGAGGGGTTGGGCTTCGAAACAGCCACGGACGGATGAAGTTCCCAAAACAGGCACAGAGGGACGAAGTTTCGAAAACAAAAAAAGAGGGATGAACTTTTGTAAACGGCCATGGATGGGCCAGGCTATGGAAGCCAGAATGCATAAGGCAAATGGAAATGCAAAATGGTAAAAGAGGGACAGGCTTCCAGAAATGACCACAGAGGGGTCAGGCTCTGAAACAGCTAGGGACCAACAAAGTTCACAGTACAGCTGCTGAGGGACAAACTTCAAGAAATGGCCATGGAGGGGTCGGGCTCCAGAATAGCCAGGGATAGATGAAGTTCCCAGAACAACCACAAAGGGATGAACTTCTAGAAATGGAAAAAGAGGGATGAACTTCCAGAAATAGCCATCGAGGGGCCAAGCTCTAGAATAGCCAGGGAAAGACGAAGTTCCCAGAATAGTTGCAGAGGGAAGGAGTTACAAAAATGGAAAAAGAGGGATGGTCTTCTGAAAATGGCCATAGAGGGGCCGGGCTCCGGAAGCCAGAATGCCTAAGGCGGACAAAATTCCAAAAAAGAAAAAAAGGGATGGACTTCTTGAAATGGCCATGGAGGGGCAGGGCTCTGGAATATCCAAGGATGGATGAAGTTCCTGAAACAACCATAGAGGGACAAAGTTCTGAAAGTGGCAAAAGAGGAATGAACTTTCGGAAATGGCCACGGAGGGGCCAAGATCTAGAAGATAGAATGCCTAAGGCGGATAAAAGTCCAAAATGGAAAAAGAGGGATGGACTTCCACAAACGGCCACGGACGGGCCGGGCTCCGGAACAGCTAGGGATGAATGAAGTTCCTGGAACAATCGCGGAGCGATGAAGTTCCAAAATGAAAATTTTACAACTTCTCAAAACTTAACGAAACCTTGGAAGTTCACTTAGGCACCCCAAAAACATCCCAAATCCATAGGAAACGTATCCCAAAAGTCAAAAATGAAGGAAAAAATGAACCAAGCAAGCAGGGATGAGGCCCGGAGATCACTAGGGCAATAGGCGAAGGGAAGAGGGAAGATTGAAAAGGAAAACCTAAAAGGTGATAACCCTAACGAGGAATCCTGAAAAGGCAGGAAGTGGGAAGTGGGAAGTGGGGAGGCGAAGGGTGATAGGCGAAAGAAGAAAGAGGGAAGAGGGAAGCTCGATAAACCGAAGACTTAGCAATTTTTTATTTTAGGGGGAAAATATGGTCAACCTAAAATGAGACTTTGGAGGGTGCGTTGAACAACTAGGACATGAAAATGAGGGGAACACAAAATGAGGCAACAACAAAAAGACCCGACAAGGCAAGAGAAAGAGAGGGTCCCCGTTCCGAACGAGGCACATGTGCAAAACATGCACAACAAGTTGGACCAATCAAGAATGTCTATATTCAGGGCACCTGGAAGCCACAAGAAACCATGCACATGTGCTGATCCACACCTATACCAATAATCCTTTGTATGGAAAAGCCTCTCAATAACCTCTTCATGGAAAATGGTGAACAACAAGTGCATGTACAAGGTTGTTATGTGTGGGTTACGAATGACATTATCTATGAAGCATCTTTAGGAGTATGGCATATGCAGCTGGGCATGAGGATTAATTACCTTGTACAAATCAAGACATTTTGTTTCTGCAAAGTTCAAAGTGAAGAGAGTCGGTGTGCTAATCTGGTGGATCATTTTTGCAAGCTCTTGTTGGCACTTTCCCTAATATGAGTGCATTCCTCATAAAGATGCACCAAAGCAAACAAGTTGGTTTGCTATCTGGGTGTTTGGTGCATCCTGAAGAAATTTTGGGATCCTTTCTTCCAAGTTTGTTTTCATTAAAATGGAAGCCAACTATTGGCTTCGATGTCTCATTATCAAATTATAAAGGTAATATGTAAATCTGACATGCCTTCCAAATCTATTATCATAGCATCTCATCAAGTGCAATGCATATTCATGTAAGTGAATCTGTATGCTTCTCGATTGTAGGGGCATTGTTGTTCCAGTGGGGAACAATGTTGGAAAATCCATGCTTAATAACCCTTTTGTATTATATTCATTGATAGGGATAGAATTTATCTTAGGCTAGGGAAAAGTATGTTGACTAGTGTCTTTAATTTTCAAGGCATCTCTAATTTCCTGCAATTCCCATTGAGGTTTAGGCATCAATGGAATAAATGATGATGAGTCCTCAAGCTCGGCTTCCTCATTAACAACACTTTCCAGAGTTGCCACTGGTTCAACTATGTTATGTGTTGGTTCTTTCATTATGTGGAGAAGATCGAAGATGTCATTACTTATAGGAGGCAAAAAATTTAAAGCATCTCAATAAATTGCAACATCACTATAGTATTGATCATTCTCAATTTTGTATATTAATGTAGCCATGACATTATGTTTGTCAACATAGCAATTATAGTTCTTCCATTGAATTCTAATTCTTTGAAATATCATGTAGGTGATGTGGTAACAAAGTTGCAATGGTTTTGTTGTCTTGAGGGAAGCTTATAGTATGGCCACTATATTTGTATTAGCCTCCTCTAACATGGGTCACTTGCAAAACTGGAGCAACTCTAGCTATAAGAATTTCTTCAACTTGAGTAAGTTTTTCAAGGATAGGAGGTTGTGGTCCTAGATCCATCTTGTTAACTAAACTCTATCTATGGATGCCTTTTTCAAAAGCACAATGAAAACATATGGCTTCTACGTTGAATTCTCACACTTCCATGCTGACATAGCTTTCCTTGCAAACACTACAAACTTTCAAATCAAAGAAAGCATCAATGTACTGATGAAAGCACTACATTGCAATGTGAAAAGAATCTCCAAACATGCTTCTAAAGTGGTCAGGGGGTGATGAATTGGATGGTAGGACATGCCCAAAAAGGGTTTATTGAGGTCTATAGCCTCCTATTATTGAGGCACCTTCACTAGGAAGGTGTTGGTGATTTTTCCAATAGAACTTGATAATTCTCTAAAGAGTTGCCACTTCTTATAATGAAGAAACTATATGGCTGGTTGGCAACACAATGAGCTTAGGATTTTTTGATCCTTACTCTTTCACTTTTGGATTTTTTAAACCAAGGATGGTAATCCCAAATTACATCAGCATGAGATATATCAAGTGAATAATAGATAGATTCATTATTAAGTGTGAATAAACCCATCCCATTAAATACTTGGCATGTCCTTCAAGTGAATGATTATCTTTTTCCTATGAATCAAAATATTTCCATTCCACACATAATTCATATAGAAAGGATTTTAAAAGAGTGTTGTTTTTATTTCAAGTTCAAGGCCAGGTGTGCTATGTTCTCATTTTTCATGCCAAATTTTAGTGATAAATCGGCCAGTGCCTAAATAATTGGAGCAACGAAGTCAAATATGTAAAAAAAATTGTAATACAAAAACTACCAAATTCTAGAAGTAGATGAACTACCCTCATACTGACTTGCAGACTACTCAAAATTTCCCAAAAGAAACATTCAGTAATTAGTAATCCTAGGAAATTTTGTGCAAATTTTATACACTCTTCAAGCATTTTAATCAACTCCTTGAGTGAAAGTTGAGAACAAGATAACACATTCAAAAATAACTGTTTGAAGACAAATAACAACACCATTAGCATTTTCATTCATAACTTGTAGAAAATATACATAGGAGAGTGTTTGTTTCCAGACAAAGATTCACTTCTACATCAATAGTTTGTATAAAACTAATTTAAGACTGTTACATATAGGACATCATTCCCCAACACAGTTTTCTAGCCTAATTACCCCTATACTATTTAAGATGTGTTTTATGAGATAATCATTCACTCAAAACCTTATTGAAACTCAAACTTCTGACCATTGTAATGAGCCCAAAAATTCCTTTTTATAGAACAAGGGAGTGATAAGCATCAGGCTCAATCACATTTACTTTTCATTTCATATTGAGATCATTTGCACAAAATTTTGAGACATCCCTAGTCGGTTACATTCCATCATGGAAGAGTAAAAGACCAACACTCACATGACCTACATGTAGACATGCCAAATCCTCATTCCAGCTGATCAAAAAAGATTCTCCACTAGTAGCCTCAGCAAAAACATGCATATACCGTAACGCTACGGAACTTGACATCTCTCCCATGCACCAGCTGAAATTTTTCTACATTAGCACTAAAAACAAGAAATCACATGAACGTTGAATAGGACAATCCTCACAAAGGGGCCATTGTGTCATAAAAAAAAAATGGGAAATAGTCATCACTCTAAGTCATTAGCATCGGAGGATACTATCCCACACCTTGCTCATGGGGGAACTGGAGGAACCATCACCACCACCTCATCAGAATCATCAGATGGTACCAGAGAGAGGGGATAATAATCACCCTCTGAGTTAGTGTCACCCTCATTGTCAAAAGGGTTGTCAGAAAGCTCACTAGAGTAACTGTGCCTCTTTGGATAAACCTTATGATACTTTCACCTTTTCTTTGTCTTCTTTTCATACCCAACCAACTCCTTTCCTTTGAACTACACCAAATCTTATGAAACTGTTTAGTTCCTTAGGCGGTAATTTCTCTTAACACCATACTTAATAAACATTTTGTGTCCTCTTCTATCCTTTGGTGTATCATGAGATCCCTGCATATAATATTCATCCTCTTGAGTACTCTTGAGTACTCTTCTTAGAATTGAGAAAGCTTAGTCTTCTAGACCTCCGAACCGGCCTAATAGACTCCTCAGAATTATTTATTTTCTCAAAAAGCACTAGAAAATTCCATTTTCTAACTCAAACTCAATGCAATTTCTGAATGAAGAGTATGGTAATCAGTCCTCTTTATAACAAGCCATGCAAGTGTGCCAACCATTAATTCTTCAAAGAAAGCTTGTGCGTGTGGGCTGACAACATTCTACCTTGATTCCAAATAATGTTAATTGTTAATCATGATTTAAAATGCATTAATGGGTACATTACCATATAACCATTCATAATTGAGTTTTTCTTATGCTTTAATGCCTCTTTTAGAACATAAAAGCACTGAGTAGATTAAAATCCACTTATTACTTAGCATCAATAAAAGCCATCTTTCTAGAAATACCCACTCGCCTATGGGAAATATTTCACTTGTGCTTCTCCTTGTTAAAAATCATGGGCATTGATCTAGATATGATCTTAGAATATTAGTTCATACACTACCATGCTTTATTACTACCCATTCCACATGTATGATAGGCTGGAAAAATTGATGGTTGAAAGTTCAAGCATGCGCTTTAAAGAACAAAACGAAACATAAAGTGCAATTTATAAATAATATCCCTTCAACCAAGTTTGGAAGCATTCCATCTTCATTAGAAACCAGTCAAGCCTATTTATAAAGTCCACATGGCAAATGCCTGCTTGCCCATTAAAAGACATAGGACACAGTCGAGGCCCACATAGGATGGGGAGAAGTAGCTAAGATTCATCCATGTCACTATTCATCAACCACTAAAATCAATCCCCTCAGAAAAAAACTTAATTACCAAAGAAAATAAGTCATCACGAAAAAATAGGTGTTGCATTGCCTGCTAGTCTGTAAGACCATCCCTTCGTACAACTGTGGATAAATGGGGGCACAAGGAAAAACCAAAATTAGAACATGTGTTGCACCACACACTGTTGATCACTCCTTGGAAAAATTGTACCTCCTTGTGAAGGAATAATTTTACCTTTAGAAATTACCACGTGGGCATCGCTCGCTAGCCTGTTCCATTAAAATAATTCAAAATGAGACAAGACGAAGTCACAAGGAGAATCACAGATATGGCCACATCATCAGTCCATTAGCCATTGATCATCTTTGAAATGAGCTAGTCATCCTTTCCAAAAGGACCGAGCCTACTAATATACCTTACACATGGTTAAAGCCCGCCAAACTATATGCATAAACGAAGAAATAATAATTCAACATGGGCATATGGGGAATGGTCTGGATTGATTCAATTGATCAAATGACCCATACAAAGATCTATCCTACACATGCCACAAAATTTATTCATAAAAAGGGGGCATGACCAGGTGAAAGAGGTGATGACCAATAACTAAGGCAAACGAGTTTTAAAAATTTATTTAGATTAAGCCTTCAAATTTTAATATCAGGAAAGACATGAGATACCCATCAACCTAACACAAGGGTCTAGTAAATCAATGATCCTATTGGAAAAAATGACAACTTAAGTGACCAGGAATAGGAAAGATAGGTCAATATAAAATTGAAATGACCAAGGGTTTTTAGAATAATATTTCAAAGTTTTATAGGCATAAAACCCCGTCACAATGATGGGAACATTGACCTTACATCAAGCACAAAGGACCAAACCAGACTTTTGACAATTTTTATATGATAGAACACATAAATTTTTTGGGGTTCCATCAGTGGCTGATGTTGGGGACACATGCCTCTTGTAGGCATGGTGAGATATTAGAATCAAAGGGTGAAGGAGACTAGACATTAAAGGAAAAAACAAGAGAAACAAGAAACAAACAAATTTAAACAAAATATTTACAAAGTATATAGAGGCCCAAAATGCTAGAAAAAGGAGATCCAACCTCCACTCTACTAGAAAAAATCATGTGAGACGTAGAGTTTTTCATTACATCATTCAATATAATCCAGATTTTCTCTCCCTACCAATGGTACCAGGCCACCGAACTTGGGGCCCATTCATACCCCTATGAAAAACCAACCTATTGAAGGAACTAATTTCCTCCAATTCATATGTACCTTTACCATACCAGTACAATAAGTACAAGCTTACTCTCATAAGTAAAATTTTTTCACCACTAAAACCCATCTGATTACCAACATTGTTACTAACATCTATCACAACTTTCGTAAGTATACTACCACCAGTATAATCTTTGTCATTATTTATTCTATAACTAGTTGTAAAATTCAATCTTTCATCACCACACGACACAAATGTGTTATATTCATCATATAAAAAAATTTCATCTTCCAAATAACATTTTTTCTATTCATTTCATTGTCATGCCTCATAAAAATACCTTCCACCAGAATTGGAAACTGAAAATATTCAAACTCCTTTAAGTAATTGTCTCCATGATATTCAATTTTTCTTGCACCACCTATTTCAAATGTAAAATAGTCATAGGAAAATCCCTCGGGGAGTTTTTCAATGTTCTCCTTTATTGGTTCAAAACCACTTTCTAACCATATGTGACATACATAATTAGAATTATCATCAAAGAGTGGATTACTCCTGTACGAATAAAAATCACCATTTTTATCAATTGATGAATCTAGAGGCTCATCAAACAATGGATTTTCTATTATATTTATTTTTGACATAAAACCCTTAGTCTCCTCAGCAAGAAATTCCAAATCCATCCAATCATCATCACATTTTGAATTATTGTAATCAATGTCCTTATTAGCATAATCACAATCAGTCTTGAACTCATAGTAACCAATACTATCTTTCATTTCATCCTCTGATTGTTCAGTACACATATCTGAAATTTTTGTCATATCCACATGATATGACGTATCCTGGTCACAAGAATTTTTTGGCTCCATAACACTATCAACCAAAACTAGTAGCATCCTATTACTCGAAGTCTCATCATTATCAACATGTTTCTTATCTATAATAAATGATTTTATCAAATCCTCCTGAGGGAAATCACAATCAATAGAGAATTAACTGTACTCAAAATAATCAACACTACTATAACAAGAAGACTCACCAATATTGCAAATATATTCATAACTTTTAGACTAAATTCTCAATCTTATGTCATCCATAGGACCATCAATATTGAAATCTTCAAAAAAACTAGAACTACTCATTTCATCAGTTTCACTATGGCAAACATTTTCAACCTCTGATCTGCTCTCTTCTTCTTCATGTGAAATCTCATTATTTGACTCATATGAGGCAGCATAATCATAAACATGATAGGATGAAAACATAATAGCTCTTTGATAGTCATCTCTAATCTGTTCAAAGAGAGAAAAGTGTTCATACACCTAGTCAAGCCTAGTAGGCTTAAACTCCTTCGGTAAAGCACTCAAACCTGGTTCATAAGATTCATGAAATAAATCAATACAGACTGATTTCTCAGGTCTATGAAATTTAGGAATTGTAGCTAGAGTTTCCATAAATCTTGCATATAGATCATATGATGAGTTTCCTTTGTGTTTTCTTATGCAAGAGATGTCTTGCAAAAAGGTTGTATGATCACAACTACATACAACTTCTTGACAATGTGTTTGGAGCTCTTTGTGGTCATCATTATGGGGTGATGTGTAATCTAAAACAATAGTGGTTTAAGTGTTCTAACCTTTATTTTCAACTTCTATGTTACACCTCTCATTAACATTTGGTGTCTCAGGGTAGCAAACATTTGTAGATGATAAATTCCTTAGTATTCCATATTTTGGATTCTTTTCAATATTCATAGCTATCTCGTATGCCTAATGCAAAGTATTTGGATCTTTGTCTCTCAATAGATAGCTCATATTTCTATCAAAAGATCCTAAATAAACAAATAATCATACTTCTTCACTTAATCTCATGGAACCAGGAATATCCATAAATGTTTTTAGCAAATCTTAGGTTGAATTCTAGAACCAGCTCATCATCCTCCTTTTCAATGCTCATAAAATTATTGAGAAAAGAACTAGCACTAACCCTTTCACCAAATTTCTCTATGAATATTTCCTTGAACAACTCCCAAGATTTGCTAGAGAATGCTAGTAAATTAGAGAACCAATCTCTTGAATCTCCTTTTAGAGACTGCACAATCAACCTCATGATCTATCTCAAAGTCATCCATCAGATTATTGAATTCCTACAAATGCTTACTCATTGATTCACACTTTGTACCACTGAACTTAGGTAAATTATCTCTTATGTAAGATGGAATAAAATTTGGGTAACCACTAATACTATTAAAGTTTATTGCTCTATGTCTTCGAGTGTTGAAATTTATTTTATTACATGGAAACAACTACATATTAAGATGCATAGGTTGATAATACATTTTCATAAACCCTTAACAACCTTCTCAAACCAACCTTGTAGTTAAAAAGCAACTTGAATTTCTTTTACAACATGACCTTAAGCATTCATAATGCATCAATTTGTCTCAACTTGCTTAAAACCATCCAAATGAGTTTCTTCAAAAATACTACATACTTTACCTCGTAATACAGGTTGTGAAATAATAACACAAAAGTATGTAAACCATTTTCCACTTATTCCCTTTTCTTTGTTGCTTATCCTCACTTAATAGGGACACAAGATTTTCAAGATTTTTTAAATGTGGTTTTCAGATCTAGATTTATGGATTTTTTAAAAGACAAAAATATGGAGAATACCTGGATATGTTGCAACTACTTTCAATTCCTTTTCCTAACTGGAAATCTTTGTATATTTGAAATATTCTTCAAATTTTCCTCAAGTTCTTGAGATAGAGTCACCACCTCTCTTTACAAAGGACTAAACTTCAAGCATTATGAATTTCCTTTGAGTTTGGATTTATTTCTGTATCTTCGTCCCTAACAAAGTCACACAAATTCTTTAAGTTTCTGCCACAACAAACTCACTTCCAAGTTTAAAATATTAACATCTAAACAAGTTATTCAGATTCACCAACATCTTGAGTCTATAATTCCCAGTCTGCAACTAGAGAATTCATAGCTTTCCCTAGTAGATTCGCCATTTTTGTTGGTGATTTTTCAAACAGAACCTGACAATTCTCTAAAGAGTTGCCACTTTTTATAATGAAGAAATTGTAAGGTTAGTGGCCAACACAACGAGCTTAAGATTTTGTGATCCTTACTCCTTCACTTTTGGCTTTGTTAAACCAAGGAGGGTAATCTTAAATTACATCAACATGAGATATATCAAGTTGATAATAGATAGATTCATTATTGAGTGCAAATAAACCCATCCCACTAAAGACTTGGCATTTCCTTCAAGTGAATGATTATCTATTTTCTATGACTCAGAATATTTCCATTCCACACACAATTCATATAACAGGGATTTTAAAAGAGTGTTGTTCTTATTTCAAGTTCAAGGCCAGGTGTGCTATGTTCTCATTTTTCATGCCAAATTTTAGTGATAAATCAGCCAGTACCTAAATAATTGGAGCAACAGAGTCAAATATGTAAAAAATCTATAATACACAAACTACCAAAATCTAGAAGTAGATGAACTCTACCCTCATACTGCCTTGCATACTATTAAAACTCAAAAATTCCCAAAAGAAACATTCACTACTTAGCAATCCTAGGCAATTTCATGCAAAGTTTATACCCTCTTCAAGAATTTTAATCAACTCCTTGAGTCAAAGGTAAGAACAAGATAACAAATTCAAACATAACTATTTGAAGAAAAATAATAACACCATTAGCATTTTCATTCATAACTTGTAGGAAATATACATAGGAGAGTGTTTGTTTGTAGACAAATATTTGCTTCTACATCAATAGTTTGTATAGAACTAATTTAAGACTATTACATACAAGACATCATTCCCCAACACTTTTTTCTAGCCTATTTACCCTTATAATATTTAAGATGACTTTTTAAGATAAGAATTCGCTTGAAACCTTATTGAAACTCAAAAGTCTGACCATTGTAATGAGCCCATAATTCCCTTTTATAGAACAAGAGAGCAAAAAGAATTAGGCTCAATCACACTTACATTTCATTTTATTTTGAGATCATCTGCACCAAATTTTGAGGCATCCCCAATCGGTTACATGCCATCATGGTAGAGTAAAAGACCAACACTCACATGACCTCCATGTAGACATGCCAACTCCTCGTTCCAACTGATCAAAACACATTGTCAACTAACAACCTTAGCAAAAACATGCATCTACCTTAGCACTAGGGAACTCAACATCTCTCCCATACACCAACCCAAAAAATTTCCACTTCAGCTCTAGAAACAAGAAATAAAATAAACGTTGAATAAGAGAATCCTGAAAAAGGGGCCATGGTGTCATCAAAAGAAAAAATTGGACACATTCATGACTCTGAGTCATTAGCCTCGAAGGATACTATCCCACACCTTGCTCATGGTGGAACTAGAGGAATCGTCACCACCACCTCATCAGAATCATTAGATGGTACCAAAGAGAAGGGATAATAGTCACCCTCTGAGTTAGTGTCACCCTAATTGTCAAAAGGGTTGTCAAAAATCTCGCTGGAATAACTAAGCCTCCTTGGATAAACCTTACGATACTTGCACCTTTTCTTTGTCTTCTTTTCATACCCCACCAACTCCTTGCCTTTAAAATTGACCAATTATTCTGAAACTATTCAGTTCCTTAGGTGGTAATTTCTCTTAACACCATACTTCATAAACTTTCTGCATCCTCTTCTATCCTTTGGTGTATCAAGATCTCCTTGCATATCATCTTCATCCTCTTGAGTACTCTTCCTAGACTTGAGCAAGCTTAGTCTTCTAGACCTTCGTACCGACCTAATAGACACCTTAGACTCATTCATTTTCTCAAAAAGCACCAACAAATTCCATTTTCTGACTCAAACTCAATGCAATTTCTGAATGAAGAGTACGGTAATCAGTCCTCCTTATAATGAGCCATGCAAGTGTGTCAACCATTAATTCTTCAAAGAAATCTTGTGCACATGGGCTGAAAAAATTCTACCTTGATTCCCAATAATCCTGACCGTTAATCATGATTTAAAATGCATCAATGCATACATTACCATATAACCATTCATTATTGAGTTTTTCTTGTGCTTTAATGCCTCTTTTAAAACATAAAAGCACTAAGTAGATAAACATCCACTCACTACTTACCATGAATAAAATCCATATTTCTAGAAATACCCACACGCCTGTGGGAAATATTTCACTTGTGCTTCTCCTTGTTAAAAACCACGGGGATTAATGGGTATGTGTAGGATCATCATGGAAAAAATAGGGCCTTAAGTGGCGTTAAAATCCACAAAAATCAGAGTTAGGAAACTTGACGTCAAAATTTGAATAAATTATCTATATTATTTTAAAAATGTTGAAGAATAGAATCTGTAGAAAATTGAATGTAGTTTCTAAACTACTAGGTTTTTTATTTTATTTTTAAATCTCTTTGGTGAAAATTTAAAATTTCAATGCAGTAGTACTTAAATTTCAGGGGAAAAATAAGAAGTAGGTGTCTATCTAACCACCCTAACAAAAATAAAATGATAATATTTTTTTATTATATTTTACATAGAAGTAGAGGACTCATGTCCCAATGTGATGCATATTTTTTTGTAATTTTTTTCCAAGTAAATAATTAATTATTAATTTTTTATTACAACTTTTAAAAAATATAAAAACTCGTATGTTTGACCACCTTAACTTGGTTAAAAATTCATGAAATTCATTTTTTTTTTAATCCTATAATATGCGAAGAATAGAATGTGACACATGTTTTTGATTCAAAAAATGTGATAACATTTGAAACCTGTAGATGTTTTTCAATCAGCCTATCAATTAGGAATTTGGTCATAATTCAAATAGAAAATGAATAATAATTATTTATTAAATTCAAAGTAAAGCACAATTTATATGGTGGAAAGATGAGAATCTCCTTTAAAACCCCTTTTTGTTTCATCAATTTTGGATAAAACAAAAGTTGTCAGCCACATGGGCCATCATATCACTTACATATCACCACTTTGTGGCCCATCATGATCCTGCACATACCTTGATCCAAATCAAATCTCAAAATATTGGTTTATACACTACCATGCTTTATTACTACCCAATCCACACGCATCACAAGTTGACAAAATTGATGGTTGAAACTTCAAGCATGCACTTTAAAGAGCAAAGCCAAAAAAAAAGCACATTTTTAAAATAATATCCCTTTGGCCAAATTTGGAAGCATTCCATCTTCATTAGAAACCAGTCAAGCCTATTTAGAAAGTCCACATGGCGAACACCCGCTTGCCCATTAAAAGACACAAGGAACAGTCGAGGCCAACACAAGATGGTAGGAAGTAGCTAAGATTTAGCCATGTCACAAGTCATCAACCCCACAAATCAATCCCCTCATAACAAAAATCAATTACCAAAGCCAATCGGTCATCACGAATAGATAGGTTTCACATTGCTCGCTAGCCCATAAGACTATCCATTCGTACAACTGCAAATGAATGGGGGTGCTGGGAAAAACCCAAATGAGAACACATGTTGCACCACACAGCATTGATCACTACTCAGACAACCTATACCGGCTTGTGAAGGAAAAAATTTACCTTTAGAAAGTACCATGTGGCCATTGCTTGCTAGCCCGTGCCATTAAAATAATTTAAAATGAGACAAGATGGGCTCTTGGGGAGTGGTACAAATATGACCACGATATCAGTCCATTAACCCTTGATCATCTTTGAAATGAGCTAGTCATCCTTACCAAAATGACCTGGCCTACCAATATACCCTACACGTGGTTGAAGCCCACCAGCCTATATGCATAAAATAAGAAATAATAATTCAACACGGGCATACAAGGAACAATCTAGATTGATTCAATTGATCAAATAGGCCATACAAAGCTCTATCCTACACATGCTACAAAATTTATTCATAAAAAGGGAGCATGACTAGGTGAATGAGGTGATGACCCATAATGAAGGCTAAGGATTTTTAAAATTTTATTTAGATTAAACCTTCGACTTTTAATACCAGGAAATACGTGAGATACCTGTCAACCTAAGACAAGGGTCTGGTAAATTAATGATCCTATTGGCACAAGTGACAACTTAAGTGACCGAGAACCAGAAAGATAGGTCAATATAAAATTAAAATGGCCAAGGGTTTTGAGAATAATATTTGAAAATTTTACAAGTATTAAACCCTATCACAATGATGGGAACATTGACCTTACATCAAGGACAAAGAACCAAACTAGACTTTTCAGAATTTTTATATGATAGAACCAAGAAATTGTTTGGGGTTCCATCAGTGGCTCATGTTGGGGACACATGCCTCTCATAGGCATGGTGAGATCGTAAAATCAAAGGGTGAAGTAGACCAGACACAAAAGGAAAAAAAAGGATAAACAAGAAACATACAAAATAATTTTTTTTTTTACCAAGTATATAGAGACCCAAAAGGCCAGAAACAAGAGATCCAACCTCCACTCTGCCAAAAAACTTCATTTGAGATGTAGAGTTTTTCATTACATCATTCAATATAATCCAAGTTTTCTCTCCCTACTAGTGGCACCAAGCCACTGAACTTGGGGTCCATTCCCGCCCCTATCAAAAACCAACCTATTGAAGGAATTGATTTCCTTCAATTCATATGTACCTCTGCCATACCACTACAATAAGTAAAATCTTACTCTCATAAGTAAAATTTTATCACCACTAAAACCCATTGGATTACCAACATTGTTACTAACATCTGTCACAACTTTCATAAGCATGCTACCACCAATATAATAATTTTCATTCTTTATTGTATAATCATTTATTAAAGGAAAGCTTTCATCACCACATGAAACATGTGTTATATTCATCTTATAAAAAAATTTCATGTTGTAATTAACAGTTTATTCTATTCATTTCATTGCCATGCTTCATAAAAATACCTTCCAACCAAACAGGAAACTGAAAATATTCAGACTCCTCCAAGTAATTGGCTCCATGATATTAAATTTTTCTTGCAACATCTATTTCAAATGTAAAAGAGTCATAGGAAAATCCCTTGAGGGGTTTATCAATGTGCTCCTTTGTTGGTTCAAAACCACTTTCTAACCATGTGTGACATACATAATTAGAATTATCATCAAAGAGTGGATTATGCCTGTACTAATAAGATTCACCATTTTTATCAATTGATGAATCTGGAGGCTCATCAAACAATGGATTTTCTATTATATTTATTTTTGACATAAGAGCCTTAGTCTCCTCAGCAGGAAAGTCCAAATCCTTCCAATCATCATCAAATTTAGAATTATTGTAATCAATGTTCTTATTAGCATAATAGCAATCAGTCCTGAACTCATAGTAACCAATACTATCTTCCATTTCATCCTTTGATTATTCAATACACATATCAAAAAAAAAATTCATATCCACATGATATGAGATATCCTAGTCAAAAGACTTTTCCAACTCCATAGCACTATAAACCAAAACTAGTAGCATCCTATTACTCAGAGTCTCATCATTATCAACATGTTTCGTATCTGTAATAAATGATTTTATCAGCTCCTCTTGAGGGAAATCACAATCAACAGAAAATTGACTGTACTCAAAATCATCATCACTACTATAACAATAAGACTCATCAATATTGCAAATATGTTCATACTTTTCAAACTGAATGCTCAGTTTTCTGTCATCCATAGGACCATAAGTATTGGATTTTTCAAAAAAATCAAGACTACTCATTTCATCAGTTTCACTATGGAAAACAATTTCAACCTCTGATCTTTTCTCTTCTTCCTCATCTGACATCTCATTATTTGACTCATATGAGGCAAGAAAATCATCATCATGATAGGATGAAAACATAATAGCTCATTGATAGTCATATCTAATATGTTCAAAGAGAGAAAAGTATTCATACACCTGGTCAAGCCTAACATGCTTCAACTCCTTCAGTAAAGCACTCGAACCCGGTTCATAAGATTCATAAAATAAATCAATATAGACTGAGTTTTTAGGTCTATGAAATTTAGGAATTGTACCTAGAGTTTCCGTAAATCTATTGGGAAAACAAGGATAAACAACTAAGGGAGGTGGGTGAATCATTTGTTACCAAAATCAAACTTATACAACATTAACCAATCCTTATATCATAGATCTGATAATTAACAATGCCAGCATAAGAACAACACATCAGAGACACATGAACACAAAGATTTTATACATGGAAACCCTATGTGGGGAAACCCCATAGTGGATGTTAGTCCACAAGATTATACCCTGTTAGAAGTATAATGAAGAATAAAAAGAGAATGCACTTGCATTCAGGAACACTGCCTAGAGCACATTGCTCAAAGGAAAGGCTCACTGGCTTACATACAATAATAAGATTAAATCCATATGATGAATTTGAATTGAGAAAATTTCTTCTGTGAAAGCCTGATTACAATTCCAATTAGGCACACTAAAACCTCTTCAAACTCTTCCACACTTTTCTCTAAATGATATAACCTTTATTCGCACTTGTACATCCCTTATACACTTGAGCACATCCCTAAATGAGGAAAACAATCTTGTATATATAGCCACTACATGGATTTGCATCCACTATTCAGACAACCACAAATAAGGAATAAATTACAATTGTTGGCCTTGATACATGAATAAATTTAAATGCATACCAACACAATTCGACCATAACATAGTGAGGACCCAAACAAACATCTCCAAACATGCCAAAAAATAAAATTTTAATCCTCATGAATCTGCAACACGCTAACACCACAATGTCGACCAAGAACATGAACACTTGGGAACATATCAGAAAAATATTCAATCACGAACACTCCAATCACTACAGACGTACACCAAGGATAGATAATTATCTAAACTCATGCATGAACATTATAGGCACGTGAGAAACACATGAGCTTACCATAATTTCATCCGCTTACCATAATTTCATCCACTTTGAATAAGAACACCATCTACAGAGACTACATAGCTATAGGCACACATATCATCATAACGTCCACAAAAATTCATGGGCACCACTGAAACTTTCAAACAACATACTAGAAATGTTCAACACCAACCCCTTTGAAGCACACCTTCAGATCTTCAACACACAGAGCTTTCCAACATTCTGACCTTCTTAGCTCCATTGGATACCTATACTATATTTTTTACGATTTTCTCAATCTCCTCGAAATATACAACCTTAAGAAGATTAAAATGCTAATAGTGTTGACATCAATGACAACAATATATCATCAAAACAACCACAAAATCCAACAATCTCCCCCTTTGGAATTGATGGCAACACATGATGTGGAAAATAATACCATCAACCCAACTAACTCTTCTTCAACAATCTCCCCCTAAGATTGTGCACTTTTTATTTCCTTCTTTCCCATTTTTTCACATTGCTTCTCTCCCCCTTTGACATCAATGACAAAGGTACATATGCTCTGATTTCAATCTTGAAAACATCTGACTACTCCCCCTGAGTAGCAGTCACTAGAACATCAATCTAGAATATGATATAGCAATGAATTCATGGACTAATGCAAATACTTGCATCTTAGTTCTGATTAGGAAGGGAAATTACCCCTAATTTTCCTATGAGGTACTCAAAAGTATCCTTAGGAAATGACTTTGTAAAGATATATGCAATTTTCTCTTTGGTAGGTATGTACTCCAGTCTGACTTCTTTGTCACTTACTTTGTCTCTCAAGAAGTGATAGTTGATAGATATATGCTTTTTATTTGAATGTAATACTAGATTCTTAGAAATGTTAATGGCGCTTGAATTGTCATAGATTATAGCAATGGGTTCTTCATACTCATTTTTGACATCTCTCAATATTTTCTTCATCCATAATACTTGGGTACAACTATTTGGAGCAGCAATGTAATCTACCTCAGTAACAAATAATGAAACCGAGTTTTTATTTTTTCTTAACCAAGATACCAACATCTTACCTAAGAAGAATGCACCACCACTGGTACTCTTGCTGTCATCTATATCTCCTACCCAATCAACATCAGTAAAAGCACTTAGAGTAAGGTCATCATTCTTAGGATACCAAAGACCAAGATCAGTTGTCCCTTTCAGATATCTGAATATTCTTTTCATAGTAGTCACATGGGACTCCTTAGGATCAGCTTCAAATCTATCAATAATGCACACAACATTCATTATATCTAGCCTTGTCTGAGTCAAGTAGAGAAATCCACCAATCATTCTATAACTTGTTTGATTTTCTTTAGGGGATTCATCATTGTGTGTGAGTTTACATCCAGTCACCATAGGTGTACCAACAAGCTTTGCTTCTTCCATGCCAAAAATTTTCAGTAACTCTTTTACATATTTGGACTGAGATATAAAGATCCCATCTTCTAACTGAGTGATTTCAAATCCTAAAAACAATTTTAGCTCAACTATCATTGACATTTCAAATTCACTTTTCATTTCATCAGCATAACTGATACACAAATCATCATCTCCTTCAAAGATAATATCATCAACAAAGACTTCAATGATCAATTCTTTGTTCTCATCCGACTTGAAATACAAATTGTTGTCAACAATACCTTTACTGAATCCAAGCTTCAATAAATATTTGTCTAATTTAGCATACCAAGCTCTAGGAGCTTGCTTTAGTCCATACAAATCTTTCTTCAATCGACATACCATGTCACTTTCATAAGTCAACTGAAATCCATATGGTTGTTACACATAAACTTCTTCTTCTAGTTCAACATTCATAAATGCTGATTTCACATCCATCTGATAAACTTTGTAGTTCTTGAAAGTATCATAAGAAAGAAGTAGTCTAATAGCCTCAATTCTAGCAACATGAGAAAAAGTTTCTTCAAAATCAATACCTTCCATTTGTGAGCAACCTTTGCAAACTAATCTTTCTTTACTTCTAAACACGTCACCTTGTTCATTAAACTTATTTTGAAACACCCACTTGGTTCCAATCACTTTTTTGTTCTGAGGTCTAGGAACAAGATCACATATATTATTCTTTTGTATCTACAATAGTTCTTCTTTCATGGCTTTCATCCAATGTTCATCCTCGCATGCTTCACTTATATTTATAGGTTCATATTTATAAATTAGACAATATTCTTCTAGAATTATTCTTCTAGTTTGCACACCTTTGTTTTTTTCTCCTATGATCTGACTATCAAAATTATCTCTTCTCACATACTTAGGAGTTTTGTAGTTTTCTCTTACCTCTTTTTCTTGTGATCTTTCTTCTGCACTTTTGCTTGTTTTTGCTTCTTGATTTTCTTGATTCACCGGAACAATCTAAAGTTGATTATGTGTCTAAGCATCATTTTCAGATCATCATCTTGATCATCTGAATCATAATCATTGACTCTAGCTGATTTACGAAAATCTTCATCAACCTTAACATTTACACTTTCAACCATTTTCTTCAACCTTTTATTAAAGCACCGAAAATCTTTTCTTTTAGTAGAGTATCCTAGGAAGATTCATTCATTACTTCTAGCATCAAACTTACCTATATCATCATCTCTCTTGATGTAGCATTTTCTTCCAATTTTTTTGAAGTATTTGACAATAGGCTTATAACCGAACCATAGCTCAAAAGGCATCTTACTAGACTTACTATTGACATTCACCTTGTTAATAGTATACACAACAATACTTACAACTTCTCTCCAATAGCAATGAGGAACATTTGCTTCCAGCATCATGGTTCTAGCAGTTTCTAGAATAGTTTTGTTCTTTCTTTCAACAACTCTATTTTGTTGAGGGGTCTGGGGAGTAGATACCTGTCTTTAAATTTCATGCTCTTCATAGAAAGAATTGAATTCCTGTGAAGTAAATTCACCACCTCTGTCTAACCTTAGAAAATTGATATTTTGACCTATCTCATTCTCTACCATAGCTTTAAAATTTTTGAACTTTTCTAGTGCTTCATGCTTTTCTCTTAAGAAAGTGACCCATATAATTCTAGAAAAATCATCAATGAGTAGCATAGAGTACCTTTCACCTTGTAGGCTTCTGATTCTGGAAGGACCACATAGATCAGTATGTATCAAATCCAATACTTCATTAGAGTTATACTATTTTCTCCAAGAGGAATTTCTTGTTTGCTTGCCCATCTAGCATTCCTTGCACATAGTGTTAGTAGGCTTCACTAACTTAGGTAAATCTTTGACTGGTTGAATAGAACTTATCTTGAAAATGTTATCAAATTTCACATGACATAACCTCCTATGCCATAACAAACTTACATCAATTTGAGCAATAAAACAACTTTGACTAGCAATACCTAAATGAAAGATATTACCTTTTGTCTTTGTTCTTGAAGAAATTATATTTCCTGAACTTCCTGTTATTCTGTACTTACCATTCTTGAACTGCAAATTGTAGCCTTTGTCTACCATTTTTCCAACACTCAACAAGTTATTCTTTAGACCCTCTACATAAAGAACGTCATCAGTATTGTGCTTACCACAAAAAAAATAGTGCCTCTGCCACGAATCACACCAAAAGTGTTGTCACCAAACCTCACTACACCACCATCATAGTTTTTCAAGCCTACAACATTTATTTTGTCACCAGTCATATGATGTGAGCATCCGATGTCAATTAACCACTCATATTTCTCTTCAACTTTGGCTACAAGACCTTTCTCAACATTTACATTACTAGAAAATTCAATGGACACCTAACCATTTGCTTTGCTAAAAATAAATACCCATTCATCTTCATTTCTAGTTTCTTTATCAGATTCTTCATCAGTTACACCTTCTTCAACATAATAGAATTTTATTTGAAATCTAGTATTCTCAGGCTTATATTTTGAAACTCTTCCAGGACATCTAGAAGAAAAATGACCTATCTTACTACAAGAAAATAATTTAATAGGTAACTTTCCTTTGTACTTACCATGACCTCTTGATTCTCTTTTCACAATCAATGCTTCTAGTTATTCCAATTCCATTTCTTCATCTTCAATCCGCTTCATCTCATCTTCATATTTGAATGTTCTCTAGGAACTCTCTCCTAAATCATATCTCCTTTTCCTAGATACAGTTGCCTTGAAATAAGATTCAGTCTTAGGATCAAACTTGCCAAATTCACTTAATTCAAATGTAGCAAGTTTTCCAATGAACTTGTCTTTTGTAATATTTGTCACCGGTTTGAGTTCATCAATAGCATGAGCTTTTGTATTGTAGGAAGGGGCACATATCTAAGTATCTTAGCCCAAATTTCATCATCATTCATAGTTCCACGGGCACATCTAATGTCCATCAGCAATTCATTTATCTTATGTGAGAAAGAAAAGATGTTCTCATCTTCACTCATCTTCAAGCTCTCCCATTTTCCTTTTAGACTTTATAGCTTAGCACTTTTCACTAATGCATCTCCTTCATACAATGTTTCCAACTTTTTCCAAATCTGATATGCAGTCTTCAAACCCATCGCATTTTTCATTTCTGAATTTTTCAAAGAACTCACAAGTGTTTCTATTGACCTAGTATTAATTTTTGGTTGCTTGATCTCATCTTTAGAGGAGGGACCATTCTGAGGAATATTATATGCAATTTGTGTCATCTTCCAAAAAGGTTCACCAATGCACCTCAAATGACATTCCATCCTGACTTTCCATAGAGAGTAGTTTATACCATTGAATCTAGGACTATCCTTTTTCAATGATTCCATCTCAGATCACCTCAAGCTGTTAGGCTTCTTTCAAAGGAACTAGCTCTAATACCAATTTTTCGAAAAACAAGGATAGACAACTGAGAGGGGGGGGTGAGTCAGTTGTTACCAAAATCAAACTTATACAACATTAACCAATCCTTATATCACATATCAAATAATTAACAATGAAAGCATAAGAACAACACATCAGAGACACATGAGCAAAAATATTTTATACGTGGAAACCCCGTGAGGGGAAAACCATGGTGGATGTTAGTCCACAAGATTATACCCTGCTAGAAGTAAAATGAAGAATAAAAAGAGAATGCACTTGCATTCAAGCACACTACCTAGAGCACACTACTCAAAGGGAAGGCTCACTACCTTACATACAGTAATCAGATTAAATCCATCTAATGAATTTGAACTAAGAAAATAGCTTCTGCAAAAGCTTGATTATAGTTCTAATTAGGCACACTAAAACCTCTTCAAACTCTTCCACACTCTTCTCTCAATGATATAGCCTTTATTCGCACTTTTACATCACTTGTACACTTCAGCACACCCATAAATGAGGAAAAAAATCTTGTATATATATCTGCTACACGGATTTGCATCCACTATTCAGTCGGCCACAAATAAGGAATAAATTACAACTGTCGGCCTTGATACATGAAAAAATTTCAATGCAAACCAACACAAGTCGGCCATAACATAGTGAGGACTCAAACAAACATCTCCAAACATGCTAAAAAATAAAATATTAATCCTCATGGATCCGTAACATGCTAACACCATAATGTCGGCCAAGAACATGAACACTCGGGCACATATCGGAAAAATATTCGATCACGAACACTCCAAGCACTGCAGACATACACCAAGGATAGAACATGATCTAGAATCATCCATGAATATCATAGGCACATGAGAAACACATGATATTACCATACTTTCATCTGCTTTGACAAAGAACACCATCTACACAGACCGAATAATTGTAGGCACACAGATCATCATAACTTCCACAAAACTTCATGAGCACCACTAAAACTTTCAAAAAATATAATAGAAAGGTTCAACACCAAAACCTTTGAAGCACACCTTTAGATCTTCAACACATAGAGTTTTCCAACATTTTGACCTTCTCAACTCCACTAGCTGCTTGTACTATATTTTTTACAATTTTCTCAATCTCCTCAACATATACAACCTTAAGTAGATTAAAATGCTAATAGTGTTCACATCAATGACAAAAATATCTCAGTAGCACAACCACAATGTCCAAAAAAATCTTGCATAGAGATCATATGATGATTCTCCTTTGTGTTTTCTTATGCAAGAGAGGTCTTGTAAAAAGGTTGTATGATCACAACTACAAACAACTTCTTGATAATGTGTTTGGAGCTCTTTATGATCATCATTATGGGGTGATGTGTAATCTGAAAAAATAGTGGTATAAGTGTTCTAAGCTTTATTTTCAACTTCTATCTTACACATCTCATCAAGATTTGGTGTCTCAGGGTAGCAAACATTTGTAGAAAAAAAATCCTTGGTATTCCATATTTTTGGTTGTTTTCAATATTCATAGCTATCTCATATGCCTGATGCAAAGTCTTAGGATATTTTTCTCTCAATAGATAGCTCATCTTTCTATCAAAAGATCCTAAATAAACAACTAAACATACTTCTTCACTTAATATCATAGAATTAGGAATATCCCTCAATGTTTTAGCAAATCTTAGGTTGAGTGATAGAACCAACTCATCATCCTCCTTTTTAATGCTCATAAAATTATTGAGAATGGCACTAGCACTAACCCTTTCACCAAATTTCTCTATGAATATTACCTTGAACTCCTCCCAAGAGTTGATAGAGAATGTTGGTAAATTAGAGAACCAATCTCTTGAATCTCCTTTTAGAGACTGCACAAGCAACATCATGATTGCATTCTCATGATCTATCTCAAAGTCATCCATCAAATTATTGAATTCCTGCAAGTTCTTACCTGTTGATTCACACTTTGTACCATTGAAATTAGGTAAATTATATCTGATGTTAGATGGAATAACATTTGGGTAACCACTACTACCATTAAAATTTATTTATCTATGTCTTCTAGTGTTGAAATTTATTTTATTACATGGCAAGGGCTGCATATTAGGATGCATAGATTGATAATACATTTTCCTAAACCCTTAACAGCCTTGTCAAACCAACCTTGTAGTTAAAAAGAAACTTGAATTTATTTTTCAACATGACCTTAAGCATTCATAATGCATCAATTTGTCTCAACTTTCTTAAGACCATCTAAATGAGTTTCTTCAAAAATATTACATACTTCACCTTGTAATACAGGTTGTGAAATAATAACACAGAAGTATGTAAACCATTTTCCAAGTATTCCCTTTTCTTTAGTGCTTATCCTCACTTAATAGGGACATATGATTTTCAAGATTTTTTAAATGTGGTTTTCATATCTAGATTTATGCCTCTTTTGAAAACCAAAATACAAAGAATACCTAGATATGTTGCAGCTACTTTAGATTCCTTTTCCTGACTAGAAATCTTTGTATATTTGAAATATTCTTCACATTTTCCTCAGGTCCTTGAGACAGAGTCACCACCTCTCTTTACAGAGGACTAAACTTCGAGCATTATGAAGTTCCTTTGAGTATGAATTTCTTTCTGGATCTTCCTGCATAGAAAAGTCATAAAAATTCCTTGAGTTTCTGCCACAACTCACTTCCAGGTTTAAAATATTAATATCTAAACAAGTTATTCAGATTCACCAAGTTTGACTCTATAATTCACAATTTCCAACTGGAGAATTCAAAGGTTTTGCCAACAGAGTCACAATTTCTGTTGGTGATTTTTCCAACAGAACCTGACAATTCTCTGGGTATGTGCAGGATCATCATGGAAAAAATGGGTTCTTAAGTGACAATAAAAAGACAAAAAATTAGAGTTAGACAACTTCACATAAAATTTTGAATAAGTTATCTATATTATTTCAAACAAATGTAAAAATTGAATCTGTATAAAATTGAATGTAGTTTCTAAACTACTAGACCTTTATTTCAGAAAAATAAATCTATTTGGTGAAAATTTTAAATTTCAATGCAGTAGTATTTAAATTTCAGGGTAAAAATAAGAAGTAGGTGTCTGTCTGACCACCCTAACCAAAATAAAATGATAATATTTTTTTATAATCTTTTAGATATAAGTAGAGGACTCATGTCCCGATGTGATGCATATTTTTTAATAATTTTTTCCAAGTAAATAATTAATTATGAATTTTTTATTACAACTTTTAAAAAATATAAAAGCTCATCTGTCTAACCACCTTAACTTGGTCAAAAATTCATGAAATTCAATTTTTTATTTTTTAATCCTATATTATGTGAAGCATAGAATGTGGCGCATGTTTCAAATTCAAAAAATTTGACACCGTTTGAAAGTTATAGATTTTTTTCAATCAGCCTATCAATCAGGACTTTATTCATAATTCTAATAGCAAATGAATAATAATAATTTATTAAATTCAAAGTAAAGAATAGTTTATATGGTGATAAGCTGAGAATATCCTCTAAAAACCCTTTTTGTTTCATCAATTTTGGGTAAAAAAAAGGCCGTCAGCCACATGGGCCATCATATGGCTTACATATCGCCACTTTTTGGCCCATCATGATCCTGCACATACCCCTCTAAAGAGTTGC
This sequence comes from Sequoiadendron giganteum, assembly GCA_007115665.2. Lineage (NCBI taxonomy): Eukaryota > Viridiplantae > Streptophyta > Pinopsida > Cupressales > Cupressaceae > Sequoiadendron > Sequoiadendron giganteum. The sequence continues at coordinate 579,869,629 of CM021104.1, forward strand.
CACTTTTTATAATGAAGAAATTGTAAGGTTAGTAGCCAGCACAACGATCTTAGGATTTTGTGATCCTTACTCCTTCACTTTTGGCTCTGTTAAACCAGGGAGGGTAATCCAAAATTACATCAACATGAGATATATCAAGTTAATAACATATAGGTTCATTATTGAGTGCAAATAAACCCATCCCACTAAAGACTTGGCATGTCCTTCAAGTGAATGATTATCTATTTGCTATGAATCAGAATATTTCCATTCCACACAAAATTCATATATTAGGGATTTTAAAAGAGTGTTGTTCTTATTTCAAGTTCAAGGCCAGGTGTGCTATGTTCTCATTTTTCATGACAAATTTTAGTGATAAATCAGCTAGTGCCTAAATAATTGGAGCAATGGAGTCAAATATGTAAAAAATATTTAATACAAAACTTACCAAATTCCAAAAGTAGATGAACTACCCTCATACTGCCTTGTAGACTATGAAAACTCAAGAATGCCCAAAAGAAACATTCACTACTTAGCAATTCTAAGAAATTTCATGCAAATTATATACCCTCTTCAAGCATTTTAGTCAACTCCTTGAGTCAAAGCTAAGAACAAGATAACACATTCAAAACATAACTATTTGAAGAAAAATAACAACACCATTAGCATTTTCATTCATTACTTGTAGGAAATATAAACAGGAGTGTTTGTTTGTAGACAAATATTCTCTTCTACATAAGTAGTTTGTATAAAACTAATTTAAGACTGTTACATACATGACATCATTCCCCAACACTATTTTCTATCCTATTTACCCCTATACTATTTAAGATTCCTTTTCTGAGATAAGCATTCACTCGAAACCTTATTGAAACTCAAAAGTCTAACCATTATAATGAGCCCAAAAATCCCTTTTATGGAATAAGGGAGTGACAAGCATCATGCTCAATCACATTTACATTTTATTTCATTTTGAGATCATCTGCACAAAATTTTGGGGCATCCCTAGTTAGTTACATGCCATCATGGAAAAGTTTTTATAAGACCAACACTCACATGACCTACATGTAGACATGCCAGCTCCTCATTCCAGCTGATCAAAAAAGATTCGCCACTAGCAACCTTAGCAAAAACATGTGTATACCTCAACACTAGAGAACTCATCATATCTCCCATACACTGGCCCAAAACATTTCCACTTCAGCACTAGAAACAAGAAATCACATGAATGTTGAATAGGACAATCTTGACAAAGGGGCCATTGTGTCATCAAAAACAAAATTGGGACATAGTCATCACTCTGAGTCATTAGCCTTAGAGGATACTAGCCCATGCATTGCTCATGGTGGAACTAGAGGAACCGTCACCACCACCTCATCAGAATCATCAAATGGTACTAGAGAGAGGGGATAATAATCACCCTCTGAGTTAGTGTCACCCTCATTGTCAAAAGGGTTGTAAAAAATATCTCTGAAATAACTGAGCCTCCCCAGATTAAACTTACAATACTTGCACCTTTTATTTGTCTTCTTTTCATATCCCACCAACTACTTTCCTTTGAACTTGACCAATTCTTTTGAAACAATTTGGTTCCTTAGGTGGTAATTTCTCTTAACACCATACTTCATAAACTTTATGCATCCTCTTATATCCTTTGGTGTATCAGGATCTCCCTGCATATCATCTTCATCCTCTTGAGTACTCTTCTCAAAATCAATCAATCTTAGTCTTCTAGATCTCAAGACCAGCCTAATAGACTCCTCAGACTAATTCATTTTCTCATAAAGCACCCGCAAATTCCATTTTTTGACTCAAACTCAACGCAATTTATAAATGAAGAGTATTGTAATTAGTCCTCCTTATAATGAGCCATGCAAGTGTGTCAACAATTAATTCTTCAAAGAAATCTTGTGCACATGAGATTACAACATTCTACCTTGATTCCCAATAATCTTGACCGTTAATCATGATTTAAAATGCATCAATAGGTAGATTACCATATAACCATTCATAATTGAGTTTTACTTGTACTTTAATGCCTCTTTTAAAATAGAAAAGCAGTGAGTAGATAAACATCCACTCAGTACTTAGCATCAATAAAATCCATCTTGCCATAAATACTCACTCGCCTATGGGAAATATTTCACTTGTGCTTCTCCTTGTTAAAAACCATGGGGATTGATCTAGAACCGATCTCAGAATATTGATTCGTACACTTCCATGCTTTATTACTACCCATTCCACATGTATCACAGTCTGACATAATTGATGGTTGAAACTTCGAGTATGCACTTTAAGGAACAAAGCTAAAAAAAAATGCATTTTATAAATAATATCCCTTGAGCCAAATTTGGAAGCATTCCATCTTCATTAGGAACCAGTCAAGCCTATTTAGAAAGCCCACATGGTGAATGCCCGCTTTTCCATTAAAATACATAGGACATAGTCGGGGCCCACACGGGGTGGCAGGAAGTAGCTAAGATTCAACCATGTCACCAATAATCAACTGCTGAAATCAATCCCCTCATAACAAAACTCAATTACCAAAGCCAATCGGTCATCATGAACAGACAGGTGTTGCATTCCCTACTAGTCTGTAAGACTATCCCTTCGTACAATTGCAGATGAATGGGGGCATTGGAAAAACTCAAATGCAAACATGTGTTGCACCACACACCATTGATCACTCCTTAGACAACCTATACCACCTTGTGAAGGAACATATTTACCTTTTGAAAGTACCATGTGGCCATCCCTCGCTATCTTGTGCCATTAAAATAATTCAAAATGAGACTAGACGGGCTTGTTGGGAGTGCCATAGATATGACCATGTCATCAGTCCATCAAATGTCAATCATCTTTGAAATGAGATAGTCATCCTTACCAAAAGGATCAGGCTTACCAATATACCCTACATGTGGTTGAAGCCCGCCAACTTGTATGCATAAAATAATAAATAATAATTCAACACGAGCATACGGGGAACAATCTAAATTGATTCAATTGAGCAAATGGACCATATGAAGCTCTATCCTACACATGCCAAAAAATTTATTCATAATAAGCGGGCCATGATTAGGTGAATGAGGTGATGACCCATAACAAAGGCTAAGGATTTTTAATTTTTTCTTTAGATTAAGCCTTTGAATTTTAATATCAAGAAAGACATGAGATATCCATCAACCTAAGACAAGGGTTCCAAATCAACGATCCTATTGGCACAAGTGACCAGGAACTAGAAAGATAGGTCAATATAAAATTAAAATGTTCGAGGGTTTTTAGAATAATATTTGAAAATTTTACAAGTATAAAACCCTATCATAATGATGGGAACATTGACCTTACATCAAGCATAAAGGACCAAACCAGACTTTTCACAATTTTTATATGATAGAGCGAAGAAATGTTTTGGGGTTCCATCTAAAGGGATGGGGGGTGTGGGACTATAGAAGCGAGCATGTTCTTCCAATGAGCTTGGTAGAAATTGTGTTGTACCTACTTGATCAGGCGAATCCAAGCAAGGATGGACTACAACGACTCTTTGCTGCAAGTATTTGGCTCAACGACTCGCACAAATTTGGTCTCTATGGCACACATAATAGAGTTGGTTTCTTTGGTGTTTTTCTGCCTTTTTTTGGTCCACAATTGATGTAGGGTTGGAACTTAAGCAAGGCTCAGGAGCCTACAACCATAATATAAGGAAAATAATAAAATTCTTGCAAACACCAACTTAAAGAAAAATGGCATAACTAAAGAGCTCAATCCAATCGAATATGAAACAAAATAGCTACCAAAGGTAGAGAGAAACACTCAACAATGGCCTATGGAAAACAACATAAACTCTATAAAATTAACTATTTTATTGTGTTGCAACCATTGACACAAAAAAAAAGCCATAAATGAAACAATACCAGTTTCAACAGTGCCTCAGATGGAAAATCCTCAAAACAAAAGAATCCATAGTAACATAACAATACACAAAAAGAAGAAAACCCACACATGCACAAATTCTTTTTTTCAACAATTCCTTATGGAGAACAACCAAAGCATACATATATGCATATGTACATATGTAAATATATTTATCAATATGCAATGAATTTTCAATGGAGAGTGTAATGAAGGGAAGGTACGATGAATTTTTTAAAGGAGAATGTAACATGATTTTTTCTTATGCTTATGCATCGTTCCTTCCTTCATTCCACTCTCCATCTAAATGAACTTCACTTTCTTGATTTCATATTCATATATAAATATACATATATACATGCATATATTATGACGAAGATAATAAAGTGCTTGCACACACCAACCTAAAGAGCAATAGTGTAGCTAAAGAACAAATAGGAAATATAAAATGAAATAGAACAAAGGAACGCCTGCTCTCCACCCTAACATATTGGGTCATGGAGCTCCATGGGCTCTCACAAAATCCCCAAGCAAGAATATACATTTTCCACCACTTCGATCAATGGTGAAACAAATGTTTCTTATTACAATTAATATACATCCTATCATTGTAATAACTCCTTTTTGAGGCTAAAAGAAATAATAACTAAAAACATGCATCTAACTTCAAATACCTATATATTAGCATACATTTTGTTTTGCAAGAAAATATGTAGGCATTGCATGTTTAATCAAACCATAGATTGAACAACACATTTAGATTGTTGTAGGAAATTTAGATCTTTATAGAAAATAAATAAATTTATTTTGAAAATAAAACCTCTGTAGAAAACTTACAATGGAGAAATCCAGATCCCTATTTGTTTTCCTATTTTTTTGTATTGTTGGGAATTTGATGAAATGGTTTATTAAAAAAAATAGAATCAGTTATTAAGTCTCTATGAATTTAGAAAAGTATTTTGGAAATTTTTATTCAATTTCGTGTAGCTGGTTATTTTTATTTATTTTTCTCAAATTTACCAGTGAAATTATTCTCTGTAAATATATATATTCATATCTTATATGTATTATACTCTCGAATATATATACACATAACATATAAATACATACATATTTATTATGTGGTTAAAGATTAAATTTATTTCTTTTATTAAATCGCCACGCACAGAATTCAAATTCTGCTATTGTACGAAATTGGAAAGTATATTAATGGCGATTTCCTTTCTTTAAATTTTTGTTTTAATTGTTAAGTTTATGAGAACAGAGGGGAGGTGGGAGTCAAGGACCCACCATCCACCTCACTGTACTAAGGTGGGGAGAGGCGCTACCCATGTGACAGCGCACACACCTTATAGGGGGACGCAATGTCCCATGGGAAGCGCCGCCCCCACTGCCTGTGTGTGGATGTGACCGGCCGATACAAGGTACCGCCGATGCACCAATGTCATTATTATTTTTTAAAATAATTCTTTTTGTTTGCATAGACCCTGTGAACTTCTTGTGCATCCATCTAGAATTCGATGAATTTTGCGGTTTGTGCTAGTTAAGGTTATTTTTATTAATTATTGTTTATTAAGGATTTCAACATGAATTTCTTTTTTTATATATAAATATATTTATATATATATATATATATATTAATATATAAATATAATTGTATATTTATTTATTATATTTAATATTTTCATATATATATATTCTTTTTATGCATATAGATATATTTATATATTAAATACTGATGTTAGAAAATTTAAACAATAGTATTTTTAATTAATTTTAAATATGGTATGTTGATTGAGGAATAATAGGAAATTAAATGAAATAGAGAAATTTTAAATAAATTGTGGAAATTAGATGTGTTAGTGGTGTAACTGAAAGAAATATTTTTCTTGCATGAGTGTATCATGATTTAAAAGGAATGAATATTTTGTTTTGATTAAATTATAAATTTTCCCTTTGCTAGTAAAAGTTAAGGCAATTATTTGAGTTTATTATTGATCTATTTGAAGTAATTGGTTAATTACTGAAAAGCATTAAATAGGGAAATGGATTTAAGATATCCAAAAATAGTGTATTTCCTTGCCAGTGCATTTTGATATTAATTTTCCTTATGTTGGTTAATTTGGGGAAAAAGGGTTATTTGTGTATTGAACTGTAAGTCTTCCAGAGAATGTGAGTTGATGCTTTGTTAAGTCCATCATTCATTTTATTTTCCCTTAGGTAGTGCTTTTTGTGGTTGTTTCCTCCAAGTGTTGGAGTGGGTTTCCTTAATTGTTGCCTCCTAGAATAGGAGAGATTGCATTGTTTATACTCAGTAAGCACTTGAGTTACCCTTGGAGTCTAGTTTGTATAACATGTTATCCATTAGAAGAGTGGCTTTTGTTAGGGGCTGGAGCCCAAAGAGGTAAATCGGGTAACCTTTAGAAGTGATTTAATCAAGTGATAATTAAAGTTATGTACATAGTTGATTAGGATGCACTTCACATTAATCAAGATATCTTAACCTCACTCATAGACACAAGGGCTCATATAGACTTGGGATGAGTGGGAAGGCCTAGAATGGCAAGGTCAACTATTTTGTCCTCACGAGAGATATTCGATTCCGTATGAGTAAGAATGAGGGCCGAGATTTGTTAGAGGTCATCGGGAACTCCGGGGCCTATGAAGAATGCCCGGAGGAGATCTCATGTCTAAATTTGTGATGACACTATGTCCAGGACAACATTGGGATGTGTGTTATGTGTATGGATTCTTTATCATACTTGATCAATTTTATGTTTGGAAGCAATGTGACCATGTTAGTGTTAGGCTTATATTGTGCATGTGTTTGGTTGAGTCAGTATGTATCAGTATGAGTCTGCCTTTGGTTAGAGGTAGTAGATCTTTGTCCTTGTTTCATGGTTACTATCTCCTGGCATGGGGGGTGGGCCTTCGGGTACCACTTGGTTGGGTGGAACATGCACCATAAACTGTTGGGTCCCCCTTGATCTTCAGTATGTGGTGGTGAGAAATCCAGTTGGATAGATTGCAGATCTTGTATTTATTTCTAGAACTATAGTATTTCATAATGTATCAAGTTAGTTTTACCCCTCTAGTGTTTATGAGGTGGATTTATGTAATTATACACTTTTGTATTAATGCCTCATTCTGGGAATGAGTGATGTAACCAGATGTTCAAATAATGGATTTATGTTATGGATGTTTATCTTCTATCTTGTTGTTTATGTATGTTGAGGTAATGCTTATTACATGGGTAATTAAATGCAATGAATTTTAGATGATGTATGTTTGTTGGGTTAAGTAATCTCATTTACGTAGCCTTAGGGGATGTTTTCAATTGTAGATGAACATGTATGTTTAATTCACTTTAAATAGAATAAAATAAAAATTAGTACGCTTTTATTAGGAATTGAAACTTCCTCTAGGGTTGCGTGGTAAGGTATTACACATGGTATCAAATCCTAGGTTTAAACACTAGGTGCTTTGGGATTATGATGTACCCATTAAGCTTAGTTGCATAGGTTTCCAAGAGTACCTTGTCTAAAATCCTTTTGTGTCTATGCAGGAGTATGCCTCCTAGACATGGACGAGGGAGAGGATGAGGACGTGGCTAGGTAGGTGGTCGAGAGGAGAGTCAGCATGACTCGCCACCTCGTGTCATACCTATACCAGAGCAGGAGGAACATCAAGCCTCGCAAAATGATCCAGGAGGCGGTGGTGGACAGTTAGACCCTCCAAGGGTCAAAGCTCCATGTAGAGCCTTCGAGGAGGATTTGGCATTATTGGGTCTGACACAGGTAGTACCTGAAGTTAACCCTGTGGTGAGGACAGCTACAGTACAGACAGAGATGTTAGCATCTTCCTATATGAGGGATTTTATTTGGTCACAACCACCTTGGTTTGAAGGAGTAGGCACCGTTTTAGAGGCTGAGAGCTGGCTAACAGGTCTTGATCGATATTTTTCTATGCATCCATTTTATAGTGGTACTAAAGTGCGGTGCGCTGTTATGCACCTAGAGGGGTTTGCGACCACTTGGTGGAGACTTGAGGAGCATAAGCTCCATATTGACATGAGTTCGGTGTCCTAGGAGATTTTCCTTGAGCGGTTCAGAGCCCACTTTCTTTTTGACCATTGGCATCAGCGTAGGGATGATGAGTTTCATGCCCTACAACAGTTAGCTTTGACCGTGGATCAGTACGAGAGATGTTTCTACGAACTTAAATAGTTCACATGAATAGAAGATGATGAGGGATGCTCGTGCAACATTTCATCAGGGGCTTAAATGCCTATATTAGTGGTGGTGTGTGGGTCTTTGAGCCCAATTTTATGGACACAGCTGTGGAGAAGGAACAACTAGTCGAGGAGAACTTAGCTATGGCACTAGGAGGCTATTCAGGTGCGCAGATTGGTAGTGGTTCAAGAGTTGGGTCTAGTGCACGATAGGGTCAGACTCAGGGAGTTGGATCATCATTGGCTTAGCAAGGGCCTACTCAGAGTGGGAAATAGGAGAGTCCACTTGGAAAGCATAAGGACTCTCAAGATGATGGTGGTTCTTCACCTAGAAGGAACCGAAACTGGTGGCGCAATAAGTGCAATCGATAAGTACAACTAGCCCAGAGTTCATAGTCTACGGATAATTGGGGTAGTATGTGGTAGTCTACTACACTGATAGGAGGCAGTGGGTTTGATTGTAACACTAGGTGTTACTCTTGTGGTCAGCAGGGCCACCTTGCTAGGAATTGTCTATATCAGAACACTTTTGGTGTTGGTCATACAGTGCACGATACTCGTCCTCAGGGATCGAGGTTTTGATTTTATGTTGTTTGTTTGAGGGAGTTATATCCCTACTTGTGTGCAGGCTTCCAGGAGTAAGCCTAAACCTTGGGGGCGAGAATGTAACACCCCTCCGTTTTGCATTATGGACTCGACAGTGTGTCCTTGTTTTGCTTTGATTTATGTTTTTGGATATTCAGATACTTTATCTTGTGTGTGTAATTGAGCGCTATTTATAGAGCGACGAAATATTTTATGTGATGTGATGTGGTTTTTTTGATGATTTATTTTACATGCTTTAATGATGTAATGATGTTAGTAGTTGTAACATGAGATTTTATTATGAGATTATTGAGTAAGATGTAAATGTCAGTCTTGATGAGTGTATTGGTGAAGGGGACGGGTTTGCATCACTCGTTTGCGAGCGCCCTACGAATCCATGATTTCCTCTCCATGGTGTGTATTATATGCTGGATATATATTATATGATGTTGTTTACTTGGTTTTCAGGTTCCAGGTACATGACATCGACTCCACCTAGTTTCATAGTGTTGAGCATGTCAATCCAACCGTTAAGTTGAACGGGAGATAGTAGCTAGGTAAAATGTATCAAATCTACACCCTAGCCTTTGTGTGTCGTCAGTTTTGTTTGATGAGTCATAATTTACCTTATTTTAATGTTATTTGATTCTGAAAAGTGTGTGTTTATTAAATCAGTTTTTAGAATGATTGCATTGTTTAAATGTGGTGATTAATTAATATTAATATTAAATTATGTTTAGAAGTTATATTTAAATTTACTGGTAAAATTTAATTTAATTAAATTAAATTTATTTAATTAATTAAATTTAATCTCAAAAGGATTGAATTTATTTATTAAATAATTAAAATTAATTAATTAAGTTTTATGTGGTTTATATTATATAAAAAGAAAAGAAAATTGAATTGATATGAAATTGTATTTTAATAGCAAAGTTAGTTTTCAAAATGTGGGAGTTAATTAATATTAAGATATTTTAATTTTTGATTTGCATAAAAAGTGGATTTGATTGTTAAAGATATTTTCGATTTATGCCACAAGTGTGAGTTTAATTAATGAGAGGAATTGGTTGCAAATTCATTCACGAGAGAGTTTTTGGAGAGGAAAAAGCTTTTTCAGGTTGGAGAGGATTTTTGCAAAAAATTGCACAGGGAATGGTTGGAAGAAATTTTTTATTGTAGAATTGATTTGAGAAATTTTTTTGACATTGGTTGGGCTTTTGGTTGAATTGATTGCTTGGAATCACTCCACAATTGAGAAATTATGAGGTTTTTGGAGGAGGCTCTTCTTCAAAAACATCTTCTTTGCCTGTAGCTTCAATACCAGGTTTTATTCTATGATTTACTGTTCTTGTTTGTTTAAATTAAATTTGTAGTGAATTTAGAATTGTTGGTAAATCCTTTTAGGATTAGAGATTGCTATTTGAGATTGTAATTAAATATTTAGATTTTGGTAATTTTGTTATTCCCTATGAAAATTCCTCTGTGAAATTGTAAAAAAATAGGCTATAGAATATAATTTTATTTGAGGAAATTGAGGGATTCCATGTTTAATCAAACCATAGATTGAACAACACATTTAGATTGTTGTAGGAAATTTAGATCTTTATAGAAAATGAATAAATTTATTTTAAAAATAAAACCTCTGTAGAAAACTTACAATGGAGAAATCTAGATCCCTATTTGTTTTCCTATTTTTTTGTATTGTTGGGAATTTGATGAAATGGTTTATTAAAAAAAATAGAATCAACTATTAAGTCTCTGTGAATTTAAAAAATTATTCTGGAAAATTTTATTCAATTTCCTATAGTTTGTTATTTTTATTTATTTTTCTCAAATTTACCAGTGAAATTATTCTGTGTAAATATATATATATATATATATATATATATATATATATATATATATATATATATATTTATACCTTATATGTATTATATTCTTGAATATATATACACATAACATATAAATACATACATATTTATTATGTGGTTAAAGATTAAATTTATTTCTTTTATTAAATCGTCGTGCACGAAATTTAAATTTCGTCGCTATATGAAATCAAAATGTATATTAATGGCGATTTCCTTTCTTTAAATTTTTGTTTTAATTGTAAAGTTTATGAGAAAAGAGGGGGGGTGGGAGTCAAGGCCCCACCGTCCACCTCACTATACTAAGGTGGGGAGAGGCATTTCCCATGTGACAACGTGCCCACCTTATAGGGGGAATGTTGTCCCATGGGAAGCGCCGCCCCCACTGCCTGTGTGTGGATGCGACCGGTCGGTACAAGGTACTGCCGACACACCACTGTCATTATTTTTTTTTTAAATAATTCTTTTTTGTTTGCATACAACCCTGTGACCTTCTTGCGTGTCCATCTGGAATTCGATGAATTTCGGGGTTTGTGCCAGTTAAGGTTCTTTTTATTAATTATTGTTTATTAAGGATTTCAACATGATTTTTTCTTTTAATATATAAATATATTTATATATATATCTTTTAATATATATATATATATATATATATATATATAATTTTATATTTATTTATTATATTTTATTATTTTCATATATATATATTCTTTTTATGAATATAGATATATTTATATATTAAATATTGATGTTAGAAAATTTAAACAATAGTATTTTTAATTAATTTGAAATATGGTATGTTGATTGAGGAATGATAGGAAATTAAATGAAATAGAGAAATTTTAAATAAATTGTGGAAATTAGATGTGTTAGTGGTGTAACTGAAAGAAATATTTTTCTTGCATGAGTGTATTATGATTTAAAAGGAATCAATATTTTGTTTTGATTAAATTACAATTTTTCCCTTTGCTGGTAAAAGCTAAGGCAATTATTTGAGTTTATTATTGATCTATTTGAAGTAATTGGTTAATTACTGAAAAGCACTAAATAGAGAAATGAATTTAAGATATCCGAAAATAGTGTATTTCCTTGCCAGTGCATTTTGATATTAATTTTCCTTATGTTGGTTAATTTGGGGAAAAAGGGTTATTTGTGTATTGAACTGTAAGTCTTCCAAAGGATGTGGGTTGATGCTTTGTTAAGTCCATCGTTCATTATTTTTTCCCTTGGGTAGTGCTTTTTGTGGTTGTTTCCTCAAAGTGCTGGAGTTGGTTTCCTTAATTGTTGCCTCCTAGAATAGGAGAGATTGTGTTGTTTATACTCAGTAAGCACTTGAGTTACCCTTGGAGTCTAGTTTGTATAACATGTTATCCATTAGAAGAGTGGCTTTTGTTAGGGGCTGGAGCCCAAAGAGGTAAACTGGGTAACCTTCAGAAGTGATTTAGTCAAGTGATAATTAAAGTAATGTACTTAGTTGATTAGGATGCACTTCACATTATTCAAGACATGTTAACCTCACTCATAGATGCAAGGGCTCATATAGACTTGGGATGAGTGGGAAGGCCTGGAATGGCAAGGTCAACTATTTTGTCCTCACGACAGATAGTTGATTCTGCATGAGCAAGCATGAGGGTTGGGATTCATTAGAGGTCACCAGGAACTCTAGAGCCTATAAAGAATGCCCAGAGGAGATCTCATGTCTAACTGTGTGATGACACTATGTCTAGGATAACATTGGGATATGTGTTATGTGTATGGATTCTTTATCGTACTTGATCAATTTTATGTTTGGAAGCAATGTGACCATGTTAGTGTTAGGCTTATATTGTGCATGTGTTTGGTTGAGTCGTATGTGTTAATATGAGTCCGCCTTTGGTTAGAGGTAGTAGATCTTTGTCCTTGTTTCATGGTTACTATCTCCTAGCATGGTGGGTGGGCCTTCGGGTACCACTTGGTTGGGTGGAACATGCACCATAAACTGTTGGGTCCCCATTGATCTTTAGTACATGGTGGTGAGAGATCCAGTTGGATAGCTCGCGAATCTTGTATTTATTTCTAGCATTGTTGTATTTCATAATGTAATAAGTTAGTTTTACCCCTCTTATGTTTATGAGGTGGATTTATGTAATTGTAACACTTTTGTATTAATGCCTCATTCTGGGAATGAGTGATGTAACCAGATGTTCAAATAATGGATTTATGTTATGGATGTTTATCTTCTATCTTGTTGTTTATGTGTGTTGAGTTAACTATTATTACATGGGTAATTAAATGCAATGAATTTTAGATGATGTATATTTGTTAGGTTAAGTAATCTCAGTTACGTAGCCTTAGGGGATGTTTTCAGTTGTAGATGAACAAGTATGTTTAATTCACTTTAAATAAAAAAATTAAAAAAATAGTACGCTTTTATTGTGAATTGAAACTTCCTCTAGGGTTGCATGGCGGGGCATTACACTACCATACATATGAATGTTATGATAATCTAATCTCACAAACATACATATGAAACACACTAAAATTAGGCCTGCTCTCCACCCTACCATATTGCATCATTGACCATCATGGGATCTCACCAAACTCTCGAGCAAGAACATACATTGTCCACCACTATGATCAATGGAAAAAACAATGTTGCTTATTACACCCAATATACAGCCTATCATTCTAACAGTTCCTCTTTTGAGGCTGAAAGGAATAATAGCCAAGTCATGGAAAATGACATCATGCATTCGATGCATATGTAAGAATTTATTTCTTGGAAATATAAAACCATATGTAAAAAAAAACCCGCATGTGCACAAATTCCTTTTCAATAGATCCTTATGGAGAAAAACCAAAGAATACATATATGTATATGTATATATAATCGTATCTATGCATATTCAATGCATTTTTGATGGAGACTGTAATGAATGGAAGGTACGATGCACTCTTTTTAAAGGAGAGTGTAATGTTTATGTTGCTTATGGTTATGCATTGTGCCTTCATTCATTCTAGCCTCCATTTAAAAGAAATTCACTTCTTTGATTGCACATGCATAAATACATATACATATACATATACATAAGCATATATTATGATGAAGACAATAAAGTGCTTGCAAACACCAACTTAAAGAGGTAGAGTGCAACTAAATATAAAATATAAAATATAAAATGAAACAAAACAAAATAAGGCCTGATCTCCACCCTACCATATTGGTTCATGAAGCCCCATGGAATCTCACCAAATCCCCAAGAAAGAACATACATGGTCCACCTCTTGGATCAATGGTGAAACAAATCTTTCTTATTACACTTAATATACAACCTATCATTCTAACAACTCCATTTTTAGGCTAAAAGAAATAATAACTAAAAAGGTGCATCTAACTTCAAACAACAATATATCCATGAGAATTGTGTTTTTCAAGAACATATGTAGGCATTGCATGCACTGGATGCATTTGTAGGATTCTATTGTGTTAATATATATTGTTGAAGAACCTAGTTCAACTGAAGAACCTAGTTCAAGTGAAGAAATTGTTGTTACACCTTCTTTAGATACCAATAGAAATTCAGCTCTGTTGATGGTTGTCATTTTATTGGTGTTTCATATTTCCTTTATGTGCTTTGGTTGGGGTTCTTGTCCCTAAAATTCTATTGGTATGTAAATAAGGTGTAATAACAACTTACTCACTTGAATTGGGTTCTTCAGTTGAACTAGGTTCGCCAACAATATGCATAGATATGCCTTTCTTTTTTTCCAAATACTCTGGAATACATGCCAACAAATACAAACTGACACCATGCATTGGACACATATGTAGGAATTTTCTGCTTGTAAATATACACACTAAAAAAATATGTGTAGAAATGTATGTATATGGAATTAGATGTAGACAATATACATATATATGAATGGAAACTTATAGATATACATACATACTGATACATGTGTTGAATAGGGTGATCAAACTTGAACCTTCAAAGAAGCTTGCAATCCTGGCTCATAGCTTTGATAGCAGGTAAATCCATAGAAGAACACCCAATAATGCCTTATTTAAAATTGTGAAGACTTTCACTACCTCTACTGATGATTTAAATGGTAGGTGTTATTACAACCATCACCACTACACAAAAACCATACAACAATTAATGTAGATGCCAGGAGGGTGAGCTTATATGAAGGAGTCTAACCATCCATTGTGAATTTTCTATGAAGGTGGTTGCAGGTTATTTTATGTTTTATGCATGGGGAAATGATTTTAAAATAAATATAAAATTCTTGGTAATGGCACTATTGATCAGAGCAATAGACAATGTATGTCTCCTGTTTACAAATATGTATGTATGTCATAGTAGATGCAAATAGCATTTATTCCATAATGTATTTCTGATTGTTGCTCTCTAGCTTAGGGATATTGTTTCATTTTTGAGAATATACTGTTGAAAAGGCTATATAGTTTCATTTTTCAATAAGGTTTTGTTGAGAAAAGAGTATTATTTTGTATAGGTTTGTTACTCTCATTTTTTGTTTGATGCCAGAATTGATCATAGTGATGGATAATGTATTTTCCTTATGTGCAAATATGTATGTATGTCATAGTAGATGCAAACAACATTGATACATACTGATCCCTATGTTTATTCTATTGGGACATTCTTGGAATGATAATCTGTATTTTAAGTGTTATATGGACCATTGATGCCACCATTGATCTAACTTTAGGAACTCACATGTAGCAAAAATATACTCTACACCCAGCCAAAACAAGAAGGTTGAAAAGTACAGACATCAAATGACAAAATTTTGGAAACCTTCAGTTGTGTGGTTTTCCCGTATTGTGTGAACTTTGGCCAAAATTTTCGTCAGCCTTCCTAGTTTTTAAGCCTTTCGACACTCGATTTCCAGTCAAGAAAAAGGTGGTGGATTTTTATTTATTTTTAAATTAAAATCATTTGGCACATTGATAGAGAAGGCCAGCAAAATTAAATGATGGTTGGAATCAACATTAATTATTTTATGGTTCCTCTGCGGTGACAATGTTTGCAGAGTAATAAAATAGTCCATGTTCTCCTTGAAGGATAGTTGTTATTTGTCTAAACCTCATTAAGTATTTGTTACAATGGGAGGTTGTATATTAAGCTTCAAATGAAACATTGATGAAATCCTTATTGAGGCCTACATAAATAAAAACTGCCCTCGAAGCCATACAAAAACAACCAACAATACCTTATCATGAAGAACATGAACTATTTTATCACTTTCCAACCATTCACACTAGATAGAAACCATAGATCAAATAATTTATTCGAGGCCATAGAACAACAATCAACATAAAGAAATTTATTTATGGACAATAGCATAAACTATTTTATTACTATGAAAAATAAGAACAATTTCAATAAATGCACTATGCTCCTCTCAAATAGGAGAATTGCAGTCGTCAATCGAAACAATGTACCCATTCTTTTGTCAATGGTTATAGAATTTTTGGATGAATGGACACAAGGCCAAGCCATGCCAAGAACAATATTTTTTTGTGGAGAATTTTAAGTATAAGCCTAAAAAAAATTATAATTATCTTATGAAAAGAATAAGCATAGCAAGGAGTATATATGAATGTTGTCTATATCTGATTTCACATACATACATATCTTCACAAAGGAGTGAATTTTGTCCATCTGTAATTTAAAAAAACATACATATCTACACATAGGGAAAGTAAAATTCACAACAACAAAATAAGGCTTTCTCTCCACCCTGTACCTTATTGGGTCATGGAGCCCCATAGGCTCTCGCCAAACCCCCAAGAAAGAACATACATTGTCAACCACTTTGATGAATGGTGAAACTAATCTTCCTTATTAAACTTAATATAAAGCCTATTATTGTAAGGATGCATGTTTGAGGATTAAACAAATAACAACTATCTTCCCAAAACAATAAACATGGGCAGGAGTATATGCAAATGTTGTCTACATCTAATTTCACATACATACATATCTGTGTAGAAGAAAAGAAGAATGAAACACTACAAAAGAGAAACATACTTTTTGTGTGTATATATTTCCAAGCGACAAATTCCTACATATATATCCAATGCATGCAATACATATATTTGGAGTTGCAAAAGAAAATCTACATCAATATATATGTATCTGAAGTTAAATGCACATATATACATAGTGTTGATTGTTGTTGAACAACTCCAAAAATATTATTTCATTTATGATTTCCATGTAGTGGAAATGGGTGGAAAGCAATAAAAGAGTATACATATATTCTTACAATAGAAGGTCTATACAAATATATATGCATCTAAAGTTATATGTAGACAACACACATATATCCATAGGTGGACTTCAAACATATGAATGTTGTCTACACCTAGTGTCAAAAACACATAGATCTGCAAATAGGAAATATAAAATGAAACACAACAAAATGAGAACTACTCTCCACCCTAACATATTGGGTCATGGAGCCTCATGGGCTCTCACAAAACCCTCGAGCAAGAACATACACCATCCACCACTCTTATCAATGGTCAAATAAATGTTCCTTATTACACTTACTACACAACCTATCATTCTAACAACTCCTTTTTTGAGGCTAAAAGAAATAATAATTGAAAAGGTGCATTTAACTTCAGATTCCCCAAACAATAAAATGGCGAGCAATATATATGAATTTTGTCTACATCTAGTTTCACATACATATATATATCTGCACAAATAAAAAGAGAAATGAAACACAACAAAATAAACACATAATTTTTGTGTTTGTATATTTCCAAGAAAAAAATTCCTACATATGCATCCAATTCATGCAATACATATATATGCAGCTTCAAAATAAAATCTACACCAATATATATATATATATATATATATATATATATATATATGAAGTTAGATGCACATATATATAGATTGTTGATTATTGTTGCATATATTTGAACATATTGTTTCATTTATGGTTTCCATGTAGTGCCGATAGTTGCAAAGAAATAAAAAATTCCACATATACAGACACAATAAGCAATGAAATAGTCCACATATACAAGCACAATAATATTTAGCATTCTAAAGCTACCAAAGCAATTAAATGGTTTATGTTATTTACAAAAAGGAATTGTTGATTGTTATTTTGTAGCTTCAAGTTATAGCCAAATATAGAGAACAACAGTCAACAATGCCTTGTAGAAAACAACTTAAACTGTATAGTTTTGCAACCATCACTACAAAATGAAAGAGTTAAATGAAACAATGATGGTTTCAACAAAGACCTAGAAAATTATTTTTTCAACAGAAACCTATCAATAGATGCAAGAGCAAATATAGATAAGTTTAAATCTAGATACATATGTTTGTTTCCTGAGTAGAGGAAATAAAAATAACTTGGCACCAATTGTAACAGCAACATTACTTCATGTATGGGCTACATAAATTGGTGATGGTTGCAATAATAGGTTGCATTCAAAACTTAGCACAATAATTGAGCAGTTTATGTTATTTTCAATAAGGCATTGTTTAGTGCAGAGCTATAGCTTGAGTTGCACAACATACATAGTTATCCAAACCTATACTTGTCAATGCAATTACTATATATATATATATATGGGTATGTCTAGGATCATCATGGAAAAAACAGGCCCTTAAGTGGTGATGAAAATTCAAAAAATTAGAGTTAGGCAACTTGACATAAAAATTTGAATAAGTTATGTATATTATTTCAAAAATATGTAAGAATAGAATTTGTAGAAAATTGAATGTAGTTTCTAAACTACTAGGTTTAATATTGTTTAAAAAACATCTATTTGGCGAAATTTTGAAATTTCAATGCAGTGGTACTTAAATTTCAAGGAAAAAATAAGAAGTAGGTGTCTGTTTGACCACCCTAACCACAATAAAATGATAATATTTTAGATATAAGTAGAGGACTCATGTCCCAATGTGATGCATATTTTTCTATATTTTTTTCCAAATAAATAATTAATTATGACTTTTTTATTACAACTTAAAAAAAATATAAAAACTCATATGTTTAACTACCTTAACTTGGTAAAAACGTCATGAAATTCATTTTTTTTTTAATCCTATAGTATGTGAAGCATAGAATGTGATGCATGTTTTGGATACAAAAAATGTGATACCATTTCAAAGCTATATATGTTTTTCAATCAGCCTATCAATGAGGACTTTAGTCGTAATTCAAATAGAAAATGAATAATAATTACTTACTAAATTCAAAGTAAAGCATAATTTATATTGGTGGAAATCCGAGAATATCCTTTAAAACCCCTTTTCGTTTCATCAATTTTGGGTAAAAAAAAGTCATTAGCTAGATGGGCCATCATATCACTTACATATCGCCTCTTTTTGGCCCATCCCGATCCTACACATACCCATATATATATATATATATATATATATATATATATATATATATATATATCTGTGTGTGTGTGTGTGTGTGTGTGTATGTATGTATAAGTTTAAATGCAATTACAGGTATCAACAAGTATAAATGTAGATATATATGTCTGTAGGTAGACTCAAGCTAAATCACAAAAGTATTGTGTAGTAAGCAGACCACAATCATGATGGAACGTCATATAGGAAATATTATAACAAAAATTAAGTTATATGCAACTCTAATAAAAATGAAAGACACATAAATAGCTACACATAGGCTACTCCCAAATGGCTAGCAAACAAAAAGGTGAAGGACACATAAATAGCTCAAATATAAATAATTCAGACTATATATTACAAGCACCTTTAATTCAAGAAAAGTATTATCACAAATCACTGGATGGATGCGGAAAAGAGCCAATATAATTCTTAGCAGAAAAAAGGAAACAAGGAACAAACTTATGGGGCTGGCACCCAAGGGTTGTCCAACAACCTGGGGAGAGCTAGAGTCGACTGGCATTGTTGGGGCTGCTCTTTAAAAAGGTGAGAGTTGCAATGTCAGTGGATGGCTACGAGCTCTATGCACAAACAACACAAGGACCGAAGGTTCAATTAAAGCAACAAAGATTTACGAGCTCTATTCCAAATTTTGTATTTCAAATTTTTTATCTTTCAAATTTTTTGTGGAGACATTAACAATATGAGCGAAAAAATATATATAAAAAAGGCACATTTGGAAAACTCTTTTTAAATCATTTCAAAAATAGTCTATGTTCTTTCAAAGCAACCAACCAAGAACATACATTGTCCATCACTACATTCAATGGTGGCATCAATGGTCCATATAACAATTAAAATATAGCTTATCATTCCAAGAATGTCCCTAGAAAATAAACATAGGGATCAGTATGTATCAATGTTGTTTGCATCTACTATGACATAAGTATATACATATCTGCACATAGGGGAAATACATTGTCCATCACTGCAATCAATAGTGGCATCAATGTTCCATATAAAACTTAAAATATAGATTATCATTTCAAGAATGTCTCAGTATGTATCAATATTGTTTGCATCTAGTATGACATGCATACATATCTACATATAGGAGAAATAAAGTGAAACACAACAAAACAAGGCATTTTTCATCACTGTGATCAATGGTGACATCAATGTTCTATATAACATTTAAAATACAACCTATCATTCCCTACATGCAGATATGTATGTATTTTTTGTTTTTGAGGTGATAGCTACAACACGATAAAATAGTTAATGTTATACAACTTTTATTGTTTTGCATAAGGCGTTGTTGTTATTGTTCGCTAGCTTTGGCTATTTTGTTTCATTATCAATAAGGTACTGGATGGAAAATAAATTGTACATATGCATAGGTTAGTCACTATGAATTCTTCTCTTTTGTACATTTTTTCCATCTGGGTCACTCTTGAAACCAATATTGTTTCATTTATGGTTTTCGTTTTGTGGCGAGTTACTGTGAATTCTTTTGTTTTTGTCTAGTTTTTCCATCTAGGTCATTGTTGAAACCAATATTATCTAGTTCATGGATTCCATTTTTTCATTATGGTTGCAACGCAATAAAATAGTTAACGTTATACAGTTTTTGTTGATTTTCTTAAGGCATTGTTCATTTTTGTTCTCTAGCTTAGGCTATATTATTTTATTTTCAATAAGGTGTTGTTGAGAAGGCTATATTGTTTCAATTTTTGATAAGGTGTTGTTGATTAAAAACTATATATTGTTTGTTAATATGAATATTGATTGATTTATGGCTTCTGTGTATTTCTTTTTCAACCATCACCCCATGCAAAAAAACAAAATAACCTCCAACCACCTTCACAGAAGCTTGACAATGGGTGATCGAACTTGCACCTTAATAGTATCTCATCATTGTGGCATCAACAATAATTATTATATGGATTTCATGTAGTTGCAACGGCTGTACAGGAGCTTGCCATTGTGGCATCAACAATAATTTTTGTATGGTTTTCGTGTAGTGGCGATGGTTGTAATAACACATACCATTTTAAACCCCAGAAAATATAGCAAAATTTTGTGCTATTTCCAATAAAGCATTGATTAGTGTTGTTATGTGGATTTTCCTTCTATAAGAGTTGTGAGTCAAAATGGACATCTTTTCTAAAGGTACAAGTTTGATCATGTAATTCAACACATGTATCATGTAATGCCTTGCCACGTAACCCTAAAGGAAGTTGCAATTCACTACTTAAGTGTACAATTGTTTTTTTTATTAAAGTGTATTTAACATACATGTTCACCTACAATTGAAAACAACCTCTAAGGCTACGTAACCTAGATTACTTAAACCCATACTTACATCAATATACAACTATAGCATTTAATTACAATATGATTTGAGTACTTAAACAAAATAAAGATACATCATAACATTAAGAGATAAACAACCAAAATCCATATCATTAACTTAATCAAAAGGTTACATCACTCATTCTCGGAATGAGGCAATAATACAAATGTGTTACAATATACATAAATCCACCTTGTAAAAAAATGAGGGGTAAAATAACATGATTCAAATTGAAGTAAATATAACACTTGAATTAAAGCAGAAACTGCGAGCTCTCCAACTGGATATCCTGCCACCAATTACTAAAGATCAAAGGGGGAC
Source organism: Sequoiadendron giganteum (assembly GCA_007115665.2). NCBI lineage: Eukaryota > Viridiplantae > Streptophyta > Pinopsida > Cupressales > Cupressaceae > Sequoiadendron > Sequoiadendron giganteum. Next base: position 579,891,280 of record CM021104.1, read on the forward strand.
CCAACGGTGTATGGTGCATGTTCCAACTAACCAAGTGGTACCCAAGGGCCCACCCCCCATGCTAGGAGATAGTAACAACATAAAATGGACATACTCTACAACCACTAGTCACAGGTTGACTCATATTGACACAACCAATCAAATGAACTATACAACCACAAGTACTACTCTAACATGGTCACATTGCTTCTAGATATAAACTAGATGAAGTATGTTAAGAAAACCATACACATAAAACCATGTACCAACTGTTGTCCTAGACAAAGTGTCATTGCACAACTCGTCATGGGATCTCCTCTGGGAATCTTCATAGGCTTCGGTAATCCTGGTGACCTCAAAAGAATCATGGCCCCCATACTCACTCATGCGGAATAAAATACCTCTCATAAGGAAAAGATAGATGACCTTGTCATTCCAGGCCTTCCCACTCATCCCAATCCTAAACAAGCACTTGTGTCTATGAGTGAGGCTAAATTATCTTGATTAGTGTGAAATACTACCTAACCTTCTAATTACATTAATTTAGTTATCACTTGATTAAACCACCTCCGAAGATTACCCAGTTTACCTCTTTGGGCTCTAGCGCCTAACAAAAGCCACTCTTCTACTTGACAACTTACCCAGCAAAACCAATCACCAAGGGAATCTCGAGTGCATACAAACTAGATAAAATAACCACTCCAACTCTAGGACGCAACATAAAATGTAACTCACTCCAAAAAATTGGAGGCAACAAAACACATAATCCACTCCTTCCAAAGGAGGTGCAAATCATCCCCGTTTGTGGAAACCGGGTAAATTAATGACAAGGCACCATGCACTACCCAAGGGAAATGCAAATGGTTGACATCATATTATGATAACTCCCATCCTCTAGGAAATTTCAGAAGACTTACAATAATTAAGACACATTTCACCCATTTCCCCAAACATTAACATAGAGGAAATAATTACAACAAGGTAACTGCAAGGAAGTAATCTATTTTTTGGATATACTAAATCTATTTCCCTTTCAAATACGTTTCACAGTAAAGAAAAAAATTTCCCTAACCAAATAATTGATTAAAATAATTAATTGCCTCTTCAATAAAATCCAATCCTTAGATTACTTTTAAAAGCAACATATATCAATCTAAAGTTGATTCCTTCAATTTTCCAATCTAAACATAAAAACATGATATCTTTTAAAATAAAACTATTTTTAGTATAAAAATATATAATTAATATATATACATAAAATATACATTCATAATTATATTTTAATATATATTTATGATATATTCATTAAAAAATATGGTTGATATTTTGTAATAATTATATATATATAAAATATTTATATATTTACATCTACACATTATATATATAGATATATACTTAATGTATATGCATACATATATACATAATGTATATATAAAAATATTATAATATATATATATTTCGATTCAAATGATAATTTTGAGATTTTCGGAATTGATGTAAAAGGGACGGTACTTCATAAACTGTGGACCGTATTTATATGTGGGTGTCGGTCTGTACTTTGTACAACCGACCACCCATTAATTGGGGAAAGCCCTACCATGGGACAACACGTCCCCCACTGTGGTGGACGTGCTGCCTCATGGCAGTCGCACCCCCAATAAAGATGTGTGGGCGGTGGGGTTTGACCTCCCCACCAACCACCATGAATATATAACTTTAACTTCTTCTTTTTTTCAATACACAACCAAAATTTCGTCTTTTACCAGGATAATTCACATACGGTGATTTTTATTAATTTACGGATTTTAAATCCAATTACTAGCAATGTATATATGTATATGTATATATATATGTATATGTATATGTATATGTATATGTATATGTATATGTATATATATATTCATATATGTATGTATATATATATATATAAATTAAAACATTCAGAATATTAAATAGGGAGAGTATTTTCTAGAAAACAACTCTACACATAAAACTATGAATTTTCCAAAAAGTACTAAAATTTCACAGAGGATTGTACAATTAAATCTTTCAAAATCTTTCACAAATCAAAACATAAAGAAAAGAAAAGACGACTACAAGAATTTTCTAATTTCTTTCAGAAGCTTTCAATAATTTTCTACATTTCCCTTGGGTTTTTTTCACGGAAAATTTTTCAAACACGGAGGTGTCACAACTTTCTTTTTCTATAGAGGTTTAATTTTCTCTAAATCTAAATTTGTTTTCCTATAGATTTATTTCATAGTAGAGATCTAATAATTCCTCAAATAACACAAATCCTATTCTTTGATTTTTACTATAAATAATATTTCCTAAGTTTCTTCATGGCAATCACAGAAGCTTTAAAATTTCCTCATTTCTAAAACAAATTAAATTTTCTTTTATAGATCTAGCACAATAATTATCTACAACAATACAATTCCAATACAAATTTTAAACAATTCTAAATACACAGGAAAGGAACCTATTTCAAGAAGCTTATGAAGTGTTGAAGTTTTGATGTCGAGCCTCTTCCAAAGCTTTCACAGCTTCTTCCCAGCAAACACAATTGTCCAGAACAAAGTATGTATGCAATTTCACAGGAACTATTCCAAAACAATTCTCCTAAATTTCCTACAGTAAAAACCTCTACAATCTTCTGTGTTTTTTTTCAATTTTTCATTCCTCTCCAAAAATATCTTCTCCCAAAAAATATCCTTCACTCCCGTGAAGAAGCTTTCCTCTTCTTTAACCAAAAATCCCAAATTTTCTCCATGAATAAATTTTCAACAACTTCTTAATTAATTAACTCACACATGCTGGAAATTAACAAATATCTAAAACAATCACATTTAATTTCTCAATATAATTTAAATAATTTTGAATTCAAATTTAATTTCCAAATTTATATCTAATTCCCTTTTACAACTTTCTTAATAAATAATTTAATTAATTAATTTAATCACTTAATAAATAAATGAATTTTAATTAATTAATTTAAATAAAAATCTGCTATCAAAATGTCTAAAATTAATTAAATAAATACCAACATTATTTAATGCATAATTATAACATTTATTTTCATAATCATGAACCCTTCAAAATTAAATAATATAAAACAAGGCAAATGATGACACAACAACTACGACTGATGACACATTGTGGCTAGGGTGCAAACCTGACACTGTTATCTAGCTACTATCTCCCGTTCAACTTAACCATTGGGTTGACATGCTCAAACTTGTGAAACCAGGTGGAGTCGATTTCATGTACCTGCAAACCTGTAAACGAGATAACAAAGATCATATATATATAAGTAGCATAGAATACACACCGTGAATAGGAAATCATGGAATCATTGGGTGCTCGCAAGCGAGTGATGCGATCCCATCCCCTTCACCAATGCACTCAACGTAAACTAACAGTTCCATAATAATCAAATATCTCATGTACAATAAACATGTTATAGAAACAAGTATTATTACACCAATTAAAGCATGTCAAATAAAGCATCAGATAAGATACATCACATCACACAAATAGTTTGTCACTTTATAAATAGCGATCAAATAAAACACATGATAAATTAAGAAAAGTATCATAGTAATTAAAACTAAAACAAAGCAAGGAACATTGTCAGAACAAGAAGCTAAAACGAAGGGGTATTACATATCAGTATTTGTAGCTCTTATTATATATACTTGTGGACATGTTTGTTTTCATGTATGCATCTACATATGCATATACATAAACATATATGTATGTAAATAATTTTTTAAGTGAATACAACATGTTCATTCAAACATGTGTAGATATGTATCTGTAATAAATTTGTATGCGTACATGTATCGAGGAGTAGTATCGCTAAAGCCACAAGTCAACAACCACCAATGCATTGTCGATAATAACATGGACTATTTTCATATTTTTTAACCATCACCACTACACAAAAACCATACAAGAATTAATGTTCATGCCAACCACCATTTTAATTTCGATGGTCTGCTCTATCAGCTTTCCAAACTATATTAAGTGCAATAAGAAACATCACTTTCACCATTAGTGATAGTGGTGGCCAATGTATCTTGTTGCTTGGTTTGCATTTGGTGGTGATAGTTTTCCATGGGCTTGTTACTATGAATTTTTTGTGTTTTGTGGGTTTTTCCATCTCGATCGTTGTTGTAACCAATGTTGTTTCATTTATGGCCTCCGTTTTGTGGTGATGGTTGCAAAGAAAAAAAATAGCTAATGTTATACAGTTTATGTTGTTTTTCCTTCTTTTGTTGTGTGCCATATAATTTTCCCTATGTGCATATATATATATATATATATATTTATGAAATTAGATGCAACCAACATTCATATGTATGACAACCTGTATATTAAGTGTAATTAAAAAACATTGATATCACCATTGAATATGCTAGTGGACAATATATGCATGCCTGCCACAAAATAGCATGAACTATTTTAATATTATTTCATTTATAGCGTCCATTTTGTGGAGATGGTTGCAACACAATAAAATAGTTAATGTTATATAGTTCATGTTGTTCTGCCTTCTTTTGTTGTGTGCACTAGTTAATTTTCCCTATGTGCAGATATCTATATTTGTAAAATTATATGCAGACAACATTCATATGTATGACAACTTGTTTATTAAGTTTAATAAAAAAACTTTGATATCACCATTGAATACATTGGTGGACAATGTATGCATGCCTACCACAAAATAACATAAACTGATATATCAATTCGACAAGTTTTAAATGCTAGGTCTGGAAAACTGGAATGAAACATATCAATCAATAAGACAAATAGGTATGTACCTTTGAGTCATTCTAATATTCAATAATTGAATCATGAAAATATTATTATAGGTAAAACTAATAATTTCTTTTTGATTGAACCTTATGGTCCTTATTCTCAAATTCCATGATTAAATCTTTTACCCTTAGCACCTTGTTATGCTAATTAAGTATCGTATGAATCATGAAACATTATTTAGATAGGTAAATAAAACATTCACACTCAACAAGGTCTAGATTCTCTATATTTTATATTCTCACATCCCATGTACGAGTGTTTCTCCTTATAAAATGATGAATTTATGGTGTGTGGGATTATGTCCAACTTGTACATCTTTATCAAAAACAAATAAGGAAGAACATTAGGCCATGTTGTCTTCAAAACAGAAATAATTTTTCTTGATGACCATGGAAAGAAGATCGTTCTTCATATACTAATAAATAGTGAAGGTTTTAATGAACATTTTAAAATTGTTACTATATTGGAGATAGACTTGACATGGGATCACATTTATTATTGGTTGGTTACTGATTATGATGAAGTTATTATGAATTTATTGTTGGTTTATTGGCACATAACCATGCTATTATATCTTGAAGTTCATAGAGATGCCTCAATCAATAAGCACACGACACAACAAACTTTTTAAAATAGTGGATGAGATGGGCATAACCACAAAACAAAAGAATTCACGACAACAAACTCATGCATTTAACTGGTTATATATTAAGAAAATGGATAGTAACTTATAATGATTAACAAAAAAAGATACACTTCATTTCTTTTGCATTATTTATGTCGCTTATAGTTTTGTTTCGCTTTTACTATATCTTCCTCATTTTATTTTATGTTTTTTTGGTTATATAGTTATGTCGCCCTATTTAACACATGTATTAGTATTTACAGCTGTTAAATTGCCTTGCAACCATCAAAACCACACCAAAAGCATAAATGAAACAATATTGGTTTCAACATTTCCTTATTGAAAATGAAACAATGTAGCTAAAGCCATAGAACAATAGTTGACAATGCCTTGCAAATAAAAACATAAACTATATAACATGCACTATTTAATTGCATTTAAAAAATGAAACAATCTAGCCAAAGCTAGAGAACAATGGTAAACAATTCCTTATGGAAAAAAACATAAATTGTATAGCATTGGAGCCATAGCCACAAAATAGAAGCCTTAAATGAAACAATAATGGTTTCAATAGTAAATCTAGAAAATTCTTTATTGAACAACACCTTATTACAAATAACCATATACACACATACACACCCACACATGCATATAAAAATTCAAAATAATGAACACCAATTGTGCAGATATAAGAGTATGTGGCAATCCAACTAGACAAGAAGCAAACAACCATATTGATATAAAAAACTTGACATATCTCTGTATAGATAAACGTGTTACCTCAAGGAAACATTTAGAAAATGCATATTCAGACATACACACTCACACCTTAAATGAAACAATAATGGTTTCAACAACAACCTAGGAAATTCTATTTTTCAACAACACCTTATCGAAAACAAAACAATATAGCCAAAGCTATAGACCAACAGTCAACAATGCCTTATGGATAGAAACATAAACTCTATAACATTTACTATTGTATTGAGAATCGAATATGAAATAATATAGCCATAGCTAGAGAAGAACACTCAATAATGAAATATAAACATTCAAGATAGAGAACACCAATTATGCACATATAAGAGTATGTGGTAATCGAGCTAGACCAAAAGAAAATAACTACGTTGACATTAAAAAATGGACATATCTATATATAGATAAATGCATGACCTCAAAGATACATGTAAAAAATGTATATATAGACATACACACTCACACCCCAAATGAGACAATAATGGTTTCAACAACAACCTAGGAGATACCTCTTTTCAACAACACTTACTGAAAAGGAAACAATATAGCGAAAGTTATAGACCAGTAGTCAACAATGCCTTATGGATAACAACATAAACTCCATAACATGTACTATTGTATTGTGAATCGAATATGAAACAATATAGCCAAATCCAAAGAACAACACTCAAAAATGCCCTATGGAAAACAACATAAACTCTATAACATTAACTATTTTACTGTGTTGCAAGCATTCACATAAAACGAAAGCCATAAATGGAACAATATAAACTATATAGTGCTGCAACCATTACCATAAAACATAAGTCTTAAATGAAACAATAATGGTTTCAACAACAACCAAGAAAATTATTTCTTGAAGAACACCTTATTAGAAAAGACCATACACACACATACACATGCACACATACATATAAACATTCAAAATACTGAACAACAATTGTGGAGATATAAGAGTATGTGACAATCGAACTAGACAAGAAGCAAATAACTATATTGATATTAAAAACTAGACATATCTATATATAGATAAATACATGACCTCAAAGATACATGCAAAAAATGAATATACAAACATGCACACTCACACCTTAAATGAAACAATAATGGTTTCGATAGCAACCTAGAAAATTATTTTTTTCAATAGGACCTTATCGGAAAGGAAAAAATATAGCCAAAGCTATATACCAACAATCAACAATGCCTTATGGATAACAATGTAAAGTCTATAACTCTTACTATTGCACTGCAAATCGAATATGAAACAATATAGCCAAAGCTAGAGAACAAAACTGAACAATTCCCTATGGAAAGCAACATGAACTCTATGACATTAACTATTTTATTGTGTTGCAACCGTTGACACAAAATGAAAGCCATAAATGAAATAATATAACGTAAGCTAGAGAACAACAATCAACAATGCCTTATGCAAAACAACATGAACTGCATAACATTAACTATTTTATTGCATTGCAACCATCACCACAAAATGGAAGCCATAAATGAAACAATATTTGTATCAACAGTCACCCAGATGTGAAAACTTGCAAAACAAAAAAATTCACAGTAACAAACCCATGCAAAACTATCGCTACAAAAGTTGAACCATAAATCTAACAATATTGGTTTCAATAAACTATATAGTCTTTTTTTAAATTGAACCTTATCAAAAATGAAACAATATAGCCTAAGCTAGAGAACAACAATCAACACTACCTTATTGAAAACAACATAAACTGTATAACATTAACTATTTCATTATGGTGCAACCATCACCACAAAATGGAAACCATAAATGAAACAATATAGCCTAAGCTAGAGAACAAAAAATAACAATTCCTTATAGAAAACAACATAAACTATTTTATTGTGTTACAACCATCGCTAGAAAATGGAAGCCATAAATGAAACAATATTGGTTTCAACAATGACCTAGATGGAAAAACTCACAAAACACAAAAAGCTCACAGTAACAAACCACTTCAAAACCTTCAGCACAAAAGACGAACCATAAATGAAACAATATTGGTTTCAACAGTGACCTAGATGAAAAAACCCACAAAAATCCATGAATTCACAATAACAAACTAACGCACAAACAAACGATATTGCCTTCCACCCATCATGACTACACAAAAACCATAAACAATATTGGTTTCAACAGTGACTCAAGTCAAAAAACCCATAAAATACACACAAATTCATAGTAACAAACAAACGCAAAAACAAACAATATTGCCTTCCACCCATCGCGACTACGCGAAAACCATCAATGAACAATATAGCCTAAGCTACAGAACAACAATCAACAATGCCCTTTGTAAAATAACATAAACTATTTTTGAAATACTCTAGAAAGGGTTTTTTCAATATGTACCTCTTCCCACTTGCTTCAAATGCACCTCTTCTCGCTTCCTTTCTCTCTGCTCCCTTCTTTCTCCACCGCCTATGAAAAATGGGCAAAGAATTATCACAACCGAGACTTTTGTACAACTTGTGCAACCATCGCCCCATGCAAAAAACACAAAATAACCTCCAACCACCTTCACAAAAATTCCACAATGGATAATCACACTTGCACCTTCATAGAAGCTTTCCCTCCTCACTCACAACTCCGATACAAATTAAAGCCACAAAATGAAACCCAACAATGCCTTATCAAAAATTGTGTAGACATTCACTATGTTTTCCAAGGATTTAAAAGGCAAGTGTTACTTACAACAATCACCACTACACGAAAAACCATACAACAATTAATGCTGATGCCATCCATTGTTTAATTTCGTTGGCCTTCTCTATCGATGCACCAAACACTTTTAATTAAAAAATCAAAATACCTCCACCACCTTTTTCCCAACGAAAATTTCGACCAAAGTTCACACATATAGTCTATTAGCTAAATATCAAAGAGGATTATTTGAAATATTTACTCTTTGGAGACATAAGGATTACTCCTACTCTTAATCCTTCCATAGAACATGCTCCATTTAAGTATATTAACCATAGGTGATTAACTTTAGGATTTTTTTGAATTTCTTTAACTAGGATGTTAAACTCTTCCTACATAGGTTAAGAATTTTGAATTCTAGAATTATCAATAGTGCTAATGAAACAAACCCCCTCAATATGTTTATTATCTTCCACAAGGGTTGGAGACCTCTTCTCCCTACCCAATTTCTCATTCTTAACATTAATGGGAATCACAACATAGAATGAATCGATCTTAATACTCCCTCCAACTATTACTCACAATTTCTTTGACAAAATCATCCCATATTGAGCTAGGATGTCAACCACTTTCATATTGATACAAAAATTATCAAGAAATTCTACTAGTTGAAACTAAACATCCTTAATGATTCCTATAATAGGGATCCCTCTTGATTTCATAGTAAAACACTTTCCATATGGTACATTACAAATAGGAGCATGAGATGGAGAAATAGTAGTTGAATTTTCTTTATTTTTGATAACTTTTTTCCCTTTTGTGTAAGCTCCTTTCTTAACTTTTCTTACTCTACTTTCATGGTCCCATAATTTTTTTTTTAAAAAGGTGACACAATTTAATCATATGATATCTTAGGCTTTCTACCTTGAGATTATGAATTTTTTTTTCAGGTAAACCTTTCTCTTCACCTTCTCTTTCCTTAATGAATATGTTGTCTGGCTTGCCCTCATTAGCAACATTTGTTTTACTACTCAGGTTATAATTCCTTTTAACTTGGGCTATTGCAGTAACAGTTAAAGCCTTGATTTCCAAAATTCCTTTAAAATGATTTCAGTTGACAATTCTTTATTTATTTTGATTGTCTGTGTTTCTATCATTTTGTGATTTCCTTTAATTCCTCGAGATGACGGTATAGTAAGAAACCACTTTAAGTTTTGTTCTATAAACCTTAATGAGAGTTGCTGTTGCCTAAAAAAAACCTTTTGTATTTTTTCCTAAATTATAATATTAATATATGTTTTTCTCAGGTTAAAAAAAAGGAAGAGAATAAACTTAAAACCGTCACAAACACATAACATATCCAACAGATAAGTTTCAGAACCATAGTTTTAAAATATAAAAGGATTGCAAGAACTTCGCGTGTTCAGTTAGGAACTCGTATCGTTGATCACACGGCATCAATCACATAAATTTTTATTATTACCTCAATCTGGATTTAAACTCAATAATATTATTCTTTTTGTTTGTGAGCTTCTTCCTTTTGTTGAAGTGGATCCCATAGTAAACTCATCTTCATTTTAAGTTTATGTCATGATTCGACAAGCTTTTTCCTCGCTCTTATGATAATGCTAAAGAACAATTCTGTTACAATTATTCCCTGAAGGCATATAGAAAACTACTAAGTATTTCATATTCTTGAGTAAACTAAAGAAAAAACTACATTATTTCCCTTGGACAATAGCATAACAAAACCGGAAAAGCAGGAACAGATTTCAACAAAAAGTTAAGAGAGCTTCTACTACACGATTCGTGCACGTCGATCAATCGGTGCACTCCAAATGAAGATGTCTCCCGCAGCAATAAATACCCACAAACAATCTCGTCTTCTTCAAACATTGAAGTGCACCAACTTGTTTTCCATCGTAACCTTTCATTGATTCTACAGTGAAATCAATAGTGTTACAATGAGAAAAGCGGGAGCTGTATTTTTCATTGTTATAATTCTGGTGGCAACAGCCATGCCATTTATTATGGCATTGACCCTCCCTCCTCGGCCGGGCTTAAAGAGCACACTCTAAGCTCTGACTTTCGGTCAAATGTCCGTTTTCCGTTTGCATTTTCGTTTCTGTTTCGGTTTTCTCGTGTCACTATCATTTTTGTAACCGTCACGGTTAAGTTTTACCATTTTAAAAAAATCCTTTAAGCCAAAGGCGTTTTACATTGCTGTATCGAGCATCGTCCTTTCCCGCCTATTACATTCAAAATATGACGAAAAATAAATCGACTGGATCTCCGTACGAAGAGAATAGTACGTAATGGAGTTTAAAAAATTCTATTGGAAGAGTGAAGTCTTTTTCACTTTTTCACTTAACAGTGACGTATTCCTACTCTTTAAAAGGAAATCAAGAGTTATATTGCATTACTTTTTAAGTCTGACTGTTTTATTTTATTTAAGTTTATTTATTTTAGTAAATCTTTTATTTTTAATTTTTCAGTTTTTATTTTTTAAAATTTAAAGTTTTACATCATTTTATTTTTATTTATGTTTTTTTATCTTTTTAAAGTTTGATTATTTTAAAATATAATTGGAATATTAATTTTTTTTTAAAAAGAGTTTATTTGAATTTTTAAATGGTTTCACATTTTGTCAATTACGAGATTTTCATTAAGGTTAATGATAATAAATTATTTAATTTTAATCATGATATTTATGTGGATAAGTAAAATCTTTTTTTTTAGTAGACAATTACTTGTTGAGGAGCTTGTTAATGTTACTTCTTCAACATAATTATTTACATATTTTTATAATTGGTTGCTCAAAACTCCTTTACTACATAGATTCTTCATGGCATTGGTACTATGATTAGCTCTTCTTTTTTGCAAGGTGAATCTTCTCTTTGTAACCCACTCAATCTTGCTCTTTCATTTTCTCTTCATCCTCTCATCTTGAGGTAGATCCTCATAATGCCTACATCTCTTGTTGTCACTTCTAGTGTGACCCCCACCTCTTATGTTCCTCTAGTACCATTTCCACCTCTTCGTCTACAAGTGAACCACTTATCTCTAATCCCACTAATTCCTTTCCTTCTTGTGTGCCTACTAGTATTCTACTACTAGTGATATCCCCTCCTCTCATTGTGTTAGTGTTTCACCTTCCTCACCTTAAAGTGTTGCTTACCATTCGTTTGTGTTGTATCATTGCCTCTTGTTTCTCATTGTTTCCATAGTCCTTCCATTGTTACCCATGCTACTACTACTATCACCATCCCTACCTCTACTCTAGATGCACTAGTGTAGAAGTTAGATAGTGTTGATAAGAAAGCTGATTTTATTCCCACTAACCAAGACACTATTACTTATACTTCAACACATAACATACATCTTGTGTTTAAAATTTTTGCATATTCATTCCTTATTTTTCTTGTGGCACCTTACTTTGAGTTGTATCATGGTAACAATGACACAATTACTCATAATTCTTTAATACAACATGCCTAGACTATGCTTATGATTACAATTTTTTGACTGTTATTTTCTCACACTCTTCATGTCTATGTTATTCAGTGGTTCTACTCATTACCTCTTGGCTCCATTTATTCTTTAGACCAGTTAGCTACAACATTGCTTGGCCATTTCCATAGCATTAAATAGACTTCAAACAATTTGTTTCAAATTTATTAGAGTGTTCTCAAGGCTCTAATGAGCATATTGATGATTATGTCATTTTATTTAAATTATTTTTTGCTAGAATGAAACATCAACTTCCTAATTACAAGTTGCAAAGGATTTTTTTATATAAGGTTTTACTATCCACTATACATGTGATAGTGCATTTTTGTACAATTACGCTTCTTTCATAAATTTTTGTGCTCATGTCAAATATGTCAAATTCAAATTACTTATTTCTAATGGTTTGAAATGTGGGTCCTCACATATGTATTCTATACCATCTTACCATCTTACCCTTCCAAGTTGAAAAGGGTAATCATAAGAAAGAATCTAAACCTAACACTAATCATATGAATACTACTTCTAACATTGTTTCTTTTCAGCCTCAAACAACTAGGAGATTTATAAAATTGAGTAAAACTCTAGATTTTGTGATCCAAACCCTATTGAATGATAATTTGGTTAAGTTATTCCCCTTATTCATCCACTCAACCCATCTAGAGGGTTACATATGAAATGAAATGAGTGCACTTTTTTAATTATTATCCTACCCAAGAAACTACCATAGACAAAAATCAATTTAAAACACAATCAACATATTGTTAAAAATAAAACATCACCATAACAATAGTATAGTAGATGCATGATAGGTGTTGTTATACATTTGCATTGAAGCATAAAAGTGGAAATTCAAATAAAGTAGTTGATGTAATAAGTAGGAGACAAAATTGGTTGATAGAGATGATAATAGAGGTAGTTGGATTTGAAGAGTTGAAATATTTGTATGAAGCTAGTCCTAAAACATATGGAAGCATGGAGAGAATGTAATGACCTACTAAATATAGATAGGAGTGACTTGATTATTTTATTCAAAATGAGATGTTCTTTAAGGGTAATTAGTTGTGAATTCCTAGAAGCTCAATGAGGGAGAATTGATCAAGGAGAAGTGTAATTGTAGATTTGTATGCCATTTTAGAGTAGGAAAGTCTATGGAATTGGTGAAACAACTATTTTTGGTCATAAATATAAAGGAAATGAGAAAATCTATTCAAGGTTGCAAGACTTGTCAAGTTATAAAGGGGGAAGTCAAAATATTGGTTTGTATCAATCCTTACCATTTCTAGAGAGACCTTGGGAAGATATAAGTATAAGAAGATAAAAATGAATAAGATGATACATTAAGAAGAATTAGTGACACGTCTCTCAATGTAATACACCTATTGGCTTGATTTAAAGGCCCTTTTCAAGAGTAAATGTACCATGTAGGACTAATAATATAGAAAGGTTTGCAAGAGACAATATAGGTTGACAATTAAAAACATTGCCACCTATCTTTGTGTTCTACATGATAAATTTCACAAAATAAAAGGAGATACTTCTTATGAGGGCCCTTCCAAAATAACTAGAATCAAAACTATGACGAATGTTCGAGACCCAAGAACCCAAATTGGAGAGCTCAAGGAGGTCACTTTTAAAGACAAGGGAAATTTCTTATCTAAGGAGTGATAGGAAACTAGAAACATGCAAAATTTGGTAAGTACTAGTTAGCTTTTGTGTATTATTCTTATATTTATGTTGTGTGTTTGTTGTCCCTATTATAACCAATTGGTTCTATTTCATTTTGAATTTTTCTATTTCATATCTCATGAGACTAGTTTTTCTTACATCTTGGTTGCTACTATGTAAAAGGATCAATCCCTAGTTTAATCCTATTTTTATCAATATAAAAAATAATGAGTGGACCCTATAAGACAATCTCTAGGATTCGGGAACTAGCTCCCTATCTATCCTAAGCTAAGCCTATAGTTGATGTGTGGGGCATGGAAGGGGAGAGAGAGATTACAAAAAAAAATTAAGCATAACAAAGGCTCATGACATAATAATCAATAAAAACATGTCTACATAATAGCTAAATATGAACAAAGATAAGACTAAGAATACTTAAGATAATAGCTTGTTTATTATTAAGTTTGTTGATCAATTAACCATTACACAAATACATGTCCTCTAAACATAGCCAAGAGTGTGTTGGGTCCCAAAACCACTACTCCACTTCCTAGAACTTGTTTTCACTTTCAAGGATAGGTTGTCATCATGAAAGTAAAAATTTCTCATCCACAAACCATGGAGGGTTGAACGCAAAATTTATAAGAGTCGGTTTTCTCTCCTATTCTTTGAGCTCAACTTATACTCAGGAGGGTATTCCTAGAAATTTGATAAATAAAATGGTGATAGATAAACCCAACCTATTGACTTGACTCTAACGATTGTTACTAAGCCAATAAAAACTAGAGCTATCTTAATACCTCTATATAGCTGATTTCGTCACTACTACAATGAGTGCAAGGTGGAGGCAATCTACATAGACCACAAGGTAAAGTTATAAACATGATTTATATGATTTTGTACCTTGTTTATTGTAGAACCATGAGATACTTGAGACTTGTGACTAAACTAGAACTACTAGTGTAATGATTTATTCTTTTTAATTATTTTATTGAGTCATCAGTACCATTCAATGGACAAAGTCTTAGTTTAGATGGAGGAATTTCAAATAATTTAAGCACAAACTAATTGATCAAAGCATGAAAATATAATCAAGTTATGAATATCATAGGCAAAACATATTAATTAATCCATTAGGTCAAGTTGTACAAATCTATTTGTAAATACACAATGATCATTACAAATATTGTAATAGTTTTCAAAATGTTGTCATATATATCAAATCACATTTACTCGAGCATAACAATAATTGTTCTAAGAGGAAATCTTTGTTACATTCAAAAACATCCCCTACAAATGTACCACATGATTAGAGACATGAAACTTGCAATATTCTCTTATAACACTTCAATAGAAGCCATTTCCTTCTTGAAACTAAAATTATAACACCAACTAAGTCTCATTGGACTAATCATTGACCAATCCAAAATGAATTATAAAAACCCCTTTTTAACCCCTTCGAACTTGTTGTAGATAACAAGATTGTAGATGTTTAAAAATGGTCAATGGTGACTAGAATTAGTGAAGACGTGATGATTTGCAATAAGAGTACCATTGGAGAGGCGTTAGTTTGGGATACATATATTACCACCTTTAATTTAAGTGCAAGCTAATGGGTCCACTTTTAGTGGAAGTGTCAGGCTTGAAAAAATCTTGTCAAGAATGGGTACTCGTTTAATAAAAAATGGGTACACATTTAGGAATGAGTCCCCAAGCCTAAACACATGTCTTCTACGAATGGGTACCCACTATGCTTTGGATTCTTGTGCCTAAATGAACACCTATTATAATGCATACCTATTTCATAATGGGCATGCATTTTGTAAACCTATTTATTTATTTTTAAAAGTTGTATGAGCTCTTTTTTCCTATCCACATGGCAACAATGTGTTTTGGATGGTGCCTTGAAATGAGTACCCAAGTTTATGAGCCCCACCCACCACTTATTTTTACCTCCTCCCTCCACAAGGCCATTTCCATCATCTCCAAATAGGTTTCATCAAATTTTGAATATGTTTTTCTCAATTTGTAGGGTTTAGGGTTTGTGTTTAATATGTATTGACTTTTTTATATAAATAAAATTAAAAAGGGTTTTAATTTTGATGAATTTTGGGTTTGTATAAATGATTATCATATTGTAGGTCACACATATGAATTAGTCATGTTAGAATTGATATTTTTATTCCTCACATTTTACTAAGCCCTTTGCACTTATTTTTATCCTTTTATTCACTACCCCATGTTATGATATTTTTTCCATGATCATGTCCATGCATATTCTTTTCCATTTATGGAACCCAAAAAAAAATCCAATCTATTGATAGTAGTAGTTACTAGTATATCAATATCAAACACAAAACCTAATACAAACATATTGAACCCACAACCCAATACAAAATACAAACATTGCTAGAAGAGTAATTTACCTTTTATAGATGTAAACTAATCTTGTGATTTCAATTTGATAAGACTCTCAAACCCATGCATGATATAATACTCTTACGTTTTTAATGTATTTGTAGAGTCTCATATAATCTAGATGGCAACTATGACCCATGGTCCCTAATGATTGCAATTAAGGTTACCTAGTAATGAGATAAAAGTAAAGTATTAATTGACCAATTTGACTACTGCATCCAACACTTATTACAACACTAGATCTAGAAGATTGTATATGATAAAAACCCAATAATACCAAACAAAATCCAAATTATATACTCATATCTATTGAAATAACACACTTTTTTTATTATATTTTTCAGGGCCTACATTTGATAGTTATAATATTAGGGCTTAAATTTGATAGCCAACCTTAGCTATTAAGAAAACTATTTGTGAAGAACTTATTCATTTAAAGTTTCCTTTCAAATACCATAAATAGATTTCATGAATTTCAATCTCATTAGTGACTTATAGATACTTAAAAGAAAATTAATTAATTATTTCCTCATGAAATGGTGCATTTTAAAAGAAACACATATCATATACCATTATTCCACATTCATGATGTCCATATGAGCCCATGCATCTTCCTAGTTACATGGCGTTGGCATGTCCCTATCAAAAAGAAAAGTAAAAAAATCCATAGATAAATCATGCACTTGTTGAAATATATTTCTCTCATCCATAAACTAAAATAAAATTGAAGCAAATAAATCCATCAAAAAATCATATTCACTCTACTTGATTGAGATTTCCCACTCATTTTCCCTTTCTACTGATCTTCCATATAGGTCACTCTAGGTTCAAACTCTTGATCTAGAGTGCCTTCCATCCCTTTTTACTAGTCTACATGGCCCAAGATTGGATCACTTCTTTGAATTTTTCCTTTATTTCTCCATTTCCTAATTCTCTTTATACTTGTCTTTTCCCCCACTCTCAAAATCCCAAAGAAAATAATGACTAATTTCTTGAAACATTCATGTTAAGATATTCACTCCTTGTCCTTCCACATTACTATTTTACTCACTATATTAAGTATATTACTTTGAACTCATCTTATCTTTCCCTTGCTTTCTCAATACACTATATAGTGTACACATAGAATATGGTCAAAACAATGTTACTTTTTTTCTCAGTGCATAAACTTAGTACTACACTGTGAAAGTACAATATAGATGAAAACCTTAATTTAAAATATATAAAAATGTAAAAGTAATCATTTTGATCCAAAAAAAATTAGGAGTTTCAAATATGAAAATAAAATATAAATATAAAAAAGGTGCATATCTAAAGATGCTTAAAATATATACAAAACCTTAGAGAGAAGATTGATTCATGTAAGATCCATTGGGTTCATAAAAATTATGAACAAAAATAAACTTTCCATATGGGTTAACCTAAGCGAATTAAGTAATTGCAAGAAAATAAGCACAAATCAACCTAGATTAAATAAGTATAGCTAGGACTAGTAATATTATATTTTATAATAACTAAATAAGGAATGTAAATATGGAGGGCAATACTTAGATCTATTATCAACAAGTATGGGCTAACAACATAAATTATGGAATTATACTAGTGTGTACTTAGAAAATGATGTCTCTTTGTTAAATTAATGTCTTATATTCTACATCGATTTTAGATTAGATATCAAGGGTTTAGTCTAGAATTATTAATTAACAATGAATCCCACTAGACCTCTTCATTAGAGATAGAAATAAAATTATTAATATCTTAAGTAATATCATCTATGTTGTTGAAACTAAAGGAATCATCTACTTCTTTACTTGAATATAAGAAAAATATGGGTGGCATTACTTGTGACTAAGAAATTTTTTAGTTTATTTTATTATATTCTTTAAAAAAAATCAAAACAAAAACTAGAAAATAATTCTTCTAGAATATCCCCATTGGGTGGTCGGTTTGAAATTATTCCTTTTATGTCATCATGTGAATCACTACACAATATAGAAAAAGGATTGCATAGACTAAAATTATTAGTCTCATGAAAAAACTTAAAATCTTGATTAACTTGGTTACAAAATGAATTCATGCCAATTTGATGAGAAATGTCTAGCATGAGGGATTCATTTTTTTTTATGAGAAACAATGGAATTGAGATCTCAACTTCCTATAACGTCATCCAAGTCAATCACACATGACGAAACATCAAAAATTTCACACATATCTATAATAGGAGAACCTAAAGATTACATGTCACGAGGGAATATAGGGATGAAATAACACAATCTACACCTAGAATACCTAGTCCACTCATTTAACTAGTCTTAATAGGTTGTAACGAGACAAAAACCTTCTCTTGTCATCATCTAATTTAAAATCTATTACGCATGATGGCTCACTAGAAACTTGTATAACTTAGGGGGGATCATGGCCAAATTATATAAATTAGATATCACATAAAAAATGAGGAGAAGCACTAACTTGAATTTATGAACTATAGATGCGCATAGTGAATATACAAGCTAACAAAAATATATATGATTCAAATTAAATTTTTGATAAATTAGAGGGGTCAAAAAATTAGAACAAGACATGTGTTTAAATTAAAATTCATGGGGGAACATGCATAATTACATCATTGAGGAATAATATTTTAAACAAGAGAAATTTCCTCTTTGAAGGCATCTTCTAATGGTTTCATTTTGGGAGCCATTGTCATGAATACTATAGTCAAAGATGCAAGAGAATTTAGAAAAATACAAATCATTGGAATTAAAAATCACAAATGAGAAGACAAGTTTGTTTAACATTTTTTAAAATCTAAAATCCACTTACAAATGAATGAATCTAACAAATTCATATAAAATAATATCTTTGCTCTTTCCATGAATGAATTAAGCTAGGATATCATATTTATTACCAAGACAATGATTCATCAAATAATGAAGAAATAAACAAATTACATGCAATATCATGTATTATACCCAAACCACTTTAATGATCTTACAAAATTCTAATGTATTTCTTAGAAGTAGCCTCTCAATATCCCTAGTAACATCATTGATATCAATAGGGATGTCAAGAGGACTACACCCAAAATAGGAAAATACCATCATAACCAATAAAAGATAATAAAAAATATAATTATACTCCCTCCTAACACCATAAATGTTGACAAACAAAACTACGCATGCTAATGTCAAGAGTTGAGAACCAACTCCTTTCTTTAAAGGAAACGAAAAAAAACCTATACCCAGATTATTAGGCTTAACATGTTAGATCTATTCAAGGTGTTGGCTCTAAAACATTTAGCATGCCAAAACCCATAAAATAAGCTCAATCCCTAAGGCTAGGGAATGTCAACTTTAGACATTGAGCTAACACTTATGATCGAGAAAGGATAGTTAAGGACATCCATCTTTAGGCTCTACTAGTCCAAAGGGATGTTCTTAAGGTTAGTGTTTCATATGCAAGTATACAACATATGCTATCCACCAAAGAATTCCAAAAATTTTCACTATTTTTTAGTGCAATAGTTGATAACAATTGAGAACACTAACCTCTTATAAGAAAATAACACTTCATGTATGAGACTAAATATATGCCACTTGTTTCTCTAAAATACTTATTCAATGATCTATGTTTCCCTTCATGCATGACTATAAAACACACCTCACAAAGAATAACACTTGAATAGCCCTCTTAAGATTGTAAAATATTTAAAGAGTTGAGATATGTAGAATGGGAAAGAACCAAGATTAAAAATATGGTGTATTTGATAAAATTTTAATTATTTGGCCTTCTAAATTGGTGCCTATTGCAATGGGGGAAATAGAGTTGAGACTACGAAAGGAAAGAAAACTTATATCTACAATTCATTTTGATGTGCATTCATGTACAAACCACAAAAATAAGATTCCTTGCATATAAAAACATACTCACATCCACTATAAATATAAAAGAGCTCACATATGTTGAATAAAGAGTTGTTCAAAGGAGCCATAGAAACACTTTATATCCCTATCTACCAAACCAATACACATAGAAAAGATACCAACAAATGTATGAGAAATATAACAATTTTCAATTTCATAGGAACTTCTAGTTAATAATGAATACACTTATCAATACAGAGAATCATGCACATAATGTGTAATTAGTAAAAATTCCTACAAATTATTCAAACATAATCTCATCTTCAAAAAATGTAAAATTTCATTAGTTAAATACTAAGAACATGCTACAACACCTCTATGTAAGAGTAAGCTCAAAGGAACAATCATATTACAACAGTAAATTTTTTTAATATATAGCTCTTCATCATTATGATTTGTAAGATGATGACACATAAGAGGACCACAAAGCATAGGAAGAAAAATAGAACCTTTATAACATCATTAAATTCATGACCATGACAATAGAACATAATTAGATTTTCATTTTCCTTAAAGTATATTACTTTAGAGTTATCCATCTACAAACAATAGAAAATAAAAACACTATTTAATAACCACAGAACACCTAAAAAAATTCTTTATGATCTCAGAAAAAAAATTCCCATTAAATCCTTGCTCTAAGAATTAAAAAAACTATGATAATAGATCCAAAAATATATGAATATTAATAGAATAGGGATAAAACCTTGGCAAAATCCAGTAAAATATTTGCTATCAAGGAAGTGTGCACGTAGGCCTATTTTAGTAATATTTTCAGAAAACTAACATTCTACACATCCTAATCATGCAAGGCCTCGTTATTGTGGAATTGTGCCACACCTCCATAATCTCAATAGTCCTATTGCTTGAACAGAGTAACTTGAATCCTATATTTTCTTGACTTCTCATATCATGTGGATTGCTGGAATCCCTATCGCATGACATTTTGAAATCTTTATCCCTTGAAAATCTTTGAAATGGATTTCTAAGCCACAATATATCTGAATCTAGTCTGTCCTGATATTGAGAGAATTTTACAAACAAAATAAACAAGGAAACTAGTCTGTCTTGATGCTTAGAGAATTTTACAAAGAGCAAAGTTTCCAGGTTGCCATGAAGATTAAAGAGGGCAGACGGGTTTTCAAAGCCAGAAAGCTTTCATGCCTCTTTGGAAACCAAATCTGGCACCTGTTTCGTCGCCTGATGTCAAAAATATCCTTGTTGAGGTCTCGCAGTCGAATCCCCGACTGCATGAGACCTTCCCTAGAGAAGACAGAGCCTGGAAATGGAACCCTCATCCACCCTTTGGAGTCTCCCTATAAAAAGAAGGTCATCCCCAAGGGTTGTGTGGCCATTCATGTGAATGAGGAGCAGCATCGCTATGTGATTCCCATATTCTATTTATACCATCCCTTCATTGCTAAACTTCTTGTAGAAGTCAAGATAGAATTCGAGTACCATAATAAGAACCCTATGCAAAATTAACACTTTATAGAGTTAAATATAAAATTTAAAGTACTAATGGCCAAATAGATCAAAATATCTACTGAATAAACTTGATATAGAAAATCCTTACAGAAAAAAGAAAAGGATAGCCTGTGTTGCACATTGGTGAGGGGCTGAACTAACAATGCCATTATTCAATTCTGCCCTAATCTTATCGGCCTTTCAGTTGTTAGGCAGCACAAGTGTTGTATTGTAGAAGTGTGGCTTCTACCAAACCAAGAATCGGTATTCCCTTTCTCCTATTTACGCTCAACATTGATAGTCAGAGAGTTGTCATAAATGGACATCACATCTTCCTTCGACAATCCATGAAAATCGAACCATTAAGATGGAAGCCTTACCATTGGGCGACTTGTTTGCTACCCTCAACTGGTTTTGCACTACCTTGCCTGCTTTGCACACAGTCTTTGCTCTCTACCATCACCAACAAAGACTCCATAGAGTGTCTCATTTATGTTTAATATGGATTAGACATGATAGTAAGTGGGAGACTTTGATTATGACTGCTAGTTGGGTGGGAGAAAGACTTTTGAAAAAAAGTTAAAACCTAACCGTGACAGTGATAACCATGACTGACATGATTAAATGGAAAAATGGAAACGAAAATAAGAATTTGACTCATGTAAAGAGTCAGAGCTTAGAGTGTGCTCTTTAAGCCATCCCTCCCTCCTCCTCCGTCTTCTGCAGAGAAATGCCCACTTGATGATTTGAAGCTTGGAGCCTATGTTGATGTGCTGAAGAGCATTATGTGCATGGGGATTAGAGATCCTGTAGCAAATGAATGTTTCCCTATGATTCAAGGACTTTTAGGACTAGACGTAGCACTATGTTTGTGTACAAGCATTAGGGCCAAGCTTCTTGACGCTAATATTCTTCTTCCATTAGCACTGCAACTTATTGTATCCTGTGGAAAGACCGTTCCTCCAAGCTTCCAATGCCCTACTAAATAAGTTCCTTGCCATGGTTCAAAGTATTATATATTATAGTTTGGTCATCAGTCTCATACTTATTAGTACCAATACTATGTTTGTAGGTGTGGATTTCACTGTTTGTTTGTTGAATAAAACTGTTTGAAAGGTGGCGCTTTCCGACATAATGTAATTTCAACATAGTAATGTTGAAATGTCTTATATTGTACCTTTTATTGAATCAAGTAACGATATAATGCCTATTCGCCTAGCCTTAATAAAGAAACCATCATTCTTGTTTTTGCAATTTAGTTATAGTATTTAAAGGTGTTATTAAATGGTTGGTAGGTATAGATATCTTTTATTTTGTTTGTTAAATAGTGTAGATTTATATTTGCGTGATTATTATTTGATGATAAATGTTATAAATATTTGAGTCTATTAGCTATTATTTGAAGTTTTTCAGGGATAGGGCTTACTCTGATGAAGCTATTATCAAATTCCCAAAAATTGACAAGGAAAAGCAAAATTTGGTCAAAATTGTGAACAGTTACTTTGATGTTGACTCCATAAAATCTATTTGGAGAAAGGTCCTTCGGGCCATCATGGAGTATATCACAGTGGACGGGCATTTCACTAAAGTCTACGAGTATCACTTCGCCCTCCTCAACCATTTCCGCCACAAGGTAAGGGTTTATATCCCTTATTATCTCTTATGCTCTCTGAAGAAAAGTTTGGAGGACAATAAAAAGAATCCCAAAAGATTTCCTATCCTCCATACTAGGCTAATTAGGCTTATTGTTGAATATCTGCATGTGCATGCCCCTGCTACCTCGGAAGCCAACCCTGATGTTGATAGTGATGATACTGAACCTAGTGGCTTGGATTATTTTCCTAACCCTAGCCTTGGCCCTAAAGCCCCTACTTTGCATGTTGGCCCTTCCAAGGATTCGGGTAAAATCTGGGTTGCTCTTGAGCCCAACTGTCCTCCTCCTAAGTTCAGGCCTACTAGCAAGACTACCCAGGCTAAAAGCCTTGTCTCTTACACCGAAGAGTCCTCTGAGCTAGAGGAAGCTGATACCAACACTTCTAAGTGTTGTGTGGGCCCTATTCCAAACATTCAGAATGTCAAAAATTCCCCTGTTAACACTGGTAAAGAGCCCTCCCTTGATTTTTTATACCTAGCTAAAACCAACTCCGAGTCCCATTCTAAACTTCTGGATTGGACCTTCTCTGAAATCAATGAGCTTAAAATTAAAAATTTGGCCCTGGAATGCAAGATTGAGGAAATGGGTGTCAAGATTGCGGAGTTGGGCAAGAAAGATGTGGTGCACAATAACAGGATCATTGATAATGATGTTGAGGGCCTAAGGATTAACATCAGAACCATTGTAGAATAGAACAACCAAATAGCAAGACACGATGCTATAATAATCAATGCACTGAAAAGCTGGACAAAGCCCAGCAGGGATCCTTGGTGGTTGATCTAAAAGACACTGAAGATAAAAGCCAGGAAACGGATGGAGGCATTTCTAGAAGAACCCGAGCCAATTTGAAGTGAAAGGCCCCCTTGACCTTGAAAATGGTTCAAACCTTCAAGAATGGGGTTACTAATATGCAGGTTTTGGAGGCAAAGACAGAGACTATCCTTAGGTCTCTGAAGTAATTTTGTGTTCTTTTTTTTGCTATCCTTTCCTTTTTGACCCTCCTGGTCTTTTTTGCCTGCTCGCTACTGGTTTTTTTGGGCAGTTGTATTTTTTTGGTGGACCCTTGGTGGTCTTTTCTCTATTTTTTAAACTTTGTGGTTTCAGGTCCCTGTAAAACCCATTTTACCCTTTTATCAAAAACATTTCTAAATGTTGTTTATAGTGTTTTGAGAATTTTGTTGGTGTAGTAATTTAAAAGGTTTGTAATTAATTTATACAACAAAAAAAATATTGAGGGATTTTTAATTTACTAACATTAACAATTATTTCAAGTGATACTTAAGATTGTCAAACTAAGTTTTAACCATTATAACTAGGATGAATTTATAACTATATTTTTAAGTCATGTATATTTACAATAACTCTATATACTTTACACTACAAAGTTCTTCATTAACTTTGTTAACATATACCTACAAATCATACATCAACATTGGTTGACATAGTAGAAACGCTATCCAAATGATCATCATGAATATCATTTGATTCTATAAACTAGGAATATGTAGATATACTACATGCAAATAGTTTGGTGAGTGACTTTAACATCTTCTTACTCTAAAGCATGACCATATGATTTGTGGCATATAAATTAATAGATTGATTGAGTGTTACATGTTCCTTAATGGGTACTAAGGAATTTCTTTTACCTAGTAGGATTTTCTATTCTTTACGTGTTACAATTGGATCTATAATGTTTGTCATTGCTTCTCTATGTTTGAGTTGTTTAAGATAATGGCCTTGTTGACAAAAACCTATGTCCAAAATCACAACTATTTGGGATGTACTCCACACCAATTTACTACAAGTATTGCATAAAAAACACACCAAATATAATTTTTTCTTCACATATTGGTTAAAAAATATCATACAAGAACATCAAAAATAATTATAAGGTATAGAAATGAAATGAGAGACACTTCGGTATAGGAGATACTTTGCTAAGATTAACAATAAGGATAATCATTTTTAAGAAAAAATATTCAGTGCCATCTAACATAAATAATCATTTCAATCATCAATTGATATCAAAATTAATTTGCAGCCTATAAAATTCATTTCATTAATGAGAAAAAATTGAATATGCTTGATCTCTTAGTGTCTTGCAACTAATATTTGACTAATCAAAGGCCATGTATTCCTAATAGTATTTTTAAGGGTCTATGAAATGTAGTGTCACATTTATTTCAAGATAACACTCATATTACTACATATAACAAGGGAGTTTTTCCACCAGCTAATGTAACATTAATTCCATGCTTGATACAATTAATTACATAAAACTTACCTATTCCAACATGGTTCCTTTTATGATAATCTTAAGAGATTTTTCATTATAAAAAATTTCAAAATCTCTCATGATTGCATCAAATACAATTTACTATTTTTCTATTCAAATTACTTGTAGCGATTCAACTAATAATGGAAAGCCATTCAATATTTTGAATTTTCTAACTAAATTTACTCTATTAATTTTTTGGTGGCTTCCTACAAATATATGTGAGTTCATATGGATTGCAATCATACTCTATATCAAAGTTTCATTGACCAAAAGCTTAATTTCAAATAACTAAACATCTTATTACTTACCCAACCTAGATGGACAAATGTTAGTCCATTTTTATTATTATTCAAGTAGAAACATTATCTTCAAGATTTGTATCATCAATATCGATATTCTTGTTGTCAACAAGGATTGCATCTTGAGTGCTAAGCATTAAAGCTTGGAAATCTTGTGCAACATGGGGACATCCTCAGGCCTGTAGGTTGCCTACAACAAGAATGAACCTCAATATTATGGGATGGTTCCCCTCTAAAAACTCCTACTTACTTGCTGGCATTTTCGGAAAAGGGATAGAAAAACTAAAATTTAATGATTACTAACCCTAGGAGGTGATGCACCAATTTGAAAAAGACTATGTTTACTTGCTGCTCTAACTCACAATTTATCTCAAAATAGATCCTCTCTATGCACAACTTAGTTTTGATCAACCTATGCAAAAGTGTTTCAAAGGGAGGTTTTGTTTTAGATTTTCTAAAGGAAAACTAAAGAGCTTACATAAATATAACTATTTTAATTAGCAACGTAGCCTATGACCTGCATAATTTGTTCATATTCTTGCATTAAAAACTGTTTTAAGTGAGACCTAATTTAAGGATTCAATATTGAAATTACAAAACTGAGTCAAATCATTCATAATATGCTCAACACAAGGATTCTGAGAAGACAAAGAAAATTATTTTGTTGATAAAAGGAGCTTGCTTAAATACAAATCTTTAAGAGATACTAAAAATTAAACTAAGTGTTTCTCTATTAATCTCAAAACTTATTTACAATGCTTCTCTTTTTGCTTAAGGAAAAAGAGGAAAGAAAGAACTACCCTCCAAAAAGGAAAAGAAGAAGAGGATATAGGAAAGAAGCCTACTTCTTGATTGAAAGAGGAGAATGAAGATGAATTGTTTGTCTTCCTTCCTTGAAATCTCCTCCAATTTGCATGATGAATCGTATTGGGTCATGCACAAGAGAAAATCCTACAAAAAAGGGCTTAGAACTACTCTAAACTAGATGTTTTTAGGTTGAAACGTTGCTTCAACTGGTGTTGCACCCATGTGGGGTCTTGAACTGAACTGGAACTACCGAAAATTCTCTTTATTAGGCCTTAAACTATTGTTAAGACACATTGCATGATGTGTCTCCTTTTTTGAGTATATAAGGTGAAAAGGCCACAATTTAGGGGCCTCAAATTGATCTAATTTGCATGTTTTTAGGCTTGAACTTCACTTAACTCCAACTATAATCATATGGGCTTCTCAAATAGGCTTGGACTACCATTAAGTGCTTGAAAACTGAGTGCTAACAACACCTCACTTGTCCTTCTATTGTCTTCAAGGTGACCGATTGATATCACTGTCATTTCATATGTGTGATGTTCTTTCTAAGTATTTAAGATTTCCCTTTCTCTCCACATCACTACCATATAACATTGATCACTATCACAAACTTATTGAAACTCTACCTCATTCGACTGTGCTAATGGAACTTCCTTCAATGCTTGATGATGACTATCTTCCAATTCTTTTGACCTCCTTGTTGAAGACTAAAACTTCTTTGTTTCAATGCATTTACATCATGCATTGTCCTCATCATAATAACCCACAAGGAAACCATCTACACATTTTCAAAGGTTTTCCCTTTATTTGTCAAGATCTCACACATTGATGATGACTATCACATTTATCTCCCTATGAGTGACCAAGGAAACTATCAAGCTATAGATTACTCTTTGTAAATTTCTTTCACGAATACCAAGGTCACTGCATTGTGTTTCTAACAAGGATCTCAATACTACTAATAGTCATGCATTCCCACAACACTTCCACCATTTCGCCACACTTCTTAACTTGCACAATGAATGCATACTTAAGAAAATGCCATGAAATCTTGTCCTCTAGACGTCCAAATAATTTCCACCAAGAAAAGTGGCTACCCTTGAAATGCACTAAATAAATTATGTTAGGGAAGTTGCTCCTCATAATCCCATGGTGATTGAAGATACAACTATTAATCCCTATCCCAAAGCATTCACTCTTGACCATGTTTTACCTTTTATAGTGCTCTACATGGTTGTGATATGCTTGAAACTTGTATAGGGCAGTGACTAAGGTTTATATGCTCATAAAACCCTAAGGGGACTACCTCTTCTCTCTTAGCTCTATCAATGTGACTACCATCCTCTTGACTCTTTATCATCACCAATATCACTAGCACAAGCATAAATCATTCATATATGAAACTTAATCACAAATCATACCCAATGGATATGTTTAACATGCTCTTCATTCCTAGTTGTGATTACTAACTTATTCAAATTTGTTGTCTTCTCGATATTCTTTGCATTTTCTCCATAATGCTGACAACTTTCCCTCTTGTCATCTAACCTCACTATTATTTCAAAACTTTAGAACAAAGGTTTCAAAATCAAAGAAACACAGGTAGCTATATAATCGTTCTATTGGCAGTCCTTGAAGGCTTGAATGCAAACTTATAAAATTCCTACCACTTGTAGGCTACAAAATCTCTCATGAATAAAATATGGCATGATTATCATGCTAACATTTGATTTTCCTCTTTTGAGAAAAATAATGGTTTATCATTATCTATCAATATTCAACCAAAACTTCATAGTGGTTGTCCTATAAGCCTTCTTTATGATTGTTCATGATCTTGATCATTTAGTTTGCACATACTTTCATTGTTGCCATGGTTTTTCATGCATCCAAGCCTCTAGATTCACTATGATATAGGTTTTTTCTCCCTTAGTCAATGTTACCTCATTAATTATCAACTTTTTCCTTGATCTCACTTAATGTATAAGTAAGGGTAACTGTTGGCACTATGGAATTTTCTACAATTGCCACTATCTTCATAACATTCCATAGTTTACTTCTCAAGGTTGGGTCCAACCTTGCACTAGTTTTTTTGTTTGTTTTTTTTTTAATCTTTTCCCATTAAGACTATTGCCTCTTTTATGACCTCATGGAGAATGCAAGTGATAGTGATAAATCACTGTCTTAAAGCACTAAAAATC
Source organism: Sequoiadendron giganteum (assembly GCA_007115665.2). Lineage (NCBI taxonomy): Eukaryota > Viridiplantae > Streptophyta > Pinopsida > Cupressales > Cupressaceae > Sequoiadendron > Sequoiadendron giganteum. The sequence goes on from CM021104.1 coordinate 579,920,360, forward strand.
ATGAACATTTTCTTGTATTATAAAATATTGTCCCTTTCATCCCACTAGACTTCTATATTGTCAAGTGCACCTACATTGGCTTCCTTTTATTGTTATTGAAATCCTTCACATTCCACTTGGAAAACTTCGTCCCTACCACCTTTTTTGATATATCCATCATGAATTGTGTTGTGCTCACTGTCATGCTTGATATGATGACTACCTCTTGTCACTAAGATTTCATTTTATTGGTGTTACATGCATTGATATTCAGTAACATAGGGTTACTGAGGAGATTCAATGCTTGATCATTAATAATTCTATTAACACTTTTCTCATTGGCTTCATTATGCTTGGTTTTTGTAGACATGGAAAATATACAGATTCGATTCAACGCACTTGATCCTGACTACTAACAACATTTACTCCAGAATCACACTCTCATATTATCATCACCTTCTGTCTCTTAATTAAATAAATTATTATTTATTTGATTAAGTCTTTCTCCTCTGTTGATTAAATTAATCAATTTAATTTAATTAACCTTATGTCTCTATTTAATTAAATAAATCATTTTATTTTATTAAAGTCTAGAAAGTCTTCTTATTAAATTAAACCTTATTTAATTTAATCTAGTATTTCCCCTTTCAGTTAAATAAATCAAAAACATTTATTTAATTAATCTTTCTTCTCATTTTGATTTAAATCAATCCTAAAATCTAAGTCAAAGTGTCAAATCACCTAACCTCTCATTAAATTAATCAAATCTTAATTAAGTTAATCCCTATCACTAAAATCCTCTAGAGAATACAAACTGCACATGAAAATGGATTTAATTCATTTATTAAATCTCTATTTTTCCTCACATGGCATAAAAAGGGAATATTCCCTCAAGTTTGAATTCAAAAAGTCCAAGTGGATGGGTACTTCCAACAAAGAATTCACTCCTCTTACATTTTCTTGTGCATTGAGCCAAGTGGCATTTATTTCATTCATTTTTCCCTCTCACATGTCATTTCTTCAATTTCGAATTCCACCTAATTGCATTTATTGGCACTTTGGCCAAAATGTGCTCAACCATCAACCATTCACATCTTGACAAGTGGCACTTGGCCATTGGATGTTGAATGATCCCACATTCATCCAAATCTCTCATTCTTCCAATTTGGAAATCTATAAATGAAAGTTTATTCCTCTCATTCAACGTCTACAATCTCATACAAAGTTACTCTCTTGACATTGAGAGCCAATTTTGTGCATTTCATTCCATATGTTCATCATTTTCACAATTCCATAGCTAGGTTATGCTAAAATCTCATCAAGGAGATTGAACTATCCACACATCATCCACATTTGTAACTAACGAGTTGGGAAAGGGCCAATTTCAACACATCAATTAACACCAATTCCCCCATGGGATCAAGAGTTTGCTTAGTTTAGATAGATTTAATTTGGTTATTGCACTTCTTCTTCATTTATTTTCTATCTAAGTTTAGTAAATGGATTTCATGGGGAATCCTTGTTTCACCTTACATATTCATCTAATATTATGTTTTCTTGTTGCTTTTGTGCAGGTTTGAAACTAGGGTTCACATTTTGGCACTAGAAGGAGGGCAATCTCAAATTCTAATCACGTTTTTTTTTTTAAAATAGAGCTTTTATGTTTCTTTTGTATGTCTCAGGAAACTGTGTTGCACATAGGCCCACGACACTATATTGCATGGCTTCCAAAGGCGTGGCGCTATATCACTTTGCTATGAATCCAAACTGCACTGCAGTTATTTCCCACGCCAGATTTTTAAAGTTTCAAACTCCACCGCGGATCTGTGAGTCCAAACTATGTTGTACATAGTCATGTGGTGCTATGTTGCACCGCTTTCAGAGACGCGGTGCTATATTGCACCGCTTTCAAGATGCGGTGCTATATTGCACCATACTTTTCTTAAACAGTGCCACACCTACTTTCCCGTGTTAAAATATTCAAAATTTCAAAACTCTATCATGGATTTCCAAGTTGCAAACTGTGTCGCATGCCAAACTTCGTCACACCCACACTCTCCATTTTTGTAGAGTGTCGCACTTAGTAAAAAGTGTGGTGTTATATAGCGCCACATTTTTTCCAAACTACACCACACTCGCTAACTGCACCACTGAAAAACAATCAGAAATTCAAATTATTATTTTTTAACATGTGCCTTTTTTGGGTTTTTAGATTTTTGAATTATTGACCTGTTTGTTGTCCTTGTAATCTCTGGTTTTTATCATCTTGTAGGTTAGGACAAGGAAGAAAGATAAATGGAAGGTTACATAGTGGCATTATTCCTATCTTATATTAAGTGTGGATTCTTGAGGAAAGTTCAATAATCACGAGGATTATTTTGACGAGAAGGGCAGCAATGGTCTTTCACCGCATGGATAGTCCCCCATGAGCGGAATGCCTGCATTAGAACCCTTGGTTAGCAAAGGCCAAAATCCTATCTATTTTTTTGTGCAAAAGGTCATGTCCTTTGAAGCCGCCCGATGTTATACATGCGGTTCTATTGTAGAGATGAAAAGTATGTCATGGGAGATTCATGGGTATTGATGCTTGATTGAGCTAAGAAGTGAGTGCACTATAAGGGGGAGCCTGTGTGGTCAAGCATCTAATCATCCACACTAAATATGCACAGCTGGATTCATCCAAGTGGGAACCCAACAAATACTATCTTTTCAGCCTAGGGTTGTGCATGTTATTGAAACACCTTGCTTGGTTCTAAAACATTGAGAAACAAATATTCACAAAAGCTTTGAAATTTCAAACCCTTTGAGGAAACAAATATCCTTTAACGAATCTAAGTGCTTTTGTTTGCCCTAGGGATTATATCCTTAAATGTTTCTAAGTGCTTTGGTTTTATCGCCATTTGTTTCACCAAAGTCAACAGTAGGAAACTTTTGCCCTAATTTTTGTGATTTCCACATAATGGACCTTATGGGATGCAAAGAAAGTAGGACATTAGACGTGCAGTTTGAAAAATAATCAAGAAAGTTCTTTTGGTAAAAATAACTCACTAAGAAGAGATAAAGACAAATTGGACCTCACATGTGTTGTCTCAAATGATTTCTCGAAAAGTCAAAATCCCAAAACCAAGATTCAAAAGGATTAGTCTAAAAGCTCATGAGGAGCATCATGAAAGGATTTTTGAAGTTAGAGAAAGGTTGGTGTACAATTTCTACAAGAAGGCTTCAAAGAACAACCCAAGTTTGTATGAATTCTATTACCAACAAAATCTAGAGCTTTTTGAAAGGTTTGCATTTCTTACATAGGAAGTAAGGCATGTTCTTCAATACCGAGGTCTTGTAAAAAAGAGTTGTGTCTAGGTCAAAGTCTAGGATTAAAATATTCACTCTCATCCATCTCTCCATCAATCAAATTTCATCCCACCAACAAAATTTTGGGAACTTGAAAAAATCATTTATGCTAAACTTAAAGACAAAATCAGCATCACTTTTTTTGACTTAATACACCTAGTCAAACTTCCAATCCTTTTGAACAAATTTGCCTCTAGGATAACACAACTTCCTAAGGTCTACTAGTTCATGATCACCTTGATTGGCTTAACACACTTAGCCATTTCATTCTCTTGTGCGATTTTTCTCTAGGATAACACAACTTCCTAGGGTTTACAAGTTCACCATCATCTTGTTTGACTTAATACACCTAGTAAGACTATCAAAAATCAATCCAATCCCTAAAAATTTAGCATTACCCCTAAAAATTTCTTCTAAAGTTTCACTCATTCACCTCATCCATTTATCTCATCCCCTTCACCACCCCTTATGATCCTTGGACTCTCCTAGTTCTTCTCCTCTTTCGAGCCTAAAGATTAAGATCAAACGATCTCTATTTTATGGTCCAAACAAGATCACAACACAAGAGGAACATGGAAAACACCAAAGAAATATCAACTTCTAGTGACTTAAGTCAAGTAACCACCAAAGTAAACCTTTCGATATAAAGCAATCTCCCAAATAGCTCTTCTCTACGATCACAAAATCCTCAAGAGGAAGGCTATGAAGAGGAAATCACCAATGAGGAATTGGGAATGACACAATCATAAATTCTAGAAATGGTGCAAAATCCAAAAACTCATAAAATTGTCCATGCCATGTTTAAATACATACGCATGTTAACTGAAGGAGGGGTCCAGTGCCCTTCTAACCTCGACGTAGGCACCAGTATGGAAAGGCCTCTTACAAGCATACCTCCAATGTCAATTCCAAATATCACTCAATAAATGCCCCAAACCATATCGACAATCATATCAACCTCACCAATTGTAAACAAGGGAAGTGCCATGTTTCGTGAATTACAAAAGAATCGCCTTGTAAACAACAAGGAGGTAAATGTCAGCACCACACCGGATAAATTTGTCCTGATGAATCCATCACACCCATATGTCCCACTCAATTTCCATAATCATGCGGATTCATCCTCACTCCATGAAACACTAGCCTATCCATTAAACATACAAACTTCTTTATCACAAGGAGAAGGTGGTTTGTTCGGAACAATAGGAGTCACTGACCCATTCATCTTCTTGGGGAGCATACCATATTTCTCTCCATTACCGCTCACATCTGTATCACCTCTTGGATTGGGTCTTCCCCCCCTACCCACTGCTAGTTTCTCAAATCAAGGCAATCTGAGCATCACATTGAATCCTCTCTTTTTTCCATCAGCATCACAACAACAAGTGGTGACCACTCAAGCCACCATAGTTAGTACATTAGTTGGTCCTCAAATCTCTCAAAAAATACCTTTTCAAGGACTGAGCATCTCAACCATACCACCAACAACCCAAATCCTGACCACCAACACAACCCTTTCACCCATCACAATGGTTAGCACCATTCCCAATCCACCACCAATCCCACCAAAAGCTAATGAAATGAATTCATTCATCACCATGATCCAAGCCATCCAGAAGGCCAATCATTAGAGGGTACTTCAACAAAACCAACAAGATGCACAATAGGCTACTCAACAAGCATAAGAAAAACTAGCTGCGCAAGTTGCATAAGCCCAACAGGCCGCACAAGCCACGCAAGCAGCCCAACAAGCACAAGCTCAAGCTCAAGCCCAGCACTAGGCTCAACAGGCGAATCACAATACCAAGCACAACTGCAAGCAATTCATCAACAAGCATACCAACAAGCCCTGCAAGACTTTCAAGCACAACAACAAGCTAAACAACAAGCTTTGTTAGCACAACAACAGCTAGACCAACAACAAGCTTTGTTGGTGTAACAACAGCTAGACCAACAAAAAGCTTTGTTGGTGCAATAATAGCTAGACCAAGAACAAGATTTGTTGGTGCAACAACAATTAGACTAACAACAAGCTTTATGGGAACAACAACAAATGGACCAACAACAAGCTTCGTTGGAACAATAGCAACAAGATCAACAAAAAGCATTCTTGACACAAATGCAGGTATATCATTAGGCCTTGAATGCATAGCAAATCTTGTAGAAAAATCCCATGAGTAACCCTCTCATCAATCAAACACCCCAAACACCTCAAAACACATTCATCCCACCTCTCGATCTGCACAACAATGTCACAATGCAAATCAAACTGCTCTCGCAGGAGGTGTTGAACCTCCAAGCAGGAAAAACAACTAGAATGTCGGGCAACTTGTGTCCCTATCTGTTTGACAGAGATCTCACAATGATATCATTCCCAAAGGGATTTGAAATCCCCAAATTTGACAAATATAATGGTACAGGAAACCCTAAAAATCACGTCAGGGAATTTTAAATGCATTGCATGGAGGTTGCATATGATGACACATATCTAATGCAACTTTTCCCCCAAATTCTAATTGGTCCTACCATAGAATGGTTTTCCCACGGGCATTAAAACATTCCAAGAAATCGTGGAAGGATTCCTTAATAATTATTCTTTCAACATGGGTGCATATGTTAGTTTGGAAGAACTATCAATGCTCAAACAAAGAAAAGGAGAGCTATTCACATCTTTCTTGCAAATATGGTGATCCAAGGCCAATCAGAGCAAGTGGACCATGCTAGAAGAACAACAAGTTTTCACAATCATATCCAATCTAGATGAAAACTTGGTGTTCTACTTAAAAATGCAATGCATCACAACGTATGATCAGTTGATCCCAAAGTTGCTCAATATTGAAAGAGCCCTTACTGCGTAAGGAGGCACATCAAAATTTCCTCCACCATAGGATAACTGCTCGTCCAACAATTATAATGATAAACCTCGAATGTGGTTGAGGAACAAAAATTTCACAAACGACAACATGGTCGATTCTGAGGTGGTCATAAATGCTCCTAAACAGAATATCCAAACCCATCACCAGTGATAGAATCACAATCGCAATAATGTGCAAACTAGTACAGTAGCACAACAAAAACCACTTCTTAACAGCCAAATCAATAACTTGGGCAATCACGGAGGACCACCTCCCCGAAACAAGTGTCCTCCCAAGTGGAAGTTCACGGCTCTTGGAGAATCGATTGAATCCATAATGAAGAATTTGGTTAAAGAAAACCTTATCAAAATCTCCAACTCTGAGAAATATGCAGAACCCATGACCAAACCACCATGGTACAATGAAAACCTCCTCTGTGATTTTAACAAAATCAAGGGACATACAACTGCAAATTGCATGAGGCCGAAGAATATCACCCAAGACCTCATTGAGGACAAGATCATAAACGTTGAACAACCAACTGGAAACCACAACCTTAAAATATACACAAATCTGTTGCCAAATCATAATCAAGGAAATAGCCAAGGGAACAACAAAGGGAAGCAAAAATATGCTAGTGCTAACCTAGTATATGAAGATATAGTCGCATGTGTAGACGAAATGGTCACGATCATTAACGTCAAAGGAGCCAACACTGATTATGGAGTCACCACATGTGGTGGAAAATTCACTATTTTAGGGGCATCACAACCATCTAAGACCCCCATTTCAAATACAAAATTCGTTCCCTACGAATATAGTGTCCTTGACCAGCTAAAGAGAACTCCCCAATCTCCATCATGTAATTATTAAAAATTTTCACTGCCCATAGGAAATTCCTTGATGAAGCATTAGCGGCATCCACCGTCTCTGCCACCCTTGACATAAAATAGTTTTAGGCTATGGTTTGTAATATTGTTACCCCAAACCTCCTTACATTCTTCGGCCAATATTTCCCCGCCTAACCATTTCATAATCATGCACTTCACCTTCAAGTGTTGATTCACAAAAAGAAAGTCAAAAGGGTCATGGTAGATGGAGGTGCATGCCTTAACATTTTCTCTCTCAAACTCATAGATAACTTGGGACTCTCAGAGGATTCCATTAAAAAGAACAAAAGCATCACTATAAGAGCATATGATGATCAAGAAAGAGTGTCTCAAGGCACTATTAAAATCCCAATCCAAGTGGGACCGAAAACCATGGAAACCACATGTCAAGTCCTTGACCTCAACCTACAATACAACATCCTCCTAGAATGCCCATGGATCCATGGAATGAAGGTGGTTGCCTCGACATTTCATCAATGCATCAAATTATTTTACTATAATGAGGAGGTCACTATACATGGTGATCTAGAACCATTTTCTTACTACAAAAACTTGGAAGCCAAGTTTTATAAAATCCCCCAAGTGCCAAAAAATGATGAAGGTCCATCCACTGCATACATAGACACATCTAACCTTGCCTCCACTTCTACGTCAGAGACACCCGCCATCCCTGATATATCCGAAATCAATCTCATGATCTAGGACAATGGGTGCAGAGACTACAAAATGAAGAAGAGTGTGTTTGTTGTAAGAGAGTTACCAAAATCTCCTAGGTCGCATGGGCAACCTTGATCAACCGAAACACCTGTACACACCCATAGGGCAGACCCTTGTAGATTACACCGTAAGGGAGACCTAAGTCAGGAAAATGTTGATGAGGAAGACATTTCAAGCATGCTATACCATGGTGAAGGGCCCACACCCACTCTACCCATGGATGAAGCCAATAGAGGATTGCAAATAATGTTTGGTATGGGCTACAACAAGAACAAAAGCTTGGGAAGAAATAGTGATGGACAACTAGAGCCCATCATTGTAGAAAGAATAATGAGAAACCTTGGCCTTGGATGTACCCCCCTGAGTATAACCATATGTGGCAAAGGTACTCCCAATAGGGCAGTCAGGTCCCCTCCTCAAGTATCAGCAACCACCCTTCGACTATCTGTATGCACACGTATCCCCCTAGATAATTTCACTTTTGACGTAACTAATGTCTACACCAATAGTGATGACGAGGATACCATAGTTGTCCTTCCCTTGCTTTTTAAGGATTCCTCCTTACTAAGATTAGTGCCTCACCCATTGAGTCAAACCAAGAAAATTATAAAATCAACTTAGTGTACCCTCAACTCATCGACCATGACCAATGAGGACCGCCAATTCTAGACTCAATCGAAAACAATTAGGCACTCTCAAAATTCATGCGACTAAGGGATGCAGTTTTGTGTGGGGATCACAAGGTTGGTTTCAACATCACATTAGACACTCAATCATATTACAGGGAGACAATTGAGTCCTTCAGTCACAAAAGAAAAAGAACAAGAATAAGCTCGGAGTTATTGAGTGAAAACCACACTGTGGCACTCTCTAACCACATAATAGTAAAAATAAAGGACGAATCCAATGGTGAAAACCTCTCTGAGGCATCAGAGGATGAAGGATTCAATCTCCCCCTACTACACTACATCAAGAGAAATCAGCAGTCCTGGCAGAATAGTGTAATCCTGTCAACTTGGGAACAAAGACAACACCACAAATCACTTTCTATGTTGAGTCGCTTCTGATAAAACAACAAGAACTACTAGTAGCATTTCTACAAGAAAGGAAGGTAAATTTTGCATGGACCTATGCTGACATTCCAGGTCTGGATCCAAAAATTTTGGTTTATCATTTGGCTGTTTACCCTAGAGCAAAGCCAATAAGACAAAAGCTAAGGAAAATGCACCCTTAGATAGCCTTGCAAGTCAAGGTAGAATTGAAAAAACTCTTCGATGTTGGCTTCATACACCCAATTAAATATCCAGAATGGGTATCCAATCTTGTACCAGTTTCAAAACCAAATAGGGGCATCTATATCTACACAGACTTCAGAGACATCAACAAAGCATGTCCCAAGGATGATTTTCCACTACCCAACATTGATATGATAATGGACATGACAACCGGACATGAGATGCTATCACTAATGGATGGCTTCTCAAGGTATAACTGGATAATGATTGCAAAAGAAGACTAGCATAAGACAACATTTACATGTCCATGGGGTACCTACTGCTAGAATATGATGCCATTTGGGATAAAAAATGCAAGGGCTACATATCAGAGGGCCATGACAATAATATTACATGACATGATACACAAAAATGTCAAAGATTATGTGGATGACATACTAGCCAAATCAAAGAAGAGACAAAACCACATAGCAACCCTAAGTTCCATTTTCAACAAACTGGAGGAGTAAAAGGTTAGACTCAACCCCAACAAATGTGTCTTTGGGGTGCAATCAGGTAAACTTTTGGGATACATAGTATCTATGAGGGGAATAGAGGTGGATCCCACCAACGTCAAAGAAATCCTCAACATGGAGGCACCAAGGACATTAAAACAACTCAGAGGCCTACAAGGTAGACTCCAATCCATCTGAAGGTTCATAACACAAATGGTGGACCAAACAAGTTGCATATTCACATCTACTCAACAAAGGAGTGGCGTACAAGTGGGACAACAAATGCAATCAAGCATTTGATAAAATCAAAGAATATCTGCTCATGCCACCAGTATTAATGCCACCCATTGCAGGAAAACCACCGATCTTATACTTCTTAGCAACAACAGTAGCATTGGGTTCTCTTTTAACTTAGCACAATGAAAATGGACAGAAAGGGCCATCTATTATATCGGCAAAATAATGGTTGGCCATGAGTTAAACTACTCATTCATTGAAAAAATCCTGTCTAGCAGTAGTGTTTTCTTAAAAAAAAAATTGACATTACATGTTGGCACACAAAATCAAACTCATCGCCAAGATAGATCCTCTAAAGTATCTACTATCAAAAGCTATGCTCATAGGAAGGATGGCTAAGTGGGTCATGATAAGTTATCAAAATATGACATTGAATATGTGAAGCGAAAATAAATAAAAGGACAAGTCATTGCAGACCAATTGGCAGAAGCTCCCATCTATGCAAAAAATCCACTCATATTAGAATTTCCAAACGATTCCATCTTTAATCTCGGCTTAGCTGATCATTGGAAACTCTACTTTGAAAATTCCCATACACAACATGGATCAAGAGCCGGTTTTTTCTTCATCACCCCACAGGGGGATTGTATACCTAGATGCTACAAATTGGCATTCCCCTATACCAACAACATTGCAGAGTACGAGGCTTTAACCATAGGTCTCAAAATGGCAGCACAATGGCGAATCATGGCACTAATATTTTTTGGAGATTCACAACTTATTATCAACCAAGTCAATGGTGAATACCAAAATAAGGATGATAAGCTCACACCATACAAGAAGCTAATAGAAAGCCTCAAAGAATCGTTTATTGATATCACCTTTGAGTAGATACCGAGGGCTAACAATAGAGTAGTTGATGCCATGGGAACAATTGGATCCTCACTAGATATCCCTCACAATGTCACAAAACATAAATTCTTGATAGATCCTCTTCTTGTACCCACTTTTGAGGTACTAGAGTCAGAATATGTGTGTGAACTCATTGGTTGTGGTGATCTTTGGTATCACAACATCTACACCTATTTGAGAATAGGATTCCTCCTAGCTGACATTACCCTGAACCTCAAATGAACCTTTTTCAAAAGATCCTTATGATTTTTCATCCTAGGGGAAACCCTCTTCTATAGGAGAATTGATGGAACCCTATTACATTGCTTAAAACCTTAGGAATCCCTGACTCCTCTAGCTGATGTACATGATGGCACTTGTGGTTCACACTCGAGTGGTATGACCTTCGCCAAGAATTTACTAAGAACTAGGTACTACTAGCCAACAATGGAAAGAGAGGCACACGAATTTGTTAGAAAATGTGTCCAATGCTAACAGCATGGACACCCTATCCATGCATCAGCTCAGGAACTCCATCCTATTGTTACACCATGGCCCTTTCATAATGGGGGCTCAATCCCATAGGTAAAATCACACCCACCTCATCGAACAGCCACAAGTTCATCATCACCACCACAGAGTATTTCACAAAGTGGGTCGAACCAATCCCCATGACCTATATAACAAGAAAGTAGATTTCTAAGTTCATCCTGAACTATCTCATTTGCCGATATGGTGTCTCCCAATGCATTATCTCTGATAACAAGATACCTTTCAAGAATCAGGATGTCCATGACTTATACGACAAATTCAAAATCCAACATCGCTTTTCCTACTCCATATTACCCACAAGGCAACGGCAAAGTAGAAGCTACCAACAAAACCATTCTAAAAATCCTTAAGAAAATAGTCAATGACTCTTGTTGTGACTGGAATCTGTAGTTAAATCCTACCTTATGGGCTTATCGCACTAGCATCCGCACGCCAAGAGGCGCCACCCCATTCTCCCTGGTCTACGTATTACAATCCATCCTCCCAATTGAGATTCCAAATCCCATCACTAAGAATATCATTGCAAAACCTCATCACGGATGAAGAATACAAAGTATCACAATTGAATGAGCTAGATTTATTAGATGAATGGTGCATGGATGGCCTCAACAATCTACAGGTCTATTAGAATCGCCTGAAACACAACTACAACAAGAAGATTAGGCGACGCACCCTCCAAGTCGGCGAATTTGTGCTAAAAGAAAACCAAAGGAATGTGCTAAATCCAAAGAGCAAATGTAAATTTGAACCAAACTAGCTAGGACCTTTCATCATCATAACCAACTATAAATTAGGAGCCTATCAATTGGAAACACTAGAAGGTGAGCCTCTACAGGATCCCATGAACAACTGTCATCTCAAAAAAAATTATGCCTAAGAACTTGCAAGGTATAGAACCAAAAAATAGAAAAAAACAATGTCTTGAAAAAATGGTTACCTTGATGAAAACGTAGAAAACAAGCATCTGGGTAACAACAAAGAAATCCAAAAGTACAAAAATCCAAAAAATTAGAAAAAAGGATTGAAAAAGTAAAGGAAAAAATCATCCTCTAGTGAAAACCACTTTGGTGGCACTTTCGACAAGTACCTTGGTTAAAGCCTAGGAAACAGGCACCAAGTGTAAATAAAGCACTCCCCATCCATCATGATCTGCATGACTCATTCATCTGCTCGCATCCAGACCATAGTCTGAGATGGTGCCCATATCATATTCCACCATAGTACTACTTGGCATATTCCTAAGTTCAGTTTGTCCTGCCTTTATTGAAGTAGTCTATCGCTTAACGTTGGGGGCATGTCCTTGAAACTGGCACTGGATCGAATTTCTATATATTTTTTGTGTTCTTCCCAAGGCATCAGAAAAATCCAAAAATATTCAAAAAATTCATCAAAAATCCAAAAACATGTCAAAAATCATAGAAAATATTCAAAATAGTCATCATTGACTCTTGTTAGTCTTCCAACTTGTCCGAACTACGTCATCTCTGAGATTGAACATAGGCAAATTTGATCTTTGATCATCCCCTAAGACATTTTAGTTCAGTCCTTAGGCATCCGTCGCAATAATTTGGCAACCTATTTTCCCATCTATCTTTTCATTGAGTTAAGTTTGTCATCAGTCGAACTGCGTCGTCTCTGCATGTATAACGTAGGCAAGGCTAATCTATGGATCAGCTCCCGAGATCCCTAAGACAGGTTTTTAAGCTAGTCTCTTTGTCGTAAATCTCGAAAATACCAAAAACATTTGTAAAACACTTCAAAAATACAAAAAACAGCCTCAAAATATATGAAAAATCTAGAATGGTGCATCCATCTCATCTCGCTTTCACCCACAATTTTCATCATTCCTAATAAATCAATCATTGTCATCATCCTTTAGTAATTCAGTCAGAATCAAGTCTAGCAAGTTCAAAAGTGAAAACCCTAATCATCAGAGTCTCAAAAGTCTAAGTGAGTAAGCAAGCAAGTTAATCAACTCAGAGTATCAATAGCTTATCATCCAATCAGTCTCATCAAAACCCTGATCACAACATGTCCTAGGATGAATCCTTCCCATGATGGACATAAGCATCAAGTATCACACAATAGTTTAGTCTTGGCTAGCGGTATGAAAAACATTATCTTGTTGGTTTGTTTTATTTGGTCATTTTTTGTCTAATCTTATATTGTGCTCATTCCAAGGACCTCTTGATGATGCTTAAACAAAACAGGTTTAGAGAGAAAGGAATGGGGCAAGGATGATTGTCTCTTTTATCTACTGCGCTTGTGGGATACACTTGTAAAATAAAAAAGTCATATGTACTTTTTTGGGTTTGTGGAGAGGATGTTTTAGATATCTTGTTGACCACATAAGAAAGCTTGCTTTCCTATGTTTTCGGCCCGAGATGTTTAGAATGTCTAAACTACATCTTGAATGAAGTGTGTATGCTAAGGGTGAACAATAATACTCCTATCTAATTGTCAATTCAAGGTCCATCACACTAGGTACAATGTCATCCTAGTTCTTTATACCTTGATGCATCGTACCTAGGTGTGTTATCAAACATAACGTAATTGACCCTTTGAAAATCTCGACTCCAGGTAGGAAAATCGCCATCATCTTAACTAACTCATTGATTCTAAGCTCTTCTATCTTCTTTCCATACTAACATGGTATCATGATAGCTAATCAGAGCATCAACAATGCATACACTTGGCATCCACTAGATCATAAGCATAAAAGGCATATTACATCATATCATTATCTCAAGTTATGAGGAATAATATAAATTTTTTATTCTAAGCATCTTAAGAAATCATTGCATCATACATAATCATTAGCATCCATTACCATTTGCACATCAATATGCCATTATTAACATACATTACATTCATATGATTATCATTAAAAATGCATGAAAAAGATAAAAAAAGAAGTACATCCATTAGAAACATACATCATATCACATGAGCATAAGAAATAGAAACACCTCATAGCATATAGGAAATTAAGAAATGTATATCATACATTGCAAAACATTTCATAAAGGCGAATCATCTCATATATATCATCAAGGAATATTGTGTCATGACACACAATCAAATCAAGTGTACGATCAAGGTACATTGTACAAAAAATAGGCAAGTAATTAAGGCCCACAAATAAAAAATGGTAATTGTCTATGATCAAAGGGCTAGCCTTGCTAGTTGACGCCCTCTCCCACTTACCTGTCACTATGATCCTCTGGTGGCCTCATGCTTGTCTACTAAGAGAAGTTTGGCACTCAACCTTCTGCTAGCATTGTTTGTCTATAGTTCTGCCAATAATACTTGGCCTCCCTCACTATCTCTCTGTACACCCATAAAGAAACTAATCAGGCCAATTGTACTCTCCATCTGCCTCCTGATCCCTCTCAGATCGAGCCTGATCCCTCTCAGCAGTAATTGTCACAACCTGCTACCTAGCCTCATCCCTCTCTATCATCAACACCTGAATATAACCCCGCAACTGCTAAATCAACACATCTTTATGGTCTGGTTGCGCTATTGGCTACTGCTACGAGACTACTCTACTCCCATCTCTCGACTGATCGATCTAAGCCCCTACCCATGGAGGCAACTGTTGTGTCGGATCTCTGGGAGGTGTCTAATGAGGAATTGGTCCACCTCCTCCTCCATCCCTACCCCCATCTTTGCAACCTTTTCCCCCCTTTCCTCTCCCCCTGTCGGGTGATCTGCCTCTAGGTCTCCGGCATGGGAGTACTGCACCAGGAACTGTCAATCTCAAAGGAGGTCTAAACCAAGCTCTGTACATCAAAGTCGCCCCTACATCTATTGGCCCTTGATCATACAGCCATGGTCGGGCCACCAATTGTCTAAAGGAGGATACTGCCTTAGCTATCAGGATGGGATAACCCCATGCCATCTCTCTTGTAGTATGGGTAAAGATTGCCATGTACTGATCATCTAGTATATCCTACATCTCTCCAAACTAATGGGTCACCCTGTCTAGGAGATACCGCTCTATCATGGTATGCTTTTGACCTTGCATCCACCTGTCCTGCCGAGCAAAGAACAACTAATCTGCATCATCATACCATGGGCCTATGCCCATCCAAGGTCTCCAGATGAACTCTCTCATCTCGTCAAGAACCCGTCACCAATAAGAAAGACCACCTATTCCAGTGTGGGTAAAATGAATATGTGCCTCGTCATACTGCCAAACAACAGGATCATCAATATTTGGGACAATTGGTGTGACATCTAGATGGAGCATTGGGATCCGCTCCCAAGCCCAAATGTGTAGTAAAGTAACTCTGACTCCAAAGGCCCGACTGTCCATGTATGAGAACTCGTGCAAATATCTGTATAGGGAGGCCAACAAAACTGGTCCCCAGGAAAAGCATTCTTGATGAATGCACATTCGATGTCATGCTAGTCCCCAGCTTGGACTAAAGTACCAACCCTATCGATCGGGTGCCACAAGACTTGAAATAATAGCAACAACAATCAATCTATAGGTGGGCGCTCTTACCCAGTATCGCTCAAGGTCAATCTTCCCATCAGAAAGGATAAGATCATCAACACCCATGACGTCAAAGTAGGCATCGCTACCCTTCTCTGGATTGTAAATCACTCTGGCTCCATGAATAGGCAATCAGAGAATGCGCCAAAAATCCTCAAGAGTGATGGTGGTCTCACTAGTAGGTAGATGGAAGGAAGAAGTCTCACTATGCCACTGTTTGGCCAAAGTTGTCATCATACCCAAATGTGTCCGAACAGGAGGGACGTATGCAACATACCAGATACTAAGAATACCGAGTTGCTCCTGAAGGTACATGTGCATACCCTACAATCTGCGGAGCACTGGCCATTTGTGCTCCCTCGAATGAAGTATATCAAGCTCCAACTATGCAAGGGAAAAAAACCGCAACAAGTCTCCAAGAAATTTTTTCACTCGCATCATTTTTTCGCATTTGAAACAACATAGGCAGTGATGTTTGCAAATGTGACGCAGTTTGTAAAGTTCCAAAGTGCGTCGTGTGGTGGACTTTGACAACCCTAACTTCCTAACTGCATTGCACGATGTTGTTTGTGCACGCGGCCGACTTTGACCCCAGGAGCCCTAATCTCCAAACTACACCATGCAGCACTCTTCAAATATGTGGCCCTTTTTAGGACCGTGCAACACTGACCAAACAATTTCAACGAAACTATATAGCGTCGTGCCACTTAAAATTAAATTTGACACTATTTAATGAATGAAAAATGAGAAATCAAAAGTTGGGATGGGAGTAAATACCACGGGTCCTACAGCGACTGGTCATTGATGTACTCATACTCTCTCTGACACGTGCCTAGGAAGCTTTTGTTGTGCCATCTCGACCAAGACTCAGAGCTCAAAGTGTGAAATTTTCAAAGGGCTAAGTATGCAAATGTATTGAAAGTGACCTCGATGAGGTCTATTTAAGCCTGAAGATTAAGGTTTTTTGACCTAATTTGGCCATCTAACTAGGGTTTTGGTCCCTCAATCCCATTTTTGTGCAATCAAGGGCCATTTTGCATCTTTTTTTGCATTTTAATGCGATTTTCGACATTCTAGGGTATTTTTAACTTGTCAAGCACCTTGTCGCCTTTTTTTCGCGAGATCATCCAAAAAATCAAAATTTTATCTTATCTCTCGAGGGGGCAATATAACAGCATAATCCTTTCGCTGGGATAGCAGTGGAGCATCTGAAAAATTGATAAATTTTGAACTTTGATCACAACAATTTATTCTTTGATTCAATGCAACAAGTACATTGCTTCGAAGAGGGGCAAAATATAGACATGGAAAATATATAGATTTGATTTGGTGCACTCGATACCGACTACTAACAACATTTATTCCAGAATCACACTCTCAGATTATCATCACATTTTGTCTCTTAATTAAATAAATAATTATTTATTTGATTAAGTGTTTCTCCTATGTTGATTAAATTAATCAATTTAATTTAATTAACCTTATGTCTCTATTTAATTAAATAAATTATTTTATTTTGATTAAAGTCTCTAAATTCTTCTTATTAAATTAGATAAATTAAACCTTATTTAATTTAATCTAGTATTCCCCCTATTAGTTAAATAAATAAAAAACATTTATTTAATTAATCTTTCTTCTCATTTTGATTTAAATCAATACTAAAATCTAAGTCAAAGTGTCAAATCACCTAACCTCTCATTAAATTAATCAAATATTGATTAAGTTAATCCCTATCACTAAAACCCTTTAGAGAATAAAACTTGCACATGAAAATGGATTTAATTCATTTATTAAATCTCTGTTTTCACTCACATGGCATAAAAGGGGAATATTCCCTCAAGTTTTAATTCAAAAAGTCCAAGTGAATGGGTACTTCCAACAAAGCATTCAATCCTCTTACATGTCCTTATGCATTGAGATAAGTGGCATTTATTTCATTCATTTTTCCCTCTCACATGTCATTTCCTTAATTTCAAATTCCACCTAATTAAATTTAATGGCACTTTGGCCAAAATATGCACAACCATCAACCATTCACATATTGACAAGTGGCACTTAGCCATAGGATGTTGAATGATCCCACATTCATCCAAATCCCTCATTCTTCCAATTTGGAAATCTATAAATGAAAGGTTATTCCTCTCATTCAACATCTACAATCTCATGCAAAGTTACTCTCTTGACATTGAGAGCCAATTTTGTGCATTTCATTTCATATGTTCATCATTTTCACAATTCCATAGCTAGGTTATGGTAAAATCTCATCAAGGAGATTGAAATATCCACACATCATACACATTTGCAACTAAAGAGTTGGGAAAGGGCTAATTTTGACACATCAATTGGCACCAATTCCCCCATGGGATCAAGAGTTTTCTTAGTTTAGATAGATTTAATCTAGTTATTGCACTTGTTCTTCATTTATTTTCTATCTAAGTTGAGTAAATGGATTTCATGGGGAATCCTTGTTTCACCTTGCATATTGATCTAATATTATGTTTTCTTGTTGCTTTTGTGCAGGTTTGAAACCAGGGTTCATAGTTTCCTACATGTAGAATCTCCTTGATAGAACCATGCACAAAATTGTTTATTGCTAAGACATTAAGAAGACTACATAATCCATCCCAAATCACGTAAAAGAAATATTTTCTACTGTTTTTATGTAGTTAACATTTACAACCATCAAAACTATGTTTGATCCTATTGCTGTTTCAACATGGAAAAAGTCTCAATGCTTATAAGAAAACTTGAAAACACGATGTTTCCTCCTTGAAACCATGAATCAAAGATCAATTATGGTTTATGATCACTACCCAAAGGTTATTCTTGCAAAGGCTTTAAAATTTAAACCCTCTTCACCTTCGTTGTTGCATTTTTCATAAAATATGGATCCAAAAGGTAGCTCTTTTAACATGAACAAGGCATTTCAATGCATAATAAAATAAACCCAACCCATGAATGGAAGAGAAAAGGCATTTAATAAAAAACAACCTCTTTATAATGCAAAAAATGATGGAAAGGATGTTTCTCTATCTTTACAAACATAGAGAGATGAAGCTAGAATACCTCAGAAGAAGGCAAATTCATGAATGATGGAGCTAAAAGATAGAAACCTAAAGTTTACCCTTTGCAAACTTGCAGTTTCCTTCTTGAACTCGAGCTTTCTCCTTTTGTCTTGCCTTGCATGCTAATTAAAACCCTAGAAATCTCTCTTTCACGTGGAGCTCTCTTTCAATTTTACTTTTTTCCTTCCTCTATTTGTTGGTGGCTATCTCAAGTTTGACCTCTCTTTTCTTTTCTTCGGCATGAGTCTCTATTTTCTTATTTGGATGTTATTTTCCATAATGAGTGTGAAAAACCTCCTTTATTGCATGATTTCCATGAAATTTTATTAAAATAGGCCTTTGAACAAATTAAAATTTATTTTATAATGTTATGCCATAAAATAACAACCCTTTTGACTTGAATACTTGACCTGTGATAGTATCATTTTGCAAAATGATAATATTTAAAAGGAGAACCTCTTTGAAATATACTTTAAGACTTAGCAAAAACAAGACTTTTAATATTATATTTTCCTATTTTGATAAACCTTTTCAAATGAAGACTGTGAAAAACCTGGGATATATGACTAATTGACCTATTAATGAACAAATTTAACCTAGAAGGTAAAAATATGTAGAAATTATTTGAATAAACATGTGTACAATATATATGCCACATGCATGATATGTATTTATATTTCTCTCCTATTTTTGAATAAGAGTTATTTTTCAAATATTTCATCAAATCTCATGTGGAATGGATTATATAAAAAAAATATTCTAATGAGTTTCCTCCTATTCAAGTTAGTCACCATCTTGAATGAGAATACATTTGGGTCAAAGTTATACAAGTTTCATTATATTTAATAGCTTTCATTGTGCATATTTATACTTTTGAAAATATCATTGTCTATCTATTGCAACTTCTACAATACAAAAATTATCTAGTTACATATAATCCTTCATATAAGCAAGGATTAATTTTCCTATATCGATCATTATCATGTTTGAAATGTACACAATATAAAATATTTTATCAACCTTTCAAACAAGTGAGCTTGTGCACTAAATAAGAGGTATATTTGGCACCATGCGGTAGTTTTTGTACAACTACATATGCCATGTTTAACAATTTTATTAGTCTAAAACCTCTAATACAAATTGTATACTTCATCATTTTTTTTCCTATAAACTCTTAAAAGTTAGTTAAATAGAGGAAATATTAAAGGTGCTATGGTTTCAACTAGAAAATGGAATTAATTTTACTCAGTACTTCAATATTAGTAAGCACTATTTTCCTCTAATTTTACTAGTCCTCATATTTAAACACTATACAAATACTTAGATGGATTTTATAATTATTTTATTCATTAGCAATAAACATGGCCGATTCCTAATTATTTTAGTGTAAAAATAGATATTTAAACTAAATATTTATCCTCTTAGGACTTGCTAACACTTATTTCACTAAGTTTACCTAGGACTTACATGATTTTTTATCCACTCATAAGATTATGAAACTTAAGTGGTGATATTATGGTGTCCTAAATTTTTATTCATTTAATTTAGTATTCATACCACATGTATATGTTAAGTAGATATTCTCTATTGGTTAGCTACTGTCTAGGAGTTGAGTTTAACTAATGAAATCTCTCATAAATTACATTAGTTTCTTGATAACATGAAGTTTCCACAATCCATGATCAAAATTAATACTAAGATTTCTAGATTGCAACTGCATGTGGTCCTTTGATGCAAAAAAGATCACACATAATTAGAATCCAGAAGTCTTCATATTAGTATTATTTTCTTTTAATAAGTACTCTCCAAATATTACCCAATACACATATATTATCTATATAAGACCCTATCCCCAGTGTATTATATATCTTTGATCTAATAGGTAGCTCAACAAAATCTAGGATAACCTACAATAAATCTTTTGCAAGTGAGAGTAGCATGCAACAACTAAAAACCAATTTAAATATTGAATAAATAAATTAGGAACATTCATTCATTCATCCATTATTCATAAATGAGTATTTAAAAAGATATATAAATCCAAAGTTTCTTATAATAGATAAAAGTGTAAGAGAAAACCTACGATACATATCACAAGATTGAAAAACTTATAATTATAGAAAATAATTTCTTAATTTAACACTCTATTATAAATTTATTATAATGAGTGAATAGTAATTTCACACAAATAACCCAACTTTATTGAACTTAGGGAGGATACACACATAATTTAAAAATTATGGGTTCTAGAAAAAATTATAGATTAAGTAATCATTTACAGAAAAAAATCTCTCATAATAGGAGTAAAAGAGAAAATTTTAGTTCTAAAACACCCCTCCAAAAGAGATAGAAATAATAGTATGTAGAAGGATAGATCAGAAACAACCTATTCCATCACAAATATAATGAATAATCGACATAGGAAAGAGTGGATGAAATATATTTTGAATCCACTCCAAGATGTAGCTCATGTATTAATGATGAGTGAGTGAAGAGAAAATAATTCACTATCTACAAATATTATTTCTCCCCTTGGGAATAGATAGATCCACAAGTTTATGTAGAATTTGTTTATTTAATTTGGATGAAAAGGGAAGTCAAATACAAATATTTTCCTCTCAATGCAACTCTACTATCTTCATGTTGAAAAATAGGTCTGCTTCAAAATAGGAAAGGATGCCCAATCAAAGACATTAAACTAGGAGAGAAAAAAAATTAAACTACATAAGAAAAAAAGGGATGAATTAGTTAAATTACTTCCATCAAAGATGTAATGAAAATTCTCTAATAAATTCTCCATACTATAAATTTGAGACTCCACAAACAAGGATAGATTTTCTACTAAATAGGAATCCAAATAGGGCGGATCTAGAAGAGTAAATTTGTCCTACTATAAAGAATCAATGGAATATATCAAATATGTAAAATTAAAATCTAAATTAAAAATATATAATGTAAATTTTTCCTACTATGGAACTCGAAGGGGAATATCCCCTTTGGAGGCCTTCTTGCTCATTTCTTCTAAGTTTTTTATTCAAAGAGTTTTGAATGTCCTTTGTTTACCCAAATCTACTTCTCTTGTTACTTATCTAGATCTTGTTTCTCTTTGGGAAGATCTTCCTTGTTTGAAATCTTTTCCCATGTCATGTTTTCTCTCTCTCTTATTATTTCCAATAATTAGGGTCTATTCCTCATCATGGGATGAGTTGAGGGTTTTCCTAGAGGTTGAATGCACAATAGGAGTACCAAAGCCAAGGAGGGATAAATAGTCTCCAAGATTGCTACATGATTTGTTCTCTTCAAACATTAGAGGATTCTTACCCCTTGTAGACATGTGAAATTAACATTATTGATTAACATCATATTTGATCAATTTCTTCTTAATTAATTAAATCAAATTAATTGATTAACCTCTTAAAGTCTCTTTGCTTAGTTAAATCAAATATATTTAAATAAATGACTAATATTAATTTTCCTCTCATTTGATTTTAAACTAATCCAAAATGTAAATCAAATGTCACACTAACTAATCACTAGCTTAATTAGTCAAATCCCTGATTAATACTAAGCCTAACCCATATTCCATCCTCTAGCTTTTCCCACTTGCACAATAAATCATTTATTTTGATTTATTAAAAACCCCTTTTTTCCTCACAAAGCATATTCCCAAAGAATATTCCTTCATTAACTCCCCTTTTTTGACTTTTTTGTCCAAAAAAAATTCCCCCCAAATCCTTCAACTACATGCATTTATTGTCATTTTCAAATTTCAAATGGGCACGTTGGCCAAACTTTGCACAATCATGGGCTAATCACATTGTGACAAGTGGCTCTTTCCTATTTGTTGGGGATTAGTCCCACATTCTTCAATTTGACCTCTCCTCTCTTCAAACTCAACTATAAATTCAACGCTCCTCTCCTTCAAAAACACAACACAATCTCATGCAAAGTTATTCTTTTCATTTGAGAACTAATTTTGTTATCATAGAATTATATCTCCATCATTTAGCTTGACAAGGCTTGGGAAAGGGCTCCTTCACATACTCAAGATTGCACCAATCCAATATGGAATAGGTATGCATTGTGCTTCTTTTATGATTTCAATTTCTTTGTTTGATTACTTTGTTTATGAGGTGTACTACATTATTTCATAGGAGCTTTGGTTTATTTTCTTGGTTTTGAACTTACCATACTAAAAAGTGTTGAGTTTTAACCTATTTGCAGATTTATCATGCTCACATGAGGCGCTCGAAGGAGGGCGGGAATTTTTATGAATTTGGTTCTATTTTATAAGTTACTTTTATCCTTGTTGCAACGAATTTCATTCATATAGATGTGTTTAATTGTTCTATTGACAATATCTTCTCCATTGATTATATGAATTTAATTGTTCTATTGACAATATCTTCTCCATTGATTTTCACGATTAAATGGCTTTTCTGCATCATTGCATTTCATGGGAAGATAGTTATTTGATAAAGATTTCATTTCTTTATATTACTCCGCTGAATGTTCAATTAGGATAACATGCTAGATGAATATATAAACTTCAGTAAGGTTTTAACAACAGTTGTATGTCATTTTCAGTCATCCATCCATAAGTTTATTTAATCCACTCAAGCCAAATGAGTATCTTAAACATAATCAAACGGGGGTTTCTTAAATACTCCTTTATCTATATTGTTGTCTCCCTGTTGCATTTCAAAATTCATCCTTTTGTCTTATTGATAATAATGTTTTCATGTTGTTGTCTTCATAACTACTGCCAAAGAAAAATGGTCCATCATTTAATGAATGAACGGTATTAACTCTGTCTGTCTGGTCATACTGTGTCCAATAGAATGGGTCTATCATCTACTACGGAAATTGGTAGGTAGAGATTTCTTTGCCCATCACTTATACATCGGTTTCCTTTTGTCACGCCAACAATGAATTCTGTTGAAGTTAGAATATTTGTTGCTATTGATTGCTATAACGTGCTGATTCAAACAGTCTTGTCGATCATTTTAAAGTAGATGCCAAACATAATTTTGTTGAAGTTGTTGCATAAGTAATAATATCGTTGAGTGTAGTGGACTTATGATCTTGTCTCGGGATAGTGGTTGTCCAATCAAATGAGAATGTAAAGCCTAGGGAAGCACTGTCAGGGTCTTCAAATGAAGAAAGTAGTATGCAACGACCCTCTTTATGTCGTCATAAAGGTTTAATCAAGTTGGCAAAAGTTCTTAAAAGAAGTGACTACTGTTCACTATTATAGGAATTAAGAGTAAATTTCATAATCGCCCATGCAACATTTCCTCATTAGATTAATCGACTCTCCTCCTTGGTATCGATCTGATTCCACGCCCCATGAGAGTTTGCATTCAAGCCTGGTGTAATTACTTAGAGCTAAGGAATCCGCCTTATTAGACAATTAAAATGCAGGATCTATAAGTGATCGACACAGTCTGTCTTGCTATGCTGCCTTGCTATGTCGCTTAAGAAATCAATATAGTCAGAGTAGAGGAAGAGTCTTGGCGTTTGTGTAGTAGTATATCTTCGGTGCCGTAACTACCCATTATTGAGCAGAAGGCCCCCTTGATAGATAGGTACATGTTTTGTTTCATCCTTTTGTAACAATGATCACAAATATTTATACCATTTGTAACGCCATGTTAGACAATCTGCACAAATGTCAATGCAATCTTTTACAAAGCTTATATGCTAAAATATGTCCTCTGAAGATTGCGTTTTGGATCTTCACCAGGAAATATTAACCTAAGCTCATTCAAAGTGACCTAGCTAGTTGCACATCTGTATATTGGTGATACAAGTATTGTTTCTGTCTGGTTTGAAATTTATGTCATATGATTAAAATAAATAAACTGTGGAGTGCAAGAAAAGGGCAAGCACAACAATCTGAAGTGGATTCCCAAGGACGTGGTGATAAAGGATCACGTTATTGTTCCATGCTTAAGTCTCTCTGCTATAAAGAATCCCAGCTTCGTAAATGAGTATACAAGCCCTTTAGTGACTGCTCCTCCTCTCGACCCATCCCGACCTTTGTGGGAAGTCCATGTGTTAAATGTTACTTCTGGAGATGCAGCAACCAGCCTTGTATTCAAAATCCATCATTCATTTAGGAGATTGTGTCTCTATGATTTCCCTCACATAAATTTTACAAGAAAAGTTGCACATCCCAACGTGTCACCCACCATCCCGCAACATATCACTTGATCAGAGATCCACAGGCTGTGAATTTACTTATTGTTTATCCTTGATCCTATATTATTTAATCACAATAATTCACGGTACAATCACAATGCATTAAAACTTGCTGTTAGGATGACTGTGGTAGAAATTCGGGCATCACGAAATAAAAATTATCATATTTCACACAGTAGGTAGCCATCTCCATATTCAACGCATACTGACACCATGGATGGAGGCCCAACTGTAATTTAAATCGAAGATAAACCGCACCAAAGGTATATGTGTTGTTAATGATGTGTTTCAAGCAGGTGCGTAATGAAGGCATGAAATGGTGACCTTGGCATTTTTTGCTTTGACTTTGATTCTATTTCTTTTTATTTTTTTCTTTGTATTCGTTTACTTGATTAATGTGCAAGATGAGTTGGTAGAAAGATGGAGGAAAAGGTGGAGACGTGTCCCTAGGGAGGAGGCTGTTACAGGCGGCTGTGGCTATACAGCCCCGAGAGTGCACCCCCGATGCATGCCCCCATCCACCATGCATCATGCAACAACGGACAGCAGTGTCGGAACGACTGAGGAGCCCACCGAACGGTAACTGACTCTTCTATTATCCACGCCAGTTTACTGTCGAATAGACGCCAGTTAACTGCCGAATACACTCCAATTAATTAAAGAATACGCGCCAGATCCACTTTACATGCATTCAATCAGAATTTTAATAACCGCCTTAAGTATATGCAGCTGTTTTTAAAAGCTGTGAAATTCATAAACAATGTCCTTTTCTCCTTTTCGTTTTCAGGAATGTGGATGTGCCTTCTGTAACGAGATTATCAAATTATTTTGTTGGAGGGAAGTAGAAACGGTTAACAAGTAAGATTATCTCTGTTTTTCTTTTTGATATCTTTGTGTTTCCTTTGATATATCTGTGTTTCCTTTGACATCTCTGTGTTTCCTTTTCGTCGTGTCTCTAATATAGCATAGCAAAGGAAGAAAAAAATACATCAGAATAGAATTAAATTTGACTTTTCCACTTGTGTAACAGTACAAAGTCTCCATGGATCTTTTGGGTTTCCTTCCACTTTGTCGTCCTCTGTTTCTGTGTTGTTAAGGAACTTGTAACAACCAGTACAGATCAATCCAATTCCAAACAAAAAATGTTTTAACCAAGTACCGTGTTAGAAAATAGAGAACCGAGGTTAAGAGCAAGGTAGAAACTTTTAATTTTTCTTTTGTTTCATCTTTTTCATCAAACCGATCTGCCCCAAATGTAGCTACAGAGGGTTGGTATCCTCCATTTCCTAAAGCCACAAAATAGATAGACAAGTAAAATAGTCCAATTGCTGCAGGGGTAGCATTTTCACAGTTCAGACTGCCATCTCCACATCCAGAAGGCTTCAACAAAAGGAATTGAGATGATAATGCTAGAAGAACTAGGCCCTGTTTGTTAAAGAAATATAATAAATTAGAGATTTTTGTAAAGCTAACATTGTATATAATTTCTCCAGATCATTCCTTCTATTTTTGGAATCTATTTTACAGTTAAACCCATATTTTAAACAAACCAAGATTATCCTTTTACAAATGCAAGAGACATTCTTTTAATCTCTGTAGCAAGATCAGACCTCTTGCGATAAGCAATTTACATCAATAACTCCACATATTTTATAACATTGATAAAATTTCATTTGGATAAATTCCATGCTTAGTAACGCAAATAACCACAAATGATAGTATATTTTCCTAGGATAGATTAAATTGCATTTGGCAGTTTTTCTTACTAAAGAGTAACTGCAGGCAAACTAGCACATGCCCCGTGAAGTCCATCACTATAAAAACAAACACACAGTTTGAGAGTACCTAACATCAACATTGCAGGCTTCCAACCTCCTATCTGAGCTTTGATATCTGGTCTTCCAAATCTATCAACAGTGCCATCTTTAGTATATTTAAGATTCTCCTCTCCCATCGTATATGGCACTGAACTTCTATGAACAAATAACTTGATCCCTTTTTGCTTATTTATCTGGACGGATTCATGTGGACAACATCAATTTTGTACTTCTTATGGTTTTCTTGGTTGAAGTGAACAGAGCTCTTACAAGGATTTGAAAGAAACCATTTTCTTTACAAAAACCACCACTCAATAAATAAACACCTTACCTTAATAATGATAGACGAGGCGAACATCTTTTCATCAGACAGAGTATTAGACACATTTAGTCAAAATATATACCAAATATTTAATTATTTTAAAAGCAAAAGCTTGATTCTAAGTGGATGAAAAATCAAAAAAATAAAAATTAAATAGATAAAGTTGGGCTAGAAAGGTTATGCTATCTTAGCAAGATCTTCATATGAAAATTAAGCAATCTGAAAAAATTATTTTGTATGTATATAATTTATGAATATAAATTAATTATTAAATTTAAAAATAATTTTTTTGACAATAATGTTAAATTGAATGGTTTTGAACGAGTTTATTAAAGATTTTTTTTGTTGAGTGCAAGACTTCCAATATTACATGGGATGAGGTTGTGATCATGTCTTGGATGATTTTGATATAATAGATACATCTCGATCCTTGCTCTAAGAAATGAGGTATCTAACCCATACTCTACTCTCATATCAAATAGGAGAAATGATCTTGAAGCTGACATACAAACCCTACAAAAATATGATAAAAATTATCCAAAAACTATATTGATAAGATTCTCATACAAATATATAAAAATAAGAAGTGTTGGGCCATATTGATGCTCTCATATCATATAGCAAAAATGATTTGAGGTTGACATACAAACCTTTTAAAACAATTAAAAAGATAAAATTCCTTATCTAATAATTTAAATATTAAGAATAAAAAGTATGTGATTTGAAGCGTCTTTTAACTTTTAACCGGAATCTCACTCTTAACCTTTTGTTTTAAGATAACAACTCTATGAATCTCCAAAAAGCCTCATGTAAAGGCTAACCCTTTTGTAGCAGTTCCAATTACACCTAGGGACCCTATTTGAAAATTTATGGTTAGTTTTGTGCCTAATAGGATAGAAATTCATGTGTAGCAATTCCTTAACTTATTCCCACAAAGATACAATCCATTTCTTTTTTCATTTTGGAGGATGACAACTAACTTTCCCATCATACATGAGCATGTCCTATCAGTTTAAAACATGCAAAAGACACTGAAATAGACTTCCATTTGTTTGATCCAAGTATGTAAAAACTCAAAGTTCGCTTGCCCATTATAATATTTTTTATAATTTTCATTAAAATTTAAGTGGATTGTGTGTAGATTTTATTTTATTTTTCTTGATCATCCTCCAAGAAAGTTTCCTGATTCTCTACGCACTTACTGGCATCTCTAAAATGAGTGTTCTTACCATGAGATCAATATCTAAGATTGATCTTCGCCTATGCAGTCCTATTGTTGGCTCATGTCTTCTTGTTGCTTCCTCATATTGGTTTCCCCTAAGAGCTTGTAATGACCAGTTAATTAGTGTTGATTAGTAATTGTATATTAATAATTGACCTCTTCATTTTTGAAAGTGTATCTTTTGATTCTAAACTAATATTCAATAAATTTAGTTATATATGTAGACCCATCTTTATCTCTTCATTATATATTAAAATATATTATACTATAAATATAGACTCAAAATTACTATGCATTTAGTTCATGGAGTGAATTGATATATCAATACATAGTTGTTCATACCTTTTTTTTATAAAATAAGGGACTACTAACAATCTTAAATTTATTCAGAATGGTTAGAAAGAAAAAATGGGAGTTCCACTCATCAAACTAAATGTGCAATACATTCCCAACCAAGGGAATCATTTCTCAAGTGACGAACTTGAATGGACACCTATTGGAGATGATAATGGTCAGATGGACTTATATGCTGCCATCCCTCTTGAAAGACACCCTCACTTTGTCAAAGGAGAAGGATATTTGGATACTAAGAAGACAATATTTATACACAAAATGCATACAGAGTACAACAAAACAAACCCTACCAACCACGCGACCAAGATATACTCAAGGTTTGTGTAAATTTAATATAATTAGTAAGCATCCCATTTTTTATGTTTGTTTTTTATTATATCAATAAATATTTTGTGTGTGTGTATAAATAGATATCGGTGTGCCTTTGGTCCTAAGGATAATAGAAAAAAACCTAAAAGCATGAAAAGAATACGAAGGTTCACCCCAAAAAGGGGTTGTTGTACCCACTTTCATGTTAGGGTCATGTGTGGTAGACCACATGTTGCAATAATTAGATACAATGAGTGGAGCCATTGTGATGCCAATGGTGATTTTTATCATGGAAGGGATGATCCTTCTGGTGATCCAAGAAGCAGTTTTGCACCAAGGTTATCAAATGAATGTAAATCATATATTGAATCTTTATTGTTGATGGGTGTGGGGATTGACACAATATGTCAACAACACTACTTAGACTGTGGTTTGACAGAGATGATGAATAAGAGAGATGCATGTTTGCTAAGAAAAGATGTTTTGAATGCATGGAAAAGAGTACGTTCCATTCAATCTCAAAAGAATGAAGATGATGCAAAAAGTGTTAGCTTGTGGCACGTAGAAGAAAAAGATAATTTCTTCTACTATAAAATACCAAACAACATGGAAAATGTTCCTTTTATCATAGGTATCCAAACACGATGGATGTGAGAAATGATGGTGAAACATTCACACAGCTCAATTATTGCAATGGATTCAACATTCTCAACAAACAAATATGGTGTAAGTAGAAAAATGTTAACTATATTTATGGATTTTAATTTAATCATTTATTAAATTTTATTTAAAATTATTACTTTATGGATGGTTTGTTCATGTGCTGTATCAGTTATATACCTTACTTGTCTTTGATTAACAAGAGGCCGGTGTACCTATTGCATGGGCAATATCCTTGAGAAATAAAATTGAGGATATAAATGAATGGCTACAAGAAGTTTATAATCAAGGGAGACAATGTAAAGAAGATTGGAATGTCAATGCATTCATGACAGATGATGCTACTACCAAAATTTAAGCCATCAGGTTTTTATTGACCTTACTTTCTATATTTAAATTAAATTCAACTCATTAGAATAGATGGATATTTATTTTAAAAGAATACATCTTTCATATTTTAAAACTTAACTAGTTCCAATTTAAAATTTCATTTTGTTACAATGTTACTTATCAAATTTCATAATATAACTTGTAGATTATCCTTCAATTGTCAAGTGCTTCTATGTATTTGGCATGTACGTAGAGTATGGCTTAAAAATGTGTACAGGTAAGTAAAAAATTAGTTAATATATGTAAAATATTACATGTTTGAATGACATAGATTGATATTTTCTTTTATAATCTAGATATGCCAGCAATAAGGATGTTGGAACAAACATGTTTGATAGATTGGGTGAGATAATGTATGCAACGAGTGACAATGAAGACATCACTACTCAACTAATAAAAAAATTCATAGAGGAATTCAAATAAGAGAAGAAATTCATTGATTACTTTCAAAAAACTTGGTGTCATGATGACGGTCGTATTGGTAAGTTTGTCAAATTCATCATTTTTCCCTATGTATTTACAATATTTTAATTTTTTTTGTGTGTTTACTAAGACGTCATTATGTTTGTTTATATAGCAATGTGGGCAAAAAACTTTTGAAGCTTCTCTCATGCAAATCAAGAAACCAATGCTTCCATAGAGTCTTACCACTTCCACATCAAGAGTCATTATCTAAGTGACCATGCTAAGAAATGCACAAGGAGAATGGATTGGCTTATCCATACACTTCTTCATAGGGTTGAGCCATTTTATAAAAATAAAAGACATTTGCAATTATCTGGGTTTTTAACTAACTTTAAAAAAGAAAGATATTACATAACTGCATCAGAGAGGTCAAAAAAAATACTAGATACATATTGTTATTCATATGATCTTGTCCCTAACAGATACAAGATACGAAGTCAATCTGTTCCAATGAAATGGTATCTTGTCAGAAAATTTGGGCCAAATTTGCATGTGTGCGATTGTCAGTGGGCAATAGAAGGAAACACATGCAAGCATGTATTGAAGATTTTAGATCTAATAAAGAGAAAGATAACAATTGAGTATGATCAAGTTGTTGGTAAGTGTCTTTTGAAATTAAAGTATTATATTTTTATTGATTAGTATATTTTTTCTAAAAACTAACTAAAGCAAGCATATTGAACTACAGATGGTCTTACTCCATTGGTTGATGATGCAAAAGAGACTTTTAGTCATGACAACAATACCACAGGTAATATTGATTGAATCTTTGTAATAAAATGTTTATTAATTTTTATGGTTTTTAAATTAAGTTAATTAATATTCTAATTAAATATGGTTGTATTCCATCAGGAAAACAAGATGTGATTGGGTTTGTCACTAATGAAGACCAAAGACCTGGTAAGTTTTATTATAACCATTCTATTAATGAAATATTATGAGTTTTTTTAATATATTTTGACCTTATCATTACTATTTTTATTATAGATGGATGGAAAACCTCAAATGCTTCCAATGATAACTTCCACAATTCCGTTGACTATTTAAATTCACTACTCCAAAATTTTCCAAGCGAAGTAGATGAAAAACTTATTTTTAGTCAATGTGTTGAGAGATTTAGAAAAGATCTCCATGCATCTCTTGCTTCCTCTTCCAAATTTATACCGATCCTTGGCTCAGAGAACATGCCTAGAAAATGAATATCACCATGGTTTAGTCCAAGCAAAATATGCAAACGCCATTCCATTCATCAAAGAGCCAATGCCATTCATAAAGACTTGAATCAAAGAGTCGAGGAGCTTGAAGAATTTCAGTTCCCAAAAACAAGTGGTAGAAATCAAAAGAAAAAAAATCTCTTCAAGTATTCAGGCATAGCAATAGAAGAAGAAAGGGTCATAATTAGGCAACAAATAGTAAGTACATTTATTCAAAATTATTTACATATTTTACATACTAATAACTCTTCTTTTTACTTCACATGTTAATAATATGTCATTATAGTTGTAGGTGATGATGAGAATAATGGACAACGTCGATTGCCTTTCTCTATTGACCTAAACCAAACAACAATAGATGGCATACAAATAATAGATGGTAATTTTCTAACTATTAGAGGTGTTCATTCATTAAATAGAATATTGCTTTGTTCCTACTTTTAACCACTTCTATATACAATACAATAAATAGCAGATTCAACTTATGGAAGTCAACCATCAAATCTCAGTGTTATCCCTTCCCGGACATTTCAACAAGCCATTTCAGGTAATTAAGAATGTTAATATTATTTAGATTAACTACATATTATATTTTCACTTACCTTTTTATCTATATTGATTTATTTTTATATGCACATGTCATTGCAGCTTCAGATGATCAACAAAACACTGAACAACATATAGTTGTAGGTGATGAAGAGAATACTCAGCAACGTTGATTGCCATTTTCTATTGACCTAAACCAAACAACAACAAATGACATACAAATTATAGATGGTAATTTTCTAACTATTAAATGTGTGCATTCATTAAATAGAATATTGCTTTATTCCTACTTTTAACCACTTTTGTATACAATACAATAAATAGCAGATTCAACTTGTG
Source organism: Sequoiadendron giganteum (assembly GCA_007115665.2). NCBI lineage: Eukaryota > Viridiplantae > Streptophyta > Pinopsida > Cupressales > Cupressaceae > Sequoiadendron > Sequoiadendron giganteum. The sequence continues at coordinate 579,952,969 of CM021104.1, forward strand.
GAAGTCAACCATCAAATCTCAGTGTTATCCCTTCCCGAACATTTCAACAAGCCATTTCAGGTAATTAAGAATGTTAATATTATTTAGATTAACTACATATTATATTTTCACTTACCTTTTTATCTATATTGATTTATTTTTAAATGCACATGTCATTGCAGCTTCAAATGATCAGCAAAACACTGAACATATAGTTGTAGGTGATGAAGAGAATACTCGGCAACATCGATTGCCATTTTCTATTGACCTAAACCAAACAACAACATATGACATACAAATTATAGATGGTAATTTTCTAACTATTAAATTTGTTCATTCATTAAATAGAATATTGCTTTGTTCCTACTTTTAACCACTTTTGTACATACAATAAAATAAATAGATTCAACTTATGGAAGTCAACCATCAAATCTTAGTGTTATCCCTTCCCAGACATTTCAACAAGCCATTTCAGGTAATTAAGAATGTTAGTATTATTTAGATTAACTACATATTATATTTTGACTTACCTTTTTATCTATATTAATTTATTTAATTCATATGTCATTGCAGCTTCAGATGATCAGCAAAACACTGAACAACATATACTTGTAGGTGATGAAGAGAATACTCGACAACATCGATTGCCCTTTTCTATTGACCTAAACCAAACAACAGCAGATGACACATAAATGATAGATGGTAATTTTCTAACTATTAAATGTGTTCATTCATTAAATAGAATATTGCTTTGTTCCTACTTTTAACCACTTTTGTACATACAATAAAATAAATACCAGATTCAACTTGTGGAAGTCAACAAGCCATTTTAGGTAATTAAGAAAGTTAATATTATTTAGATTAACTATATATTGTAATTTTACACTTACCTCTTTATCTATGTTGATTTATTTAATGCACATGTCATTGCAATTTCAGATGATCAACAAAACACTGAACAACATATGCGACCACTTTCTATTGATCTTAACCAGATACCAACAATAATGGATGCAATGCAAACTACATATGGTAAATTAATTATGAAATTATTTTCTAAAAATTTTGAATAGTTAATTTTAATACCAAATTAATAAATAAATTATGTAATTTACAGGTTTTGATGATACTGTAAAGGAGTAGCTTGCAGATTCAAGATAGAGACATTATTTGTATAATGTACAAGTTTGATTTACATTGTATAAGCACACAATTTGCTTAATGGCCTAATTATACTTAATATAATTATAAATGAGTTTCATAACCCAATTGTATCATTGTTTATTAATTGATTCAATGTTTAGATTGTTTTATCTACTACTTAAATTAGTACTTACATGTTTAGAATGTTTAGACTATTTTTGTGCATAAATTAATACTTACATGTTTGTAGTCTTTTTTGGAATTTATTTTCACTTTAAAAAAAAAATGTTTGTTAATTCATTAACGTTTTTGCTCCATTATATAACATCCTTCTATCAACACCTTCATATTTTCAACACCTTCATAATTTCAAGACTCATAAGAATCAAAGTTTTTTCATTATGTTTGGGGTCTTTAAGAGTTTAATATAACCACTTTATAACACATCTGTGTTTGTGTAGCTTAAAAAATGTTGCCCCAAGACACATCTTTAAACTACTAGATTTAATATAAGCATCTAAGTTCATGGAGAAACTTAGATTTTATATGATAATGCAATAGTGCATGTCCATTCTTAGTAATCTATTCAATTATAGAGCCACAATTATATTAGTTTCCTAATTATTGGTTGACTTCTATCCACGCAATTCTTGAACCTCCTTTAACTCAAGTTCTAATAAATAGTAGATTAGTAGTTGTATATTAGTAATTGGCATCTTCATTTTCCAAAGTGCATCTTATGATTCTAAACTAATGCTGAAAAAATATTGTGATATAAATGTTATAAATATAGACCCATCTACATGCAACTAGAATTTAGAGCGCATCCAGGCATAAACGCTACTCTCTTAAATATTAACATACATATAGTTTTCTATATATGTAAGCTTTGAACCTCATTTAAGTGCAAGTTCTACTTAAAAGTAGATAATTTAATGAAAATAATAATAAAAAAAATTTATATATATTTGAATAAAACCATATTTCAATTGAAATATTAATTAAATTTTAACAAAAAAATATAATTATAACAATATGAATATTAAATTTCTATACACATTTCAATTATATTATATTTAGTTTGTGTTTGTAATGCACAAAATAATTGGTTTATGTACTTCTACAATTTATTAATGTAATTACATATGTAAATAATTTGATATGTGATAATTATATAGTATTAAAATGTAATAAATGACTAGATATTAGTAAATAGATTTTTTAAATTAAATCCATATTACAATAAAAACTTATACAATTTTTAAAAATATTATATTAAATTATATGAAATTTATAAATATATAGTTTTGTCAATAGTTTTATTTTATAGTTTTTTCTTACATTAGTTTCACAATTAACTATATTTTACATTTAATTCTATATTTTAAATTGTATTGTATTGACTGAAATAATTTAGATTTATAATTCAACATTTAACTTTATATTTTACATTATAAAATGTATTTTGCAATTTGTATTTTACATAAAAAAAAATGCATGTCAATTATTTGTTTAAAATTTTTGTGTACATATTCTTTAAAAAATATACACAATATATATATTTTTTAATATTTAACATTAAATCTTACATTTTAAATATTACATTTTATATTTTACTTTAACATTTTAAATTAAAATTATTTTTTAATATATATATATAATTAAATTTATATTTCATATTTTATCTTTCATATTTTAAATGAATAAAAAAAATAAAAAATATATAATCTAAAATAAATAAATAAATAAAAATTATATTATAAATTTCATATGAGTTAAAAAATCTATACCAAATCAAAATAATTTAAAAAAAAACAAACCTGTGTAATCCCAAACATGATTTTTAAATTTCTAATCTACCACCACCGCCATTTTTTAAGCAATTCATGTAAAAAATAAAAATAAAAAAAATCAGCCAGAACGGTTCATGCAAAAAAATCAGCAAGATAATATTGCAGCTTTTTCGTGGCAGTTTCATCGAAACTAGAGATTTAAAAATCAGTGAAGTAAATTATAAAGATATCATTCATAGCGAATAGGGAAAAACATTTATTCTTGGGAACTTTACATTAATTGCGGTGATTGCCTTATACGGACAATGCTCGAGTCAACAAATTTCCGCGATATGCATCGTGCATGAGGATGCATGTATGGGTGCAACCTAGGGGCTCCATAGACGTTGTCGTTACAGGCTGCATAGCTATGATTTATAGACATCTTCTTTTATAACAGATCATGACTTCTCTTACAACAGTCTGATGGATTTTTTTATGTTTCTTAGCAGACAGTATCTTCTGGTCCAACTGCTTGTCAGACCTGAATCTTTAAGAGACAATGCAAACTGGTTTCTTAGTACTTTGAGTTTGCTCCATAATTGTGTGTGTAAGTGGATAGATTTAGCTTCTAGGAATTATCACCTACTTTGACCAGGACATCAAGATGTCCATGTCTCAATGCCTTTAACTTCCTTTCTTTATCTTGAAGATTTTCCTTTTGGAGGTACAAAAATGCTTTGACTTCAATGTGAAACTCCTCTTATGATGCTAATTGTACCTACTAGATGCATGTGCTTAAAAGTTTGTGCCTTTTTAAAAAAAAACTCTGCCTACTGATTGTATTGGCTGATTTATTTACACATGCCCTTTTTGCATTAGATTGAAAGCCATTAATCCTTACACATGACTTGTCTATCCTCTATGATGATTTTTTTTTTAGAGTTTGTGATGTTAGGTTTGACTTGCCCCAATTGGTGGGTTAATTAGGTTTTTTTTTAAGGCTCACCTATGCTTATTGTTTGATGACAATGGATATTGTCGTGGGCTTGATATTAAAAACCATTTGCAGGCTAATTAATCATCTTTTAATACAATCATTTGTGTCAAGATTTAAATCACTATTTTTGGTATATCTTTTGGTATTTTAACCTTTGTCATGATTAATGAATTTTCAATGAAGTTTTATTATGGACTAAAGTACATTAAGGATATCATCAATATGTGATTTAGTTTTTTTTTTTTTTTTAAAGTTATTAATTCTTCTTATTGGTGATAACTCTGTACTATGAAATAGGTTGGCATTGGAGGCAAGCATCAAAATTAAACAAAGACAAATGAATCGAAGTTTGAGATATTTTAAAATTAAGACTTGAAAATCATTTTTTAATGCTTGTGGTTATAATCCAGGGCTCCAATTCACACTTTAGTTTTCTATTTTGAACCAAGTCACTTTTCAATTTGGGTCTAAAATAAATCACTGATTTGATCTTAGTTGGATTCAAACTGAACATTAGAAACCTACTAAATTTCAATTTGGGTTCTGAAAATTGATGGAACTTTTCATATCTCATTTTGGTGTTTTAAAATGAATCAAATCGTTGCTTTGTGGAATTAAAATGAACATGTGCTTTTATGTTTTGTAATCCTTTTTGAAAAGTAATCTCATTTAAAAGGCGTAAGCACTTCTCTCGCACTTCATGGAGACCTTGAGAATCAAAAGCCTTTTTCAGGACATTAAGTTGCATTAAAGACTGTCTCCACACTTTGATTTGGGTAACTTAAAATTGAACAAAACATCTTGCGAGTGTGATTAGGCCTATTGTGTGTGTTCTCCTTTTATTTCTAAATGAAGGTTGATTGAACTACGAATATGTTTGCTTTCTTTTTTTATCTTAGAGGGCCTGATTTGTGGGAAAAAAGTACTCACCCAAGGGAATGACCCAATCGGTGACACACTAAATCCAAGTGTTTTTCCAGTCGGGATATAAAAGTGGGTATTGGAACAAAAACCAGTATCACCCAGTTGGCTCCGATGAGAAGGGCAGCAATGGTCTCTCACCACATTGGTTAATCTCCATGAATGAAAAGTCCGAACTAAAACCCCTTGTTTAGAAACTTGCCAAAATCCTATCTATTTGTTGGTGCAAAAGGTCATGTCCTTTGAAGCCGCCCCACATGTACATGTGATTCTGTTGTAGAGATAAAAAATATGCCATGGGGGATTCATGAGTACTGATGCTTAGCTGACCTGAGAAGCGAGTGCACTGTAAGGGGGAACCTATGTGGTCAAGCATCTAATCATCTACACTAAATATGCATAGCTGGATTTATCCAAGTGGGAACCCAACAAATATTATCTTTTCAGCCTAGGATTGTGCATGTCATTGGAATCAAAACACTTTGCTTGGATCTAAAACATTGGAAGAAAAACATTAACGTAGAACTTCAAAATTTCAAACCCTTTGGAGGAAAAAAATACCCTTGACAAATCTAAGTGTTCTTGCTTATCCTAGGGACTCTATCCTAAGAGGTTTCTAAGTACTTGGGTTTAATTGTCATTTTTTTTCAATAAAGTCAACTTAGGGAACTGTGCTCTTGAAACCTTGATCTTCAAGTAATGGACCTTGTGGAATGAAAGGAATTGAGACATAAACATTTAGTTTGATACTTTAATCAAAGAACTGTTTGTGGTAAAAGGAACTCACTAAGCAAAGATAAAGACAATTGACTCCACACATGTGTTCTCTGAAATGATTTCCCACAAGATCAAAATTCAGAAACCCAAGTTCAAAAGTCATAGTCCAAAATCTTGTGAGGAATGTTTTGAAAGACTTGTTGAAGTTAGAGAATGATTGATTTACAAATTTTACAAGAAAGCTTCAAGAAATAACCCTAACTTGTATGAGTTCTATTATCAACAAAATCCTGAGGTTTTTGAAAGGTTTTCTTTTCTCACATAGGAAGTCAAGCATGTTCCTCAAAACCGAGGTCTTGTAAGAAGAAGTGTTATCTAGGTCAAGTCTAGGATCAAAATCAACCATTTTAATCCACCTATTAGCCATAAAAGTCAGTCAAATATCACCTTCCAACAACTCTTGGAAACTTTGTAAACATCATTTATGCTAAGCTTCTAGGAAAAAAATCAAATCATTTCTTTTGACTTAACATACTTAGTCAAACCATCATCTTGTGCATGAGTTTACTCTCACATAACACAACTTTCTAGTGTTTAAAAGTTCATATTGTTTGGCTTAACACACTTAGCCAAATTATCAAATCCAAAATCACCTTGTTTGACTTAACACACTTAGTCAAACCATCCTCTTATGTACAAGTTTACTCTAGGATAACACAACTTCCTAGGATTTATAGGTGCATTATCACTTTTATTTGACTTGACACACTTAGTCAAACTATCAATCCATCATGATTAATCAAATCAAGCCCTAAAATTTTAGCATTTTCCTTCAAAGGTTCTTTAAGAGTTGCATTCATCCATATCACTCATCTTTCATTTATTTCACCCTTGTCGTCACTTTGATCCTTTGATTATCCTAGTTGTTCGCTTCTTTGAACCTAAGGTTTAGACCAATCTTAAGGATTAGAGGTTCAACTCTTACATTCTTGAAAATTGATCTCTATTTTATGTTTCAAACTCGATCTCAACACAAGAAGAATATGGAGAAAAACAAAGAAACATCCATTTCAAGTGATCTAATTCAAACCAAAACAACGTTCAATCCAACGATAAAAATTGAACTCCCAATCAATCCTCCTCAAATGCCTCAAAGTTCTCAAGAGGAAGGTCATATTGAGGACATCACTAACAATGAGATGACACAATCAAAACTTCTAGAAATGATGCAAAACCCTGAAAGTCACCGACTTGTCAATGTCATGTTGAAGTTGTACCCATCCCAATACATGTTAGAGTTAGCAAAAGAAGGCCCGGCTAAAATCCCTTTTGACTTTGACGTAAGCACCATTGTGGAGAGGTCTCTCAGTATCATGCCTTCACCTGCATCCACACTTCCACTCCAAAGCGTCACTCAAGACATCCCACAAATCATATAATTTATCGCTTCAACCCTATCGGTTGTTAACAAGGGAAAGCCATGTTTCACGTACTCCAAAAACATCGCCTTGTGAACAATCGGGGATTCAATGTAGGCACTACATTGGATCAAGTTGTCTTAGTAAATACATTGCATCCTTACATACCTCTCATATTTCATGATCATACCAATTCATCCTCATTTCATGCAATGCTAGATTATCCTCTTGACATGTGCAAGCCTCTATCTCACAAGGAGAAGATGACTTATTTGGAGTAGGGGGAATCTTGGATCCATTATCGTCCCTTTCAGGTATTGCACCACTCATCTTTCCACCATTTCCACCCTTACCACTTGAATCTACATCATCACTCAGGTTGGGTCTTCCTCCTCCTCCCGCCATCAACTATTCAAATCAGAACACCTTATCAAATCCACCAGCAGTACCATTTGTGTCACAACAATAGACGACAACTATCCAAGCAACCACAGCAATCAACACATCTGCCATTCCTCAAAGTATGGTTTTTCAAGGACCAAGCACCTCAATTACACCATCTATAACTCAAACTCTGATCATTAACACAACCGTTCCGCTCATCACAATAGTTAATGTTCTTCCTAATCCACCGACATTACCACCAATGCACAACATGACCAATTCATTCACCATGAAATTGCAAGTTGTGCAATAAGGTGCCCAAGAAAAAGTAGTCCAAAATTATCAAGCCACACAATTAGCCGCTCAACAAGTGCAAGCACAATTAGCTACATAACAGGCACAATAGGTTGCACAAGCTCAAGCCTTGTTACAACAACAACAAGCTGAATATGCTGCACAGGCAACTCAAGCCACTCAATCTGCACAAGCTACGCAAGCCGCACATGCCACTCAGATTGTACAAGGAATCCAACAAGCACATTCTCAAGCACGAGCCCAATTCCAAGCTCAGCAAGTGCAAGCGCAAGCATAATACCAGGCACAATTGCAAGCACATCAAGAAGTGTGTCAACAATCCTTGCAAGACTATCAAGGCTTAATGTGAATGTGTTGACCTTATTACAACATTAAAACTAGGCAAAATTTGGCCAAAATCCATACGAAAGGCCCAAATGATTGAAAAATGTCAAGGATACATTTTTTTGTGACATAGTTAGCCCCCACTTTAGTGAGAGGATGAGCTTGCTTCAAACTCACACTAAAGTAGCCAAGACATGCATATCGAGAGGGATCCATATGTACTCACATTGGAAATATGAGACAACAATAATCAAGAAGGATGATCAAACCACGAGGATCAAGATCAATGGCAAGCTGAATATCAACATGAAATATCACACAAGAAAGTGATGTGTTCAAGGAATGAAAAGAAAGTTAATGTCAAATCGAGCCTCGACCGTTTGTCCAACTAGTTTTGGATCAAATCTAGGTTTTTGTCTAGATAAAAGTGTAATCACTCTGAGGTGGCGAGAATTTTTGGTTGTTTGCTAGGTGAGAAGGCCAAAAAGGGTGAGGAACATACACTTATGGCCGGTATGCACTCACACATAGGCAGGTGGATATGGGGAAATTCATGTCGCTGGTTGGGCTTCCTACTTAACCATACCAAATTTATACCTCTTGATAATTTTGATAAGGCACCACAAAAGAAAAGGTTTCAAGCTTCATTAGGCAAACAAAGCTTCATATGCTTGGAACTCATGCAAAAGTGAAAGATGGTGCCACAGGCATGCAAGCTATTTTATCCAAGGTACCCATATAAAAAAATGCAAAATGCAAAAATGTAAAATGTAAAAGAATGTTCAAAGGAGTCTTACTCAGTTCATGCAAGGTCTTTGACCTAGGGAATAGTGTGTCTAATGTCTCCAAGAGAGGACCAATCAAAGAATATAAAATTTTCAACTTAGGGGATGTAGTGTGTTCCATCAAGCCACTAAGAGGAACGCAATATAATAAGATAGATCATTTTAGTGAAGGATCTTAATCCAAATGTCATCCACAAAGTGAAAAATGCATCATATGAAGTAATAAGGTTGCACTAAGAACCAATAAATATAAAAATAAAAAGTGCCAATGTATGCCCCCACTTTAAAGGAATTGCTATGCACCGTTCTCTGAGAAATTACTTAAAGTATTAAAATGAAAAATGCAAAAAGATAGCAAGGACATGAGAGCCAACTTGGAAAGCCCTATGCCAAATGATATGTTTTTGAGTAAGGTTGTTTCATGCAAAGAAAAAGAACAAAGAACAAAGAAGGGGTCGCCCCAAAAATTAAAACACCAAACACATAAGTATCTAAGGATTTGGAGTCAGTATGTTCGTTGTTGCAATGTTTGTGTAGAGAGCTCGAATCTGTCATCATTCCCCCAAATACATAGAACTAGAAGAAGGACATAAAGAGATCGAAAACAAAGAAAAATAAAGAGACATTTTGGGTCAACATGGAGGAGACATAGGACATGTGTCTCGATGCTTTGCATCATCCTCAAAAGGAAAACAAAAGCCAAAAGAAAAAGAAAAAGAGCCTTTTTGGGTCAACATGAAAGGGGCATTGTTATCTCAATGCCTTGCATCATCCCCAAAATGAAGGCAAAAGAAAAGGAAAAATAAAAAGAGACTTTTGGCTCAACATGAAAGGGATATTGTTGTCTCAATGCCTTGCATCATCCCCAAAATGAAGGAAAACACAAAGGAAAAAGAAAAAGAGACTTTTGGGTTCCACATGAGAGGGACTGCTATCTCAATGCCTTGCATCATCCTCAAAAGAAAGACAAAAGAAAAGGAATAAAGTGATATAAGAAAGCTACAACACACAAAAAAATGAAGATACAAAGAGAGGAATGTCACAAAGAGAGAGAACATCAAAATAGAAGAGTACAAGGAACACGTTACACATAAGAAAACATGCAAAAGAAAAAGAAAAAGACTAGTGAGGAAAATGTGAGTCAACCATCTAACAAGTCATCTACCTCCCAATCTTGTTTAGTGTAAAGTACGAATGGGTGACTAGCTAAAGGGACAAGGAAAAATGCATTACAACGACAAGGCTAGCAACTTCTTGTCTCCATTAAGTGCAAGGCAAGAATGAGTCGAGTGAGGTGAGGGGAATGATCATTTAACATTGAGAAGAGAGTATTCTACAACCATTACATGATAGGGTGTGTGATAGTAGGTTATGTTTTGAGGGGATAGCAATTATCACCATCAAAATGATACTTGATCACTATTTCTTTCAAATGATGACACTGATCACTACTATGTCCAAGAACACAATGGTATGCAACAACATTAGAATCTTTAGAACATATTAGCAACCTATTCCTAGGTGGTAATACAATGAGTTCCTTGTTCAAGAGGATATGTAATTTTTGTTCACATTTAGGTGGTGGGCGAAGAAGAAACTTAAGTTTTTGTAATTTGTAAGGCCTCTTGTGTCAACTAGATTCACCTTGTTTGTAAGTGGAAGGAAGGGGAAGTCCCACCAGGATCCTAGCTTTCTTATCATTTGTACGTAAGGGTTGTTCTCGAGGAAGAAGGATGTTTAAATCTGGGGGAGAATCAAATATCACCATGATTTCATCACAAAGCCTTAGATATTCTTGAGGAGGCATGCAGTTATGAGGACAATCTTGATAGCCAATCCACTTGGTAGTTTCATCAGGTGATAATTTCTCATAAAATTGATGTATTTCATGTTCAATGGTTGTGTTACCTCCTTGTTTGCTCATAATTGTAAAACCTTCTCCATAGGTTTGTTCAAGGTTGATAGGGGGATTTGTCACTTGGTTATCGTAAAATGGTTGAGTGGTTACATGTTTAGACGAACTAGGTTCACCATGTGTAGGGAACTTAAGTGTGTTGTTTGTTTCATGATGTAGATAAACAAATATTTCAAGAGGTGATATGGTAGGAAGTTGTGGTTGTTTCATGGATGGTTAGAAGGATGCATTAGATTTGAGGTTGTCAAGAGAATCATTGAGCCACATATCCATGCTAGCATCATCATCTCCAATGATGATAACATCACGAGGAGGACATGCATTAGGACTTGATTGAGTAGGAGTGGGTTCAAGGTCATTAGGATCAATTGCAAAGGTAGAACTTGATTGATCAACTAGGGATTTGAAAGACTTCCAATTTTTTTTGAAGACATAGCCATAATGAAAGAAAACTAATATGCAAGAAATCAAATAAAATAAAAAATTTGGAAACAAAAACATGAATGTAATGACAGAACAAAAGTGTAGACAATGTCTTAGAAATATAAAAAATTATAGTGCAAAATGTGCAGGTTGACTAAGTCACCCAATGTGGTGAATTAGTCCCAATAGTAACTTTTTCAACAATTTTGAAATTTTTTGAATGGTTTCTTTGATTTTTAGGTTTTTTCAATGCAGATACAAAATCAAAATGAATATTATTTTGGATTTGTCAATGAAAATGCAAGCTAATAGGAGCTTTTCACTAATGCACTATTTTTAAATAGCTTATAATGCAAAACAGTGCAAAATCCTAATGCGATGCAAGCTTTTCCTAGGATGCAAATGCAATCTCAAAAGTGAAAAAGAAGTGTTCTAAGGATGGGTTCACCAAAATGAACCATAAACTTTTGGGGGTAGTGTTGGTTCCTTAGCATTTCTAGGGTTTTCACCTAGAAGGAGAGAACTATTTCCACTTCCAAAATATGAGGGTTCATTCAAGATTAGGTGTCTAATGTGTGATATGTGTGTGGTGTGAAATGTATCTAAATGCTAAAATTAAATGAAATGAAGCTGTCTAATGAAATAAAACTAATGAAATGTAAAATTATTGAAAACACTATGTAAAATGACCTAAAATACATACAAACTACAACACGACCTAAAGAGGTAGAAGTGGTGCACCTAGAAACATAAGATTAATGAAGAGGATCTTTGGAATCTTTTAGAATCCTCTATTGAAGGCCACTGGGACACTTACGCAAATTTGGATGACTTAGTCTTGCTTTGGGGAAACTTTGTCTGAACTAGTTTCGGGGAAATGGGTGTCCAGATCTTTAGAGATCACTTTTCAGGCCTAACAGTGGGACTTATTCGCCAATGATAGTGACTTAGTCCACCTGTAGCTTTCAAGAATCTCGAGACTGGAATTTATAGCAATCAAATAGTACTTATGTTTCTGACAGAAATGTGGACCCGAATCTTCAAATGTTGACCTGCAAGTTAACTTCAAGCTCCTTTTAGGGTTTGTTGATTTGGGATGATGTGGATGGAAAGATGAAACCTTTTAGCACCTTACTCTTTGACTAATCTACATACAAAGTCTGCAAATGACACATGCAAAGAGGGGAAAAGGGGTTAGAATTAGAAAATAGGGGTTTTCCTTAGTCAAACCCCATTTTGGTAATCAAATCCTAATAATGAAATATAATGAAAAGGGAAAGATGATTGAATAATATGCAAGTACAACAACTCACCAAGCCCTTGAGATGGAAAATTCATAAGACATGCAAGTGATCAAATCCAATGGATTGCACTTGAAGTGCTTAGAGTGCTTGAATGCTTGATGCTTGCTTGAGAAGATAGATTGCTTGATTTCTTATGAAGATGGAGGGGGTAAAATGGGGGGAAAACCCTTTATTTATACATGTTGTGCACTAATTTATCAAAAATAAAACAAGTCACAAGACGACCTTAGGGTTTAAGAGACAATATCCCACAAGAATTTTAAGTTAATTTTGATTTTTATGCAACATGGGACTAAGTCACCCAAGGTGGCGACTTAGTCCACTTGGGAAAATTTAAGTGGTTGTCGAGAATTAAAGTGTGATTATTTTTTTTTTTTGGGATTTTCTTTCGAAACATACTTAAGTAGGACCTATAAGTGCATTAAGGGATCCTTTTATCATAAGAAAGGGTTAATTTGTTGATGCCAAGCCTTGGAAATTTTGAAAGATTGTTATAGTTATCTTTATGTAACACTTTCAAATAGGAATTGGTAAGTGGTAAAACGAGGTTGTTTAAGTGTGTCAGATTTGAGGATCAAGGAGATAAAAAATAATACAAGATGATGTCAAAATCCCATGAAAAGATTGATCATTGAGCAATTATAAATAGGAGAAAACAAGATCCAGATGCACAAGATGTGGAGATCGGGATCAAGAAACACACAAAGTGGAAAGGACTAAGGTGTGAACTCAACTAGGTTCAACTAACAATGACACCTAACAAGGCTTAAGTAAGCCATGAGAGCAAGATGAATCGATTACACCAACACCCCTTAAGCCTAGCTTAGGTGAGAATAATAAAGATGGGTATTGACTACAAGGCCATTTTAGGTACCCATGCACAAAACTAAGCTCTCAGAAATGGAGAAAGATAGAAAACCCAGTGGGAAAAAACTATCCTCCAAAAAGAGAAACAGGGAAAGATGTACAAGTGAAAGAAGAAGAAAGATAGAAGGAGGAATCAAGACCCCCCAAGAACTACTTCTATCACAAAAGTACAAGAGCTATTCCCCCCATAGGAGAGAAAGTGAGAGACTTGGAATCCCCCCATAAGATGTGTTGTAGTGCACATAGATGCTCGATGAAGTATGCCAAAGAGAATCCATAAACGTTGAACCACATTTCTCCCCTTAGGAAGAAGGTGAACTACAAAAGTGTGCAAATTATCTTCCCATTCCTTATAGGAACATGCAGAAAGAAGTATAAAGGTCTCTAAATTATGCACAAGATTTGAAGACATAGATGGAGCCCATAGTGATGTCTTTGAAGTGTGCTCATGTTTTCCCATGTCAATGTCAAAGGATTTCATTATCAAATTAGGTGCATGCCTAATAGATGAATATGATGAAAATCCAAAACCATGTGAAGACAGATGTAGAGCATGAATATCCAAAGAGACCAATGGTGATGCAACTTCATTGAAACTGTCATCAAATAGAAGATTGATGTCCTCAATGTGTGCTTCCAAGTCAGAAATGTGAGACTCTACAAATAGACAAGAAATGTCAAGTAGGATTGTGTCCCAATCAACAATGCTAGGAAGACTAATGTGATCTTGCTGCAAATAAGTACTCGAAGATTTCAAAGAAGCAACTATGAAATCTAATGAAGAAATAGTAGGAGGTGGAATGATGACTTCCACTATGTAAACATGACATTCTTCATGGCGTGGGATATCATTTGTGATCATTGCAAGATCATGTGGGAATGGAGAATCATTTGAATGTCCATGCATCTCCCAAAGTTTGATCCATAAAGCATGTGGACCCTTAATATCCATGATGACAATCAAGGTGTCATATGGTATATGTAAGCTGATTAATCCAATAATATGATCATTTTTACTAACCCATTTATCCTTCTGAAATTGATTACTAGGTTCAAGGATAAGTCCATACAAATGAGGTAGAAGATTGTGATACTTAAGATGTTTTAGGATTCTTTCACACCAAAAATTATAGTTTCCCTTGTTTAAGTTGATTACAGAAGAATGAGTTTTATATCCCATGATAAGAAAATGTGTCAACAACTCCCTTTGGAACTTTATTTCAGTTCATTAATTATGAAGACCCCCCCAAAGTTGGGATTTTATTAATTAGTGTGTTTTACAATGAGACAATACAAGGGTTTGTAGAAAAAAGAAAACCCCTTTAACTCTTTCCTTTAAAAAAAAACTTTTAATGCCTATATAAAAGCATAAATACTTTTATATTCCGTAAATGTTTTTATACGAGAGAATAAATTACAATCATAAAAAAACAAAATCTAGGGCTATTTAAAACTAGTTAGGGGAAGATAATTATAAAGAAATCTGTCTACAACCAATTCTTCCTATGGATTCACAGCCACAACAACAACAAAAAATGTGGGAATGGATGGGGGTTGCTTTGAGTAGTGTCTGAACTCCTACGACCTGCCATAGGTTAACCACTCCCACAACCTCAAATGTAGAATAACTTATGCTTCTGGCCACCGAAAGAAGAGATTCAGCCAGGCAACCAAGAATTTTGAACACAAAAGTCGAATCGGGTGGCTAAATCATGCCTCCAAACCAGATTCTGCCCTGCATCAGGTGAATCGAGCCCTCCAATCACATACAGTGATGTTAATCCCCCAAACAGAGAGAGATTTGATCGCTTGGGGCCACAAAATGAAGGAAGAGAGTCAGCCTGGTGAATAGTAATTTTGACTTACTATTCAATGCATTCGCCAATGGCCTGATGTTGTTTTCAACTGCTTCGATACCATGTGGAATTCCGCTGATATGGAAAGACAAATTTTCAAGCTAAAAAAAAAAATGAACATGCATAAATTTGCTCGCCTGCTTCCAACACTCGCCGACTTGGGAGATCTCTAGCGGTGGTCTGGGAGGTTTGTGGCATGAGCTTAGGAGGTTTGTGGTGTCTCCAACTGTGCCACTCTTTGCAGGTTAGCCTCATCTGTGGAGCGCGGTGGGTTTGGACATGAGGTATAAGGGAGCGCGAATTCCGTTGTGCCTCTCTTTCCACATAGATTCCAAGCTCTAGATGTGTGTCCAATAGACCCACCACTTCAAGCAACCGGCAATGGCCTTCACAACACTCGCAAAAGTGCAAAAATTGCACAACAATAGGGATTTCACGGGGCTACCTTGGCATAAATCGCAGATCTTTCCCGTGTCTGCCTGTTTTCTTTCCCCTGACACCACAAAGTTTGAAACAACAATGACTCCAAACACAGACATCTTTAAAAATTGGTCACGCTTTGCACAGTCTAACCATCTTCTTGCAAATGAATGCACATATTGGTTGCACTATCTCTCCCTACACTCAAATACCATGTCAGATTTGAGGATTAAGGAGATACAAAATAGGCATAAGATGATGTCAAAATCTCATGAAAAGATTGATCATTGAGCAATCATAAATAGGAGAAAACAAAAAGATCCAGATCCACAAGATGTGAAAATCAAAATCAAGATCAAGATCCACACAAAGTGGAAAGGACTGATGTGTGAACTCAACTGGGTTCAGCTAACAAGGAAACCTAACTAAGCTTAAATAAGCCATGAGAGCAAGATGACTCAAGTACACCTACAAAGTGAATTATGATGGAAATGTCCTAGAAAAGTGGGAAAATGTATTACAATGCTTCACAACACCTTTGTAAGACATCTTTAAGTTTTATTGATTCGCAAGCATTCAAGGCTTAATGTGAATGTGTTGGCCACATTACAACATTAAATCTAAGCAAAATAAGGTCAAAATCTATAAGAAAGATTCAAATGAGTGAAAAATGTCAAGGATACATTTTTTTGCAACCCAAATATGTATCTTTAATTTTTAAAAAATTAAACATTACAAATTGACATTGAAATTTTAATTTAGAGACATT
Organism: Sequoiadendron giganteum; assembly: GCA_007115665.2. Lineage (NCBI taxonomy): Eukaryota > Viridiplantae > Streptophyta > Pinopsida > Cupressales > Cupressaceae > Sequoiadendron > Sequoiadendron giganteum. The sequence goes on from CM021104.1 coordinate 579,969,281, forward strand.
AAAATACCACCAAAAACATAAGTTAAATTTAGGTTCAAAGGCCAAGAGTGGACCATGGACGAATGGGTTCCAAGTCCCTATTCTTGGAACACACATTACCTAAGGTAAAGTGTTATGCGTTGACATTTATTATTGTTAAATTTCCCCTTTGAAAATGTAATTTATTACATTTGTAAATGAAAAATAAAGCTTATTAAGACATAATTAAATCCATTTTAATTAAGAGGGTCCAAACAAAAAATTGAAAATGTAAAGATTTTTTTACACTACACTTTTTAATTGATAAAACATAACGAAGATCATTTTCATTAAAAAATAATAATAAAACGAGAATGTTTTCGCTTGAAGTTGAACCAAAATGTTATTTTATGATTTGCATGGTATTAACTCAGCGTTGCGTCTAGATTGGAGTAATGATCAGTGTGGCATTCGAAGTCGTTGATGACATAAGATTGGCAGAAATACTGAGTACTGAAGATGATGGCATTTCTCATTAATTACCTAGTCTTAATTAGAATTAAGTTCACATTTCCAACATCTGGACGATTTAGATCGGACTGCAAAATATATTACAACACTGTCGACAAAACTGTTGAAATCAGTACTTGAGCATCAAGAATTCTACTCTAAAGCAATTCTTCTTGGATCTTTCTACTACGAGATCGTTTCTCTTACTAGTTCATTTGATTGGCCCTCACGAACAAAAGGTCACGATCAGTTTGAATGGCATCTAAGTGCTTCTCGGCCATGTGTATATAGACCATCAAATTCCCATCTCCGAGTGGGCTCGGCTGCAACATCACATACCCTGCTGTTCTCCCCATGGAAAATATGCACTTGAAAACGTAGGCTTCCAACATCCCAAGTCGAAGTGATATAATGGAATCCTCACTCCCGACCACACCACCACGGCAGACCCTTCCTCCGCATACACTCTTGCTAACATTGCTGCCGGTCTCTTCTTCTCCACCCAATCGACGAAGGACCTGAAATATTCACTGTTTGCTGAAGCACTTATAACGTTGCGTACGATTTCTGCAGTCTTGCTCAATGGTTCCTCCAATATCTGCTCTGCACAGTTCTCCTTGAAAGGAACTGCTCTCGCGTTTCTGAAGGAGGGAGGGAGGTTCAGGTATGCACGGCAGCACGCCCGTCAATTAGGATGCCGATTCTGGTTGGTGGTGAACAAGTCAAACCCTGCGCGCGAGCAAAGATTTTCCAAATACATGCAGAGTCTGCTTCCATCTTTGTTATGGATTTGCCAAAAACGGGTTTTTCCTTCAGCTTGGTTTGCCAACACGAGCTTTTCCTTCAGTTTGGTTTGCCAGAGCCTGCAATTGGAGAAGCGTGGGAGCATCCAAATGATAGGGTGGTGGAGCGTGTGTGTGATCGAGAGCAGAGAAAGACAGATCCATGTAATGGCTATCAATGAGGGGCAGTACATAAGCGTTGAGAGGGTGGCGGGGATTGAGGAGTGAGCGTTCAAAGCAAGGCGTAATAGTGGAAAATGAGAGACCTTGAGCAGCCTCCGTCCATGCTTGAAACAAAATACTGCTGCTTATTCCATCTACTATTCTCTAGTCAAAACAACAACCCATTACAATTCCGCCACAGTTCATCCTCGTCACCTGCAAACAAATAATGCTCGCTTAGCTTACTATGCTCACAAAGATTATACAGCACGACTTAATTTTGATGGAATTAGTGGTCTTAAGTTGCCAGTAACTGCCTACTTACCTGCACAGCTAGAACAGGAACACGACGAGGGGATTCTCCTTGGAGAGGGCGCCTTTTAGAAGTCAATTTCGCTACAAAGACTTCGCTGTTAAAAGTCAATATCGTTAATGGCAGCGTCCGATTCAGCTTCAATGAAGGGCACTCCTTGATTATTGCAATCTATCTCAGGCTCACCATTATGGCTGATAATAAACCTTCCGGCCACTGGATAAAACAATTCTAGTGTCTTTGAGAGCGCCTTCTTAATCGAGCTTGTCATCTAGTTGTACGGCTTATCCTGCAGTTTTTTGTAAACAAAGAAGTGCCCTGGACTGATGGCGGGAACAGTGAGATCCATGTTCGAGCCTTTGAGCATGCAATCTTTTGTGGGTACGGGCGATTACACGATGAAAGTTCGAACGATATCCACGCTAAAATCCGTCAACATCTCTTTCTCCATGGTAATTATTAACCACACCACACCTACTATAACATAAATAATGTTCAACCGAGATGTCCAAGAATAAGCAGAATATATGGAGAGGGATAAATGCTTGGATGTCGGTGATACGAGTGATGATGTGATGCGTGAATATATAATAGTCTGGAGGTCCAGGGATAGAAGATAACACCAACATTTTAAAGTCATGTCTGGAAATGGCGAAGGATTTCAAAGGATATCAGTGAGTCCAGTGAAGGCCCACACAGAGATAATGCACAGAAAGTTGTCTCGCACCATTGTGATCTGGTATTTTCGCAGACGTTTCTATTACGCGTGTACGTAGACGGAGAGAAGTCGCACTGGAAAATTAGGAAAGTAACGGGTTTATTTTCCAATTACGAGTCAGGGATAGACTATATTTAGCAAAAGTGAGCCCTCTTGCAAGACTCTTGACTTTGACCTCTATATAAATGTTTGCCAGTCTGATCGGTTGTTTATGCATATATGAATTGGTTATCTCCTTTTTCACCTTATAAACACTGCATGCGATTTTGACAACTTTACATTCACATATTCTATATTTTCTTGAGTCAATATTATTACTTGTGGACTATGTGATGGGGCTAATAGTGAGAAAAAAACGCTCTCATGCACTAGAAATATGTAGTGAATTTTCTTCAAAATATTTAAATTTTTTTATGCATCTCCTTTGAGATTACATAGGGAACATCATAGATATTCTAATATAGAGTTATAAATACTAGATTTATATTTTTAATAAAGCTATTGATCAATATCTAGGTTAATATTTATTAGTAGTAAAAGTATTAAAAAACTAATTAATCAAGATTTCTACCATTTGATAATATGTAATATTTGAAAATGATGCATGAAATTAGATTGAAAATCTTAGCGAGAAGGGTAGAGTCAATTAAATTATTTTTCTCTTCAATATTCTTTTGTCATTATTAGTGATAATGAACTAGTTCTAAAACAAAAGAACTTTCTATTTTAGAATGGATATGCTCAAGAGGTCATCAAATTTGTGTACTTCATTTTTAATATGTTTCTACATTTTATCCCAAGGTATTGAGAAATGCATTAATCATAAGGAAAAGTGCTCACAAAATCCTCAGTAATTAAATGGTAAACTAAACAAAGTTTTTAAACATCTACATCTTTCCAAATTAGACATCCAAGAAAAAATTAACAATAACCTATCTACAAAAAAATAAATAGCATTAATACATATAAATAACACCTCTAAATAAAATTGAGAGATATAATAGAAGAAACCTCTAGAATATTCATTTTCCCACACAAAGAATATCTCCATTAGTATCAAACACATAGACATGCAAAAAATACTTGAAGACCTCTATACAATAGTCTAATGACACATATGCCTCCCTATGAATCTCATTCCATGTGTATCACATATTTTAAAATGAATCAAGCTTTCAAAGAATCTACCAACAACACCCCAATATGGGATGTGACTAAATAATTTATCAAATAATGTCAAAAAACTAATGTTGATCTAAATCCTACAAATAAAATCATAGAAAAAAAATCTCCCCTAATCACCTCAAGATTGTTATGTTCTTTACATAACATAGGACATAGGTATTAAAGAGCCCTAATGATCCTTATGCTACTATGAACCTCAATCTTATACCTGCACAAACATGAGAAACAAACACACATTTAGATTCATATGCAAATGAGAACAAAGATTCCCCATGAAATTCATTAGCAATGTTCAAAATAGGAAAATATGAAGAACAAGACAAGAAAGTAAATAAATCCTAATGAAGCATGCAAATCCTCAATCCCATGGGGGAATTCATACCAATCATGTGTAGAAATTGGCCCTTTCCCAACTCCTTTGTAAACTTGATGAAGATTAATCTACTTGATGGTGAAGAACAATGTGATTCCTTGCTAAAATTTGCAATAACTTAGATATGATGACAGAAAATGCTCAAGGAAATGAATGAAATTTCTCTAAATGTGAAGATAATAACTATTCTCTCAAATTGTGGATGAAGAATGAGAAGGAAAACCTCTTATTTATAGATGTGATTGAGAAGAGAAGAGGAAAAATGGATGAATGTGGGATCATTCAACATCCAATGGCCAAGAACCACTTGTCAAGATGTGAATGGAGGAAGGTTGTGCACATTTTGATGAATGAGCCAATAAATGATATTAGGCAGAATTTCAAATTTATGAAATGAATTGTTGAATAGGGAAATAAAATGACTTAAATGCCACTTGGCTAAATGCACAAGGACATGTAAGAGAGACTGAATGTCTTGTTGGATGTATAAATCCACTTGGAGGAATATTCCTTTAAATATGCCATGTTGAGAGAAAATATTGATTTAATAAATTAATTAAATGCATTTTCATGTGCAAGTGGCAAAATATAGAGAAGTTAAGATAGTGGGATTAAATTAACCAAGATTCAGTTAATTCAATAGGAGATTAGTTGATGTGACCATTTGATTTAGATCTATGGGTTGATTTAAATCAAAAGATGAGAATATGATTTAGATTTAATTAAATAAAGGATTTTGATTTATTTAACTAAAGAGGAATGATGTTAGATTAAATTAAATAAGGTTTAATTTATTCAATTCAATAAGATGACTTTAAAGATTTAATAAAATAAAATAAAATATTTAATTAAATAGAGACATAGAGTTAATTAAGTTAAATTGATTAATTTATTCAACATGGAAGAATGACTTAATCAGACAAATAATGATTTATTTAATTAAGGGATGAAAGGTGATGACAAGCTGAGAAGGTGATTCAGGACGAAATGATGTTAGTAATCAGGATAAAGTGTATCTGTATATTTTTCATGTGTATATTTTGCCCCTTTTTGAAGCAATGCAATTTTTGCGTCGATTCAAAGAATAAACTGCGATGATCAAAATTCAAAAAATTTCTGAATTTTCTAAATGCCCCACTGCTTCCCCAATGAGAACGATTATGCTCGTATAATGCCCCCTCAAGAGATCGAATGAAAACATTCAATTTCGAGATCATGATAAAATGTGAGAGGAGTGGTTCTATTGATCAGAGGATGAAATATAATTCTTTAGAAAGATCGCATATTTGACATAGACAATTTTGATGATGTATAGAAAGGCATTGGCCATGAGTAGTTTTGTGCATATTTTGATAAAACACACTAATTTTTGGATAGAAATGTTAGTAAAGATAGAGGAATAAGAATACAAGAATGATGACAAGAGGATCCAACAAGCCTACATCATTAATGATGATGATGATGATTATGGATGCAAGATGCCAATTACTTTATGTTTGATAACACACGTAGGTGCGATGCATCAAGGTATAAAAAATCAGGATGGCATTGCACCTAGCGTGATGGACCTTGAATGGACAATCAGATATGAGTATTCTTGTTCATACTTGACATATGAAACCTTATTCAAAATGTAATTTAGATATTCTAAACATCTCAGATCAAAACATAGAAAAAAAAGCCTTCCTATGTGGTTAACAAGACATCTAGAACACCCTCCCTACAAAGAAAACAAAGCATGTCTAATGAAGTTATATTACAAGAACATCCAACAAGCATAGAAGACAAAAAGGTAATGATCGTTGCCTCATTATTTTCTCTCTAAACCGTTTTGATTAGGCATTATCAAGAGGTCATTGGAATGAGCACAATAAGATAAATCCAAAGAAAATATAAAGTAAACAAACAAGTTAATGTTATTTGTACCGCTAGCCAAGACTAAAATATGATGATGCCTGACGTTGATGTCTATAATAGGAAATATGCATCCTAGGAAATGTTGTGATCAGGTGATGGTGAGATTGATTTGGATGATAAGCTATTGATACTCCGAGTTGACCAACTTGTTGTCTTACTAACCTAGACTTCAGACTTTGATGATTAAGTGTTCACTTTTGAACCTACTAGACTTGCTTCTGACTGACTTACCAAAGGATGAGAATGATGATTATTGTGGGCAAAAGTGAGATGAGATAGATGCACCATTTTGGGTCTTTTCATTTATTTGTATGTTTTTTGGTGTTTTGAGGCTGTTTTGATTTTTTAGGTTTTCCAAAAAAAAAAAAATGGTATTTTTGAGATTTATAACCAAGAGAATAACTTAAAGACCTATCATAGGGGTCTCGGGAGCTGATCAAAATATTAGCCTTGCTTATGTTATACACACAGAGACCACATAGTTTAATTGACAAAAAACTTGATTACAGATGAGATAGATGGGCAAACATATTGTCATTTTTATTACGATGGACGCTTAAAGGACCGACCTAAAATGTCTTGGGGGATGATCATAGATCAACCTTTCCTATGTTCAAACTTAGATAGGACGTAGTTCGGTAAGATGACTCTATTTTTGGTTTTTTCATATTTTTGACATGTTTTGGATTTTTTTGGATTTTTTTGGATTTTTGTAGATTTTGATGATTTAGATATGGATAAGTGATGATATGAGTGCTTTATTTTGGAATTTTTTTGAAAACCAAGATAGGATTGATTGATCAGATTGATGGATTGATGATGATAACATCATTGAGGATACACAAAAATTTAAGGATAGTGTTAAGCAACACAAGGATTTCAAGATTGATGATGATAACATTATTGAGGATATACAACAATGCAAGGATAGTGTTAAGAAACACAAGGATTGGGAAGGATATCCCAATATGATGATGGATTGATTGGATTTTGATTGATCAGGATTTTTAAGCTTGATTTGGAACAAAATTATTTTGATGATTTGATGTGATGCTGAAGTACACATTAGATGCAATTGATATTGATTCTTTGGATTGATGTTTGATGAAAGATAAAGCTTGATAAGGAACATCTTCTCGTCAAAATATGCCCTAGGCTAGTGATTTGGCATTTTTTCTCATAAGTGCTTGACCAATTTGATTTCGCGTTTTCAAATCTTCAGATCACCACATAAGTTGGAGGATATAGATCAAGATTTATTCCTAAAGCAAGATGTAAATACCTGACCCCGGTGTCTAACAATGTATGGAATTTGATGGGTGGATTTTTGGATAGATGGATGGATATGGTAAGCATGCATAAGATGTCAAGGATTATCTTGTGATAAGATAAGATATTCGAACAAAGGATGCTTACTTGGATAGTGCTTCATGACTCAGATAACATTGGGTAGGATAGGATCAATGAAAATGACCCATGTCAAGATAACTACCATAAGCAAGTATAAAGTGTGCACCAAACTTGGTCAAGATCAAGAGAATTTGGGCTATGAATGTAGATGGATGAAAATGGATTGGAGAAATGGTTTGTTGATGAATGGATTTATTATGGATGAGATGGAAGGAATGTTGGCTTTATTATGGATGTGATAAGATGCTTTCACTTGAACTAGCGCATGTAGATGCTTGATTCTACACATGATGCTTGTTTGCCAAGTTTTCATCATGGTACGTGTCCAAACCGCCACTGAAGTGGTTTTCACTAGAGGATAATTTTTTTCTTTATTGTTTTCAATCTTTTTTTTAATTTTTTTTTGTTTTTATTTTTTTTGTTTTTTGTTTTCTTTTTTTTTAATTTTTTGGGATTTTTTAATAAAATATTTTAAGCTCATGTTGAATCACTTGGTGGTACTGATGTAGATGATTTTTTCATAATGTTCCATCGATATCCTTCTTTTAGAAGTTGCTTTTCCAAGATACGTGTACTTGAATGCAACTTTTGAGAATTATGATCTACTTTGTTGATAATGGAGTTAACTTTTTCTTTGTGAGCACATCGCAATAGAATTCCTTATGAATGCTTATGATGAAGGGTTTTTTCCAATACATGGTTAATGTGAGAATTGGATATCATGCGTGGAGGCATGGATGGTGGAGTGTGTTTAGGAATAAAAGATGGATTGGTTGACAGTTTGGAACCTTTGACTCTCCAAACTTGGGAAGATGAGCAATGATGGGTGGATACAAAAGTGTGCATGGAATTAGGAACAAAAACTTGATATACTTTGTACGTTGCTTTAGAAGCCTGATTTTTCCTTTGTGGACATCTTTGATGGATACTTGCCCTTTTTTTATTTTTCCCCATAGTTTCTTTGAGTAATGGAGTTTGATAGGGATAATCATTCTTTGTATTCTCTTGTATCCACTTGTATTTGACTTGTCCTTCGTGCTTCTTAGCTTCTTTTTCTTTGCTAATGTTCTTTGTGCTTTGATTCAGATATTTCTTCTAATGTTGGTCCCAATTTGTGGATGGGGTGATGGGTGGATGAAGATTCATGACGTGGTTGGTTGTAGTATTGGAATTGGTTTCACCATAAGGATTTTTCGTGCTCCCTATATTAAAGTTTTCTTGAGATGAAGTTTCCCCCAGTATGGGGGTAGTAGCATCTTTGTTCTTTGATTCTTCATGTTTTGATATGTCTTGTTCATAATACATTCTTTGATAAATGACCACTACAAATGACGTTATTTTAATTTGTTGTGTTGCAGACTTCAGAATATCCTATTCTGTCTAACCTATTTCCTTGAGTTGATAATGCTGAATATCTTCATACATGATGTCCTCAGTCTTAATTTGGGATATATCTGATCCTTATGTTGACAACTGAGTTTGACTATAGGAATCAATATCCTGCTCTTTTTGTGTAATAATGTCAGGAGTAAAGGAATCTTGTTATGAATGAAGACCATCTACATGTCCATCCATGGGAAGCATCTCATGGGTAGATGGGGGATTATGTGCTATGTGGATGTGATCATCTTTTATAGATAGGAGAGTGTCCATTATATCATTGTAGTATCTTGGAGATACAAATTATTGATCTTGAATGATTTCAAAATCGCTTTCGACATGTGGTTTGGATGAAGTTTTTAACATAGGTAAATTTCAGAGAATGGATTTCTTAAAAAGGGTTCTTGGATATCTTCATTAGGCATATGAAGTTTGTCAAATTTCATAGGTCAAAGGATGTTCATATGTTTTGGAAAGGATCATTGCTATACCTTGGTGAAATATGTTGATCATGCTTTGGAATAAATTCTTGAGATATGTCCTCTAGCTCATTAGGTGATGTAGAGACATTTTCAAGATGATCATCGGTCAAAGCATCTTGATCATTATTTTCAACGATTGTGGTGGGAATTTGTTGCAAGCTTTGTTGAGTGATTAATGCTTGTGTTTTTTGTTGAGACAACAATGCTTGTTGTTGGTCATGTTGTTGTTGTGCCAACAATACTTGTTGTTGGTCGTGTTGTTTTTGTACTTGATAATATTGCAAGGCTGGTTGATATTCTTCTTACTGAGCTTCTTGCAATTATGCTTGTGCTTGCGCTTACGCTTGTTGGGCTTGATATTAGGCTTGATCTTGATCATGCACTCGTTGGATTGCTTGTGCAATTTGAGCAGCTTGTGCAGTTTGTACAGCTTGAGCATCTTGAGCTACTTGCGTAGCTTGTGCAGCTTGGGCTTGAGGAGCCTGTTGTGCTTGTTGAGCAACTAGTTGTGTAGCTTGTTGATTTTAGAGTGCCTTTTCTTAGGCGTATTTTTGAGATTCTTGCAACGTGATGCTGAATGAATTTGTCATTTTATGTTTTGGCGATGGTGGCGATGGATTAGGAATAGTGTTGACTATTGTGATGAGCGAAATGGTCGTGTTGATGATTGAGGTTTGAGTTGTGGATGGTGTGATTGAGATGCTTGGTCCTATGGAAACCATGCTTTGAGACACTTGGGGAATGGTGGATGTACTAACCATTGGGGTTGCTTAGATGGTTGCCATCTGTTGTTGCAATATCAATGACAAAACATGAGGATTTTTTATGATGCTTTGGTTTGGTTTATTGATGGCGGGTGGAGGAGGGAGACCCAACCCAACGGGTGATGTGGATGCAAGTTGTAAAAGTGGAAATGCTGAAAATATAGGTGGTACAATCCCTTGAAGTGATGATGATGGATCAAAGATTCTTTCGGCTCCAAACAAATCACCTTCTCCTTGTGAGGTAGGGAGAGAGCTTTACGTGTCCAGAGGATAATTTGGTGTTGGATGATAAGAGGTTGGATTGGTAGAATCATGGAATGTAAGAGAAATGTAAGGTTGTAATGGATTTAATGGAACAAATTGATTTAGTGTGGTGTTTGCATTTATCTCTCAATTGCTCACAAGGGGATTTTTTTGAGTTCTTGAAGCATTACGCTTCCCTTGTTAAAAATTGGTGGGGTTGAAGAAATGGATGTTATGATTTATGGGATATCTTGAGTGATGCTTTGAAGTGGAACCGTGGATGAGGTTGAGGGAATGATCCTAAGAGGTCTCTCTACAATAGTGCTTATGTCAAAGTCAGAAGGGAGTTTAGCCCCTTCTTTTGCTAACTCAAGGATGTATTGGGTGGGATCTAACCTTACGATAGCATTGACAATTCAATGATTTTCAGGATTTCGCACCATCTCTAGGATTTCATCTTGTGTCATCTTGTTGTCAGTGATGTCCTCTATATGACCATCTTCCTGAGGATTTTGTGATGATAGAGGGAAATTTCTTAGAGGATTGCTTGATCCAACAGGATTTATTTTGGAAGCAGTTTGACTTAGATCACTTGAAGTTGATGTTTCCTTGGTGATTTCCATATTCTTCTTGTGTTGAGATCTTGTTTGCACCATAAAATAGAGATCAATTAATCTAACCTTATGTACAAAAAGAGAAGAACTTGGATAGATTAAGGATCAAAGTGATAATGAAAATGAAAGATAGATGATACGGATGATAAAAAAAATTGAAGAACCTTGAGGGACATGCTAAAATTTTAGGGTTTGATTTGATTTGATTTTGATTGATTTGGATAATGAAATTGTTAACTCTAGGAATTTGTGTTATCCTAGGGTGAACTCATACACAAGAGGATAATTTGACTAAGTGTGTTAAGTCAAACAAAGTGATTTTTGATAATGAACTCCTAGACCCCAAGATGTTGGATTTTATCAAGAGGTAAATTTATTCACAAGGATTGATAATTTGGTCAAATATGTGGAGAAGGATTCATCTACACATATCTAACCAAACAAGATGTTTTTGATTTTGCCTAGAAATTTAGCATTAATGATGTTTTCAAATTTTCCAAGAGTTTTTTGGTGAGATGATTTTTGATTTTGATGGTTGCAAGATGGGTGAAAGTGATGATTTTGATCCTAGACTTGGACTAGATAAAACTCCTTCTTACAAGACCTTAGTTTTGAAGAACATGCAACACGTCTTATGTGAGAAAAGAAAACCTTTGAAAGAGATTAAGATTTTGCCGATAATAAAACTCATACAAGTTAGGGTAGTTTCTTGAAGTTTTCTTGTAGAAGTTGTAAACCAACCTTTCTCTTACCTCGTGAAGCCTTGAAAGATTCTCTTCACAGGCTTTTGGACTAAGACTTTTGAACCTCAGTTTTTGGATTTTGATTTTGTGGGAAATCATTTGAAAGAACACATATGTGGGGATCAATTTTTCTTTATTTAGGTTAATGAGTAATTTTTTTACCACAAACAATTTCTTGATTTAAATTTCAAACTAAATGTCCATGTCTCAATTCTTTTTCATTCCACAAGGTCCCTTATATGAAAATAGAGGTTTCAAGAGCATAGTTTCCTAGGTTGAATTGAGAGAGACAAATGATGATAGAACCCAAGTACTTGGATGCCTCTAAGGATGAAATCCCTAGGGAAAGAAAGAGCACTTGAATTCGTCAAAGTTATTTGCTTCCCTAAAGGGTTTGAAATTTTGAAGATCTTGTGAATGTTTTTTTTCAAATGTTTTGAGACTCAATAAGAGTGTTTTTTGATTCAAAGAGAATGCACAATCCTAGGATGAAAAAATAGTATTTGTTTGGATTCCCACTTGGATTTTACTCCAGCTGCACATATTAAGTGCAGATGACTAGATGCTTGACCACACGGGCTCCTCCTTACATTGCACTCGCTTCTCGAGTCAGCCAAGCATCGGTACCCATGAATCTCCCATGTCATATTTTTCATCTCTACAACAAAATTGCATGTTACATGGGGCGGCTTCAAAGGACGTGACCTTTTGCACAAACGAATAGTTAAGGATTTTGGCCCTTGCTAAACAAGGGTTTTAATGTGGGCATTTTGTTCATGGGGGACTATCCATGCAACAAGAGACCATTAAGTTTCCCTTCTCATCGAAATAATCCTCGTGATTCTCGAACTTTCCTCTAGAATCCACACTTATATACTCGTTGGAAGTCACTTGTCCTTAGGATGTTCTCGATTGAGTCATTCCCTGAGGTGATTAATTTTTCCCACTAGGCAGGCCCTCTAAGATAAACAAAAGTGACCAAGCATATCTCATAGTTCTATCAAACTTTGTTGGAAAACAAAGGGAGAACACTCACAATATGCCGCACTCACACTCACAAAATTGGTTCAATTTTTTAATCCCAAATGAAATGTGATGGCAAACACTTACACAATTTAAGATCACCAAAAATGACTTTTAAGATCGCCAAAAAGCGCGAGAGAAGAGCATATGTTCTTTTAGTGATATTACTTTGGGTAAGTAATTACAAAACAAAGAAGCACTTGTTCATTTTAAGTCTACAAGGCAATGATTTGATTCTTTTTAGTGCACCAAAAATAAATATTGAATTTTCCTTGTTCAATTGTTAATCCTTAAACCAAATCTAGTGAGTTTGTCCTAAAGTTTATTTTAACCCTTTGTTGCAAAATATGAAGTTTTTATAATATTCTTTTTAGAGCCCAAAAGAAACTTTAGTGAACCTAAAAGCACAAAGGTAATCAAACCCTTGGGAAGGGATTATAAGTTCTCCCAAAGTGTTCAAAAACACTTAGTACAATAAGACAATGATGTTATACTGAAAGATTCTTCTTTGCTCCATCCTTGCCTCAACCTTCAAAACTAATTAGAACCAAGAAATACAAAGACAACCAATAGGTTAGAAGTCAAAAAGTCAGCAACAAAAAGGCACATGTAAAAAATAAATCGAATTTGACCCTTTTACTCCACCCTAGCGATGTAGTTCATGGGTGTGGCAAAGTTTAGAAACTATAATGGCACAATATAGCACCACTAATTTCTGAGAGCGACACTTTGTAGTGAAACAAAGATTGTGATTGTAGCTTTTTTTACCCAGCGATGAAGTTTGCAATTTGGAAAGTCTACGGCCGAGTTTAAAATTAAAAAAATTTAGGCGAGAAGACACTAGAGGCGGAGTTTGGAATTTTAAGTAGTGCAATGTAGTGCCGCTTGATAGTCAACGATTGAGTTTCCTAGAACCTGCAAAAATGCACAAAAAACACAAAATTTTCTAGAAAAAAAGTGATTTAAACTTGAGATTTGCTCTCCTTCTAATGCCAAAATGTGAACCCCAATCCTAGACCTGCACAAACATGAGAAAAAAACACACAATTAGATTCATATACAAGTAAGAACAAGGATTCCCCATGAAATTCATGAGCAATGCTCAAACATAGGAAAATATGAAGAACAAGACAAGAAAGTAAATAAATCCTAATTAAGCATGCAAATCCTCAATCCCATGGGGGAATTGGTGCCAATTATGTATAGAAATTGGCCCTTTCCCAACTCCTTTGTAAACTTTACAATGATTTGATGAAGATTTGACCCACTTTGGTTGAATTCCTGCATAACCTAGCTAAGAACTTGATAAAAATAGATAAAAATGGATATTCTTGAAGATGAAATTGTGCATAATAGGTTTGCTCAAATTGTGGATGATATTGTGGATCCTCAAATAAATAGAGTTCAACTATCTATTTATAGATTTGAAGAATGGAATATTGAAATATTTGGATGAATGTGGGACAAAATACCAACCAATGAGAGAAGACCACTTATCCACATGTGATTGGAGGAGGAATGAACACATTTTGGTGAATGTCCCATAAATTCTATTAGATTCAAATTTGAAATTTGAAAGTTGGCAAGTTGCAGGGAGAGAATAATGGAGTTAATGTCACTTGTCTCAAGGCCAAGGACATGTAAGATGCATTAAAGACCTTGTTGGAAGTACCCATCCCCTTTTGGAGGGATTTTCAAACTTGGAGGAATATTCCTTTAAATATGGCAAGTTGAGAGAAAATGTTGATTTAATAAATTAATTAAATGCATTTTCATGTGCAAGTGAAAAAATCTAGAGAAGTTAATAGAGGGATTAAATTAACCAAGATTTAGTTACTTTAATAGGAGATTAGTTGATGTGACCATTTGATTTAGATCTATGGGTTGATTTAAATCAAAAGATGAGAATATGATTTAATTTAATTAAATAAAGGATTTTGATATATTTAACTAAAGGGGAATGATGTTAGATTAAATTAAATAATGTTTAATTTATTCAATTTAATAGGATAAATTTAGAGATTAAATTAAATTAAATTAAATAGAGACATAGAGTTAATTAAATTAAATTGATTAATTTAATCAATAGGGAAGAATGACTTAATCAGATAAATAATGATTTATTTAATTAAGGGATGAAAGGTGATGCCAAGATGAAAAGGTGATCCAAGACGAAATGATGTTAGTAATCAGGATAAAGTGTGTTGGTATATTTTCCATGTCTACAGCTACAAGAAAAAAATTAATGAAGTACAATAACAAAAAGTGATCAACTCTACATAAATCAAAACTCAAATATGAACTTAAATTTTTTTCTAAGATATCCTATAGGAAAGAAAGATATTTTATTTCAAATTGAACTAGGCCCTTCTACCAACACTAATAAGTGCTAAAGATGTCATAAATAAAGTATCCCTCTAAATTGCCAACTACTATTTTTACCATTCCATTTGTTTGATACTAATGCTAAATATAGAATAATATATGTAAATTGTGGATGCTAAAATCTGCAAAAGGATTTAAATTAGTTCACGTTGTTAGCACAAGTTAATTTAGATTAGCAAACTCAAACATCTCTATGAAATATAGAATCATGTTAACAATGCAACTAATAAGAACAATGCAAAAAAACATGAATCATTCCTATCCCATAGTGGATTGGTGCTCTTTGAATATGTGAAAGTGCCCTTTCCCAATTCTTTGATGAGCAAGATGATATTATGGATAAGATTGACTCTCAAATGGAGAGGGTGACCTTGCATGCAATGTGTTTTCAAATTGTGTGTTGTGATGAGCAAGATTAGTTCTCTTATGTGGAGAGTAACCTTGCATGAAAAAGTGTTGTTGTTTGAAGGAGAGAAGCCTTCAACTTATAGTTGAACTTGAAGAGAGGAGAGGTCAAATTGATGAATGTGGGATCATTCATGGACCAATGACAAGATGCCACTTGTCAAGGTGTGAGAGGGTGAGGAATGTGCAAGTCTTGGCCAATGTGCCAATTTCAAATTTGACTTTGCAATAAATGAATGTGGTTGAGGGTTTTTGGGGGGAATTGTGTTTGTCCAAAAAGTCAAACATGAGAGTTAATGAGGGAAAATATGGTTTTTAATAAATCAAATAAAGTGATTTATTGGTGCAAGTGGATGAATCTAGAAGATTCATGTAGTTAGGATTAAACTAATCATGATTTGATTAATCTAATAGATGTTTTAAGTGATATGACATTTGATTTTAGATTTTTGTATTTCTTTTAAAATCAAATGAGAGGAAATGAGCATTGATCATTTAATTTAATATTTGTAATTAAATTAATAGACCTTAGGAGATTTATGATTTAATTAAATAAAACTTTATTTATTTAATCAAAAGGTGAACATTGACGATGATGTCAAATCTGCATGTCTACATAAACATCTCAATTTAAATTAATATCAAACAAATAGGCCTTTCCTTCAACAATTAAATATGCTTCAATTTACCAATCATCTCCTGTACTCTTTAAAACATAGTGCCCTCAGAATAGATGAAAAATTAAAGACACAAACATAGGGATACAACAAGAAACATAACTATATGTGTACTCCTCAAAACATGTGATGAAAATCATCATCCATAATTTAATGCTTAAAATACATTAGAACACACAATATGAGGAAATAATTTATCTAAAAAAGTAGGTGGGAAACAACTATCAAATAATTTACCACTAAGTGGATTGAGAATGGGATATGAGATTGTTTCATATTTAAAACAAAATAAAACCAATAGGTCCATATTGAATTCACATCCAAATATAGCTGCAAGCTCTTGTGTGTTTCTACTAAAAACATTAAAATATTAACCACTTCAACAATCAATCTTTAAATCCTAGAGATTTAGCTTCACCCATATTTGATATAAGTGTACAACTAATAGGATAGATAATAATTAGAATCTAGAAAAGAAAAATCATCTAATTAATAATATAGTATATTAATACAAAACATCAACTTAAAGGTCCAACTACGTCAATATAGACTTCAAGAACTTACAATGATATCCCAACTCTATGTTATCAATGCAATGTGTAGCTATAGATAGCCCATCAAACTATGAAAACTATAAATCTGAAATAATAAAGCACATAGGTTGTAAACCACATAAATAACATGGAAAATAGAGACAACTAGAGATAAAATTTGTATTCTCTTTGACTAAGTTCTTAGATCAACCCTAGGTCCAACTTACCAATAAATTCACAACAAAGTAATCGTTGTATAAATTTTGAGTGGTCTTCATGTTTATTTAAGACATGGTTTGATTATTCCTTAAGTGAATTGGATATTTAAATATCTATTCTATGTGTTTGGATATGGTTGAAATGTCAAAATAGCATAGTATAAGGAATGTCACCTTCTTAGTCATGTTCAAGCCTTAATAATTGATAATAGGGTAATCAACCTTAGTATAAATGTTAATGATGCATGGTAGAAAGTTGTATACATGTTCAAACATCATGAAGATAAGAATACTCTATTAACATAATTAAATGTCAATAAAATATAACTACTCACATAAGGTAGGTATTAATAGATCTTCATGAAACAAATAACTAATATAGAACAAAATTCATCATAAACGAACAAATCCATGTCATAAAAATTATTCCACTATAAGTGATCCCAAGATACATGTGGCATAATAAAAATTCTCAAAGATAAGGATTATATGGTGACTTCATACAGATAAAAATAGTAACGTAAAAACTAGTAGCTCAAAAAGTAGAACCATGATCTCCAAGCAAGAATATAGGATTGAATATGCTTCTATGCAAATCTACTACAAAAACGTCATCTAGATCATTTCATGCCACTATAGTAATGTATTATGGGTCCTAAAGTACAATTATCTTTGGTACTCCAAGAACAATCTCTCTATCTCACATGAATCAACATAGCAATCCACTAATGTAACCAAAACTATCAACCATGAAATATGCACCAAAACTCTGAAATATTTTAGGATATAATAGTAAACATTCAATTTATCCATTCAACTTGTAAACATACTAAATAAAATAATACTAAACTCACTATATCAAGTAATATAGCATATATATTCAACATAAAAATAATAATCTAAAAAATAGAGACAACTAGAGATGATATGTGATGATATGATAACCTTTACTTACATTTTAGTTGATTTGGACACTTCCAAAAATCTCCCTATAGTCATAACTTTCGAAGTTGTTAATCGATGTCGGACATAGGAATTTGATTATTAAGGATTTACCCATTGATATCAACAGTGCTACAAAATAAGGCACACTACAGTAAGTTGTGTTAGGGCCAAGTCAAAAATTGGTTATCTAGGGTCTAGGTGAAAAGGAACTTTCTCACAACACTACAAAGTGGATTCATCCACAATTCTCTCTAAGAGGGTTCCCTTTCCAACACCCAAATGTCCTCCAAAAACTCAAACTACTTCTTCATGAATAAATTTTTCAATTATTTAGAATCTTATGTTAGGTATTGAAGAGAAAATAACTACGATTTCCAATAACAAAAAAAATATTAGAGATAATGGAAAAGAGGAATAAGAAAATAATTCAAAGTTAACATAAAACAAGACTATGCTTGGATGACACCAAGATTAGAGATAGATTAGTGGCTTCTTCTATGTCTACAACTTCCCCAATGAGAAATGATATTAAGGACAACAATTAATACATAAAATAAAATGAGAACAACATAGACTCTTAGTTGATGCAAGGTTAGATGAAACTTATGAGGAAGAAATCCCCCCTTCAAAATTTATGGATCAATTAACATTAAGATCATGCTTGAAAGGGGACGAATATTGAATTATTTTTAGATAATATGAAATATGATTTTGTTGGTTTATTGGCCCTATCTATCATGTAAATTTATTAATATCCAACATTCTTTGAAGGTGGATATTTTTTTCCAATATTTTAAAATATAAAATTTATCTCTCATTTCAAGTTGTTTCCACTTTTATTGTACACTAAAACTATGTTTTGTTCTAATTTATTTATGAAGATCTAGGTACTAGTTCTCAAGGTTTCAAAATATTTCCTACTATCCCCCTTTATGGGGGTATGCATGGTCATGGTCAATCAACAAGGTGAGATTGCGCATTGAGCGGGCAGTGGGGATTAAGGAGTTTGTGTTGGAAGAAATAAATAATAATGGAAAATGAAAGATCTTGAGCAACCTTCATCCATGCTTGAAATATATATTTTTATGTTGTATAATGTTTTCATGTTGAAATCATGAGTATGACACCATGTCTATTACTTTTGCTTTTGGTTTTCCTTCTAAGGCACCATATCTAAAAGCTGAGAAGCTACTCAAAAACAATATTTGGGATTTTATGGATGAAAATAGAGGATTTCATTATGTTACTCTGGAATTATGTTGTACTTCATGATGTTGGTTTTTTATAACTAATTTTGGTATATTGTCAAGGGATTAATTTTTATGCTAAATGGATCATTTGAGCTCTTGAGGGGAATGTTGCTTTCTAGGGAATGTTGCTTTCTTGGAATATCACTTGACCAACATTGAAAGGACCTTGTCTCTATAATATCCTCACCTTCAAGGAGCCTATATAGGTACAAGGAGAATTTTTTTCTTAAGAGAATCTAGAAGGCCCAAAACTCTAGCAAGCACTGTCTTTTTGACTCTTGTATTGACTTCTACAATGGCCTCTTAGTCTAGTTTGTGGTCTTCAATTTTATCTATTCAATATTATCCTCTAACCAAAGCCCCATGGTTTCATGCTTTGAAATTATTTAACAAAGCAACCAAGAATGCTCTCTCTTGGTCTAAGGCCACATTGAAATTCTAGTTATGCAATCCAAATCAAGTGACCTATAATTTTAGTGATGTCATTCCCTCATATAGTTCAAAAAATTAGGGTTAAGTCCTTCAAGCACTAGAAGAATTACTAGAAATCATATCCTTAAACATGCTTTTACAATTAGACCCTAGAATAGATGCTTATGGCTAACATCTCATCTCCTAGTGGTGGACCAGTCAAACCACTATTAACACCTCTAGCTCTCTATTAACACTTGTCATTGATATTTCCAAATTATTTGGAAATCAATTCTTGAGCCTAAATTGTCTCATATTTCTTGGTACAATCTTGACTAAGGTCATTTGCTTGGCTCTCATTTGTATCATCTATGACATCTCAACTACCATTATGCTTTTTGTGGGAAACAAATACTCTCAAGAATATTTTAAGTTGTGTACCAAACCTTAGGAAGCTTGGAGTTGGATGCATAATTTATTCAAGACATTCCGAGCTAATCACTTCCCATGGAATGCGAGTTTTTTGGGTGATTGTTCTTATCTATCATTTAAATTTATCTAGATCTAGCATGCTTTTAAGGTAGTTATTTTGTCCAATATTTAAAAAGATGAAAATTTAGCTCTCTTTTCAAGTTGTTTAGTTGATGTCCACTTTTTAGTTTACACTAAAACTGTGTTTTGTTCTAGTGTGTTTATGTAGATCTAGCAACAAACTCACAAGGTTGCACTAGAAGTTGTGCATTTGCAAGAGCTCCTTAGTGACTAGGCTAATGCTCCTTACATGATTGCTAGAGTTCTAGCTCTTGCCTTCTCCCCATATTATGGTGGTAAGCATGGTCATGGTAAAACCACTAGATGAGATTGACGATTTGAGTCTCAAGGCTCTTAGTTGCAAGGCTCTCAAGATCATGCTTCTCATTGGTGGTCTTAGCCATCACGGACACCTTTTGCCTCTTCTCATGAGCATGGTGATTCTTGTTGGTAAAATTATAGCAAGTTCCCTCATCTCAAATAAACTATTTCAAATATTTGTGTTCAATAGCTTACTAGCAAAGCCAAGGAGGAGGATGATGGTCCTACTAATATAAAGCCTATTGATGATAATTTCATCTCCATTGATGTTTGCAGTAAACATAATGACTATGATCTCCTACACATTATTATTGCTCTTGTTGTTCAATAGATTTTCTTTCCTAATGTCTAAAACTTAACCCTCTTTTGAATGTTTCCTCTTTTATTTACACGTTCCCAAACTAAAAAGATGTTTCCTTTAACACCCACTCTTTTTTCAACTATTTGTATTATTAACTTTTTAATTGATAAAACATGACTTAAATCATTTTCACTAAAAAAAAATAATAATAAAACGAGAATGTTTTCGTTTGAACCAAAAGGTTATTTTATTATTTGCATGGTTTTAACTCAGTGTTGCATCTAGATTGGGGTAATGAGGAGTGTGTCATTCAAAGTGGTTGATGACATAAGATTGGCAGAAATACTTAGTACTCAACATGATGGCATTTCTCATTAATTACCTACTCTTAATTACAATTAGGTTGTTACATTTCTAACATCTGGCTAATTTGGATCGGACTCCGAAATATATTACAACACTGTGGACAAAACTGTCGAAATCAGTACTTAAGCATCAAGGATAATTCTACTGTAAAGCAATTCTTCTTGGATCTTTCTACTACCAGATCGTTTCTGTTACCAGAAATTCATTCGATTGGCCCTCACGAACAAAAAGTCAGGATCAGTTTCAATGACATCTAACTGCTTCTCCGCCATGTGCATATAGATCACCATATTCCCATCTCCGAGGGGGCTCGCCTGCAACATCACATACCCTGCTGTTCCTCCCCATGGAAAATATGCACTTGAAAACGCAGGCTTCCCACATCCCAAGTCGAAGTGATATAATGGAATCCTCACTCCCGACGACACCACCACGGCAGACCCTTCCTCCGCATACACTCTTGCTAACATTGCTGCCGGTCTCTTCTCCTCCACCCAATCAACGAAGGATCTGAAATATTCACTGTTAGAGGAAGCAATTATAACGTTGCGTACGATTTCTACAGTCTTGCTCAATGGCTCCTCCAATATCTGCTCTGCACAGCTCTCCTTGAAAGGAATTGCTATCGCGTTTCCGAAGTAGGAGGGAGGGAGGTTCAGGTATGCACGCCCGTCAATAGGGACGCCGATTCTGGTTGGTGCTGAACAAGTCAAAGCCTGCGCGCGAGCAAAGACTTTCCAAATATAGGCAGAGACTGCTTCCATCTTTGTGATGGATTTCCCAACACGGGGTTTTCCTTCGGTTTGGTTTGCCCGAACCTGCAATTGGAGAAGCGTGGGAGCATCCAAATGATATATACGCCCAATTTGGGGTGGTGGAGGGTGGGTGTCATCGAGGGCAGAGAAAGGCAGAGCCATGTAATGGCTATCAATGAGGGGCAGTGCAGAGGCGTTGATAGGGTGGCGGGGATTGAGGAGTGAGCGTTCAAAGCAAGGCGTAATAGTGGAAAATGAGACACCTTGAGCAGCCTCCGTCCATGCTTGAAAGAAAATATTGCTGCTTATTCCATCTACTATTCTGTGGTCAAAACAACATCCCACTACAATTCCGCCGCACATCATCCTCGTCACCTGCAAACAAATGATGCTCGCTTAGATAATACAACACGAGTTAATTTAGATGGAATTAGTGGACTTAAGTTGCTAGTAACTGCCTACTTACCTGTACAGCTAGAACAGGAAGACAACGAGGGGATTCTCCTTCGAGAGGGCGCCTATTAGGAGTCAATTTCGCTACAGAAAGACTTGGCTGAGAAAAGTCAAGATCGTTAATGGCAGCCTCCGATTCAGCTTCAATGAAGGGCACTCCTTGGTTATTGCAATCTATTACAGGTTCGCCATTATGGACGATAATAAACCTTCCGGCCACAGGATAAAACAATACCAGTGTCTGAGAGAGCGCCTTCTTAATCGAGCTTGCCATCTCTTCGTACGGCTTATCTTGCACTCTTTTGTAAACAAAGAAGTGCCCTGGACTGATGGCGGGAACAGTGAGATCTATGTTAGATCCGTTCAGCATGCAATCTTTTGTTGGTATAGGCGATTGCACGATTGAGGTTCGAACGATCTCCACGCTAAAATCCTTCAACATCTCTTTCTCCATGGTAATTATTAACCACACCACACCTACAATAATATCAGAAAAGTTCAATTGAGAGGTCCAGGAATAAGCAAAATATATGGAGAGGGATAATTGCTTGGATGTCGGTGGTACAAGTGATGATATGATGCGTGAATATATAGTAGTCTGGAGGTCCAGCGATAGAAGATAAAACCAACATTTTAAAGTCTATGTGTGGAAATGGTGAAGGATTTCAAAGGATATTAGTGAGTCCAGTGAAGGCCCACACAGAGATAAATGTTTAGAAAGTTGCCTCGCACCATTGTGATGAGGTATTTTCCTAGACATTTTTATTACGCGTGTATGTAGACGGAGAGCAGTCGCACTGGAAAATTAGGATAGTGGGGGGTTTATTTTCCAGTTATGAGTCATGGTAGCCGACATATCTACAGTAAGGATAGACTATATTTGGAAAAAGTGACCCCTCTAACAAGACTGCTGACATTGACCTCTATTTACGAGTCGGTTGTCAGCCTTTCGAACTCCGCTGAGCTTTCCCAGCTCCTTTTTATGCCCAACGGTGCAGATCAACTGACAGGCCATGAAATACGATGTATCGAATCTCAGCTGTTCATCATATTTCGCCATTTTCTCGGCTGTTTACGCCCCTTTTTTTCTGCTTTCCCCGCTGCTGTTGCTTTCCGCTCCAATCTCTTCCTCGCTCCGCTTGCTGTTCAGAAAAAAGCTGACAATCGACTCGTAAATAGAGGTCAAAGTCAAGAGTGCTGTTAGAGGTGTTACTTTTTTCCAAATATAGTCTATCCTTACTGTAGATATGTTGGCTACCATGACTCGTAACTCGAAAAAAATTAAATATAAATATTTAGAGAAGTTTGACGATATATAAAGAGAGAAAAGTAAGTCATTTTTTAGTATCACTTTTCAATTATTATTTTAATAATATATATTTGTATAAAAAGATAGTGAGGATTATTATTTTTAAAGTTTAAAATAACTATCAAACAATTTAAGAAGAGGAATGGCACTAGCTAGGAATAGGAGTAGAGGGGGGAATTTGAAACTTGTTGAAGAATGTGATGGGGATTGAGATTCAAAAGACAGGGATGATGTTTCAAGGTCATTGCTAGTGTTTGTGAAGTGCAGGAGAATGATTTTTAGTTGTTTGTTATTGGGAGGTTGCAAAGTCTTGCTTCCCTTCCAGCTTTTTGGGAGGTGGTTCTTTTCAACAATGTTCACCTCTCTTGTCTTGGCTGGGAGCAGAAGGTTGTAGTTTTAGTAGCCGAGTATGGTCTTGAGGTCCTGTTCAAACTATTTGTTGGCACAACTTTGATTTTGTGGGTTATTGCCTTGCTTTCCCCTAGTGTTAACATTGGTGGTTTCTAGTGGAAGGGCTTCCTAGCCCATCTGATTTGTGATGGGGCCTTCGTCATTTTATGCTATCATTCCTTGATAGTACTCATGGGTGGTTCTTATGACTTGGATGTGGCCAATATTATATCCAATATTAGCCTGATGATGTTCTTTTCTCTCACAAGTAGTTTTAATGCATTCAAAGTTTTCATTTTTATGAAGCCGAGTGAGATGGTACATCCTAAGGTCGATGTCTTTTGGTGTGCAGAGGTTTTAAGGGTATTAGGTGTAGATGGTAGTGTGGTGCAGTTCGTACGCTATTTTCAAATCTGCTTCTTAGAGACTACTATGTTGTTGTAAGGAAATTTTGTGGTCAATGGTTTACTCAAGAGGGATTTTGTTGCTCTTGTTCTAGCCTCTTTTCTTGTATCTCCTATTGAGGTGGATATTTGTCTCATTGAGGCAAAAATGGCTCTTGCAAAGGTGGTTGGGGTTTGACATTTTCACTAGTGGGTTATTTCTTATGCTTCTCCTATAGAGGTGGGAATGGTTTGTGTAGGAAATCTTATGCTTTTCTAGGAGGCATTTTTTGCCTTCTAAACTACTTTTTTCCTTGTTCTCCTATTGAGGTGGAGATTAGGGATAGTGATGGGATCTTGTATCAGCATCAAAATTTTGTGTGTAATAATCCTATATTAAGCTAAAGGCTCTCACATGTTGTTTTCTTGGCTTAGGATAAAAAAATTTCTAAGCAGGCTTGGTTTGTGATTGTGGCATTTGTCTTGTAGTAGTTAGGTCTCTATTATTTTACTTCCTTTAAACTGTTGATGTTTGGTTGTTGATTAGCATTACTTTATTTCTAGGAAACATTCTATATTAGGGTTTCAAGTCCCTTCAAAACCTGTTGGTGTTGACTCAGTCTTGTCCTTTGTATATGGTATTGAGGCCCCTTCAAAAAAAAATTACCCTAAATCAAAAACTATCAAATGTGAGGTAAAAGATAAAATTTATTGTTAACACACTCATGCCATTACATTTTACCCCTTTCTACCATTGTGTAATGTCTCTTGAAAATAATTACAATTAAAGGTTAAAGTATTAGAGATAATATTGTCTAACTTGTTGGAAATCCCTTCATAATTTTTCTTAGAGAACTGTAAATTATATCAATTTAATGACTAATTCATTATTAACCTTTAAAGATTCATACAAACATTGGAACATGATTTAAATTTATAACATTATGTTAGAATAAAATATCTAGATAACCTCAAAGGTATGAAATAATTGTTAGATAATTATATCTTTTCTTTAATTATTGATTAATAATTTTTCATCTAAAATTTTATACTACTACACTATTTGGTATAATTAATCATGAAATGACATGTTCCCCATAGAGAGTTTAAATAAACAGAATAAAAAACCAATTTTCAATAGTTTTCAAAAGCATATTGACAACCTTGCATTCACATATTATAAATTTTATTGAGTCAGTATTACTCCATGTTTGCCATGAGATGGGGCTAATAGCTGTGAGGAAAAATGCTCTCATGCACAAGAAATTTGTAGTCAATTATATTCCAAAAATTAAAATTTGATTATGCATCGATTTTGAGATTCAATAAGGGAGACCATACACTCTCTAATTTACAGTTACAAATAAAACATTGATAGTTTTAATAAAGCTATTGATCAATGTGGAGGTTAATATTTACTAGTAGTAAAAAAATAAGAAAAATAATTGATCAAGATTTGTACATTTTGATAATATTTAATCCTTAAAAATGATGCATGAAACTAGATTGAAAATGTTAGTGATGTGGATGAAATTAATTAAATTTATTTTCTCTTCAATATCCTATTGTCATTACTAGGGATAATGAACCAGTTCTTAAGAAAAAAATACTCTTTCTATGTTTGAGTGGATATGCTCAAGAGGTCATCAAACTTGTGAATTTATTTACATTGAAGAATTTTCTCCACTTTATCTGAAGGCATTGAGAAATGTATTAATCACAAGGGAAAATTATCAAAAAAAACCCTAGTATTTAAACACTAAACTAAATATATTTTTTAAACATTTACATATTTCAAAATTATCCATCCAAGGGAAAAATTACAATAAACTATGGACACAATAAAGTTAGTAGAATTAAGACATGTAAATAACACCTCTAAAGATGATTGAGAGATATAATAAAAAACTCTAGAATAATATTGGCATAGATGAACCCTAAGGAAACCCTTTGAGAAAGATCTCACATCTAAAACAATGAATCCAATGTGTTTCCAAAGATAAATGTTAGAATAGAATATGAAGCTTCATATCTCAATACAAACTAAATCTTTTTAATCCTATAAGAAAAGTAGTATTATAAGCCTCCTAAAACTAATACATAATGCCTCCATTTTAAATCCTCAATATATAGACTAATGGAGCCCTCAAAAATTAATATTAGAATATGTTAGATACACAGGAAAACTAAGAGGGGGTGAATCAATTGTGCATTGAAACCTTCAAAACCTTATTAAGAATGTAGACAAATTAAATAGAAACACATCCATAAACATTCACAGTAGAACACCATATTTTTGCATGGAAAAACTTATAAGGGAAAACTTGCAGTGAGGATTAGCACACTATATAAAAATAAAAATAAATCACAAGAAGCTCATTGTCCAACAGACTCACTATCCAAAAGGAAAGGATCATTTCCAAGGACTTGCTACCTAGGAAGATCAAAAATAAATAGTTACAAGGAGGTTCACTACCTTAGCGAAACTAGCGAATCCACCACAATATCTCTTTACCATCCACAAACTTTGGCTCATTTCCTCTAGTAACTTCTTGCACATAAAACTATAGACACCTTTTGCACACTGCTTTTGGTAGTCTTAGACATTCTTTCTTGCACTCAAATCTCAACACATAATCAAACATACATCATTACATACCACACATGTCTCCAAAGATTGTACCTTCCATATATATCATACACAACCTTCAATAAATTTCTTTAGGTCATCTTCAGTGAAATGTATACACTTGAAACATGTAACAATGAAATACATTAGAACCAAAAACCTCCATGGTGGAAAGAAGTAAGGGAAGAGGGTAAACCCATGCAACTGGTTTACAATTATGTTGAGAAAGTAAAAATGCATTTTTGGATGGAAAACACTTTAGGGAGTTCATTAGAACTAGGGGGTTTTCTAGTTACCCTTAAAGGATTTTCTAGAACTAGGGGGTTCTCTAGAACCCCCTCCCCCCCCTTCTAGCGAACCCCTCTTTAATGGGTTTTATTTTCCAATTTCATTTAAAGGGATGTTTTCTAGAAGGGGCATTATAGCGAACCACATATTTCTAGTGAACCATGGTTCACTAGAAATCCCATTTTCCCCTCTTCTCCCCCTCTTCTACCAAATCTCTATAATTTTTTTCCCTACAAAGCTTGGGTTGAGGATGAAAATAGAGGAGGCTTCACATAACCAACTAGATGATGGTATTCCTCAGAATGATATATCCATAAAATATAATTTTAATATGTTTCGGTTTTATCATGTATTTTTAAAAAATTTAATTAAACATAGGGTTTTCACCGAAAATCAAGCTATTTTTTCTACACATGTGGAAAAATAGTATATTATCAAAATAAAATTCTCAAAAATATGATCAGGGTAGGTATTGATATACTTGATCTAATAAAAAAATAATTGAACTTCGATACATTAAAAAAAAGTTATGTTGTTTATGGTCTGACTACGTCTCCATTGTAATTGGTTTGACTTCGAAACTTGATTAAGGAAAAAATATTCAATAAAATGATATGAAACCAAATGAGCTTGTTATATATCATAGTTACAAATCTAAATTTAAAAAAAAAAGAATTTTATCCTTCATAGAAAAAAATTTATGTTGTATATGGTGAGCATCACTCCTTAAAAATGGTATTTAATGATCAAAACTAATTTTTGAAGGAGATGGAATATGAAATGCAATTTGATTCAAAAAAAAATTTAACTATATATTTAGAATCTACAGACAAAATTTCACAAATCACTAGTTCGCATCATCTTCAAATTCCTCATGGTTTATCAACTATAGGTGCCCAAAAGTGAAGATTTACTTAAAAAAATAGTTTAATGTCTAGTTTGGCCAAAAATTGTAAATCAATATTGTGGGATAACACCATACCATATCAAGGGTCAACCAAGACCCAAATCTACTTTGACATGCTACACTAGGCTTCCACAAACGATGAAGCTCCCCTACAAACAATGCTAACACACAAGGTTGGCCAAAATGATACTAACACTATCAATTAACCAAATTCACACTTCACTAAGGCCAAAAACATCCTATGGGCATGTAGAAACATTACAAAACATTTTAGAATATTCCAACATCAATAGAATATTCAAAAAAACTAGCATGTAGATATATGACATTGAGAGTACTATCACCTTGTGCAGCCAATCAAACTACCATTGAGATGCAACTCAAGATCTAAGCTTGCAGAATAGTTGAACACTAAACAAACCTAGGGAAAGTAAGCACAAGCAATGTTAGCACATTCCAAAATCTACAAGATAAGAAACTTCAATAAGAAGAAATGTGGAGCAATTCCTTTCTTCCTAGATAACCTTCTTCATAAGCCAAAGATAGTCCAACACATTGTCAAACATATATTCTATGGTCAAATGATCCAAAACCTGAAACTGTGGATATAAGACCGTTGAAGTCTTCTGATCATCACTTTTAATCTGGACAAGCACATATTCAAAAATGAATAAATGTGGACAAAAATATAGAACACTTCTCAATCACCTTGTACAATCTTTATGCAAATTTTCTCAAAAGCACTTGGAAACCAACCCTACTACATCTACAACACCTACTCAACACTATACACACCTTCCCAACATATCCATACCAGAGGTTGAAATAAATGACAACACTGATGAAAACATATTACAATAATCTCCCCCTTTTCCATTGATGAAACATCTACTGAAAAACCATCAACAATAAAAGCAACTTTGTATCTCCAATACTCAAGCAACTCTCCCCTTACTTGAACATTTATTTCCCTATTTTTTTAATACTTATTTGTCCCCCTTTGACATCAATCGCAAAGGTTAACACCTACACACTTTACTTCAGGCACAAGATGTGCTCCTCCTAACTACACTAGAAAAAGACACTACTACTTTCTCCCCCTGAGATGTATCCTTCATCAACCCAAGAAAAATAAATCTTGAATTGATCCCTTTGATAGATGCACAATCATGCACATCTAGTTGAAAGATGGAGGGGCAATAAACTCTAGCTTATGTCTGAGATACTCAAATGTATCTTTTGGAAGAGTCTTTTAGAAAATTTCCACTATTTGATCATTTGTAGGTACATACTCCAACTTCACTCCCTTCTTAGAAAATTTCTCTCTTAGAAAGTGATACTAGATAGAGATATGCTTTGTTCTTCAATTATCACACAAGATAGAAATAGGTTCATCATATGATATATGATATCCTTCAATGTTTGCTTCATCTATAGTACCTGTGTACAACAAGATGCAAAAATTTATTCTACCTCTACAATCTAGATAAGTCCTGATTGATACTATACATCTAATTTTGATTAATTAACAACATTTCTTCCAAAATCACCTCAAACTAACCAATTAATTGAGAAATTAACATTATTTAATTAAATTCAGCAAATTTAGCTATTAATCAAACAATTAAATTTATTAATTAATTGACCCTCCTTCTAACTAATTTTCATCATATTTAATTAAATCAAATAATTTAATTAAATCCCCCATAGTCTTCTCATTTGATTAAATAAATAAAATTAAATGTCACAATCATCTAATCCATCCTAATTAATTAATTAATCCTTAATCACTTTCTAATGAGCATTAATAAATCCTCCATCTTTTAACTCCTCAAGAGTTAAATCAACCCATGGTCAACTAACCAAGCTGCACTTGAAATTAATTTCTTCTAATTATCTAATTCCTCTATTTATCATCACAAAGGCATATTCCAAGAAATATTCCTCTCAACCACCCTCTATTCAATTTTCCTACAAAGATTTAAAAAATCTCTTACATCCTCAATAAATCCTCTTAAATTTTTAATATCTTCTCTTAAATCCTTTCAAATCCTCAACCACATTCATTAAATTCTTCTTACAACCTTTCAAATCCTCTTACATTCTCATTTATTCCTCTTACATTCTCATTTATTTCTCTTACATCCCACATTCCTCAACACATTTCTCAAAATGTGCTCAATGTTCCTCCAATAGAATTGTGACACTTTAAATATTCTCATTGGCTCTCATTTTATCCAAAATTCATCAAATCCTCTCATTCTTCAGCCCTTGAGTTCTATAAATAAAAGAATTCTCTTCACAATATGCAGCCAAAAATCCTATATGTGTTACAATAAAAGATTGGGGAAGATTGTTGAGGGTGAAAATATCATAGTTGATGAAGAGTCACATCAAAACACACTTGAGTAGGAAGAATAGTGGTTTGATGAACTTTCATACTTAGAGGAAAGAGAAGAAATTTTAGAAAAATAATATGCATAAGATAAATTCCCCAAGACTCCAGCCAAGTATTTCCAAAAGAATTGTTTAGAAGGTTGGATAATTAGAGACAAGAATGAAGGTGTGTAGACTAGAAGAATATCTGAAAGGAAAAATAAATAGGTAAATGTCTATTTTTTATCAAGGATAGAACCTAAGACTTATTTTTATGCTAGCAAAGATGAAGGATAGATTCAATCGATGGAAGAAGAGCTAAACCAAATAGAGAAAAATCAGAATTGGGAATTAGTGCCAAGACATGTAGACAAGA
The DNA here is from genome assembly GCA_007115665.2 of Sequoiadendron giganteum. Classification (NCBI taxonomy): domain Eukaryota; kingdom Viridiplantae; phylum Streptophyta; class Pinopsida; order Cupressales; family Cupressaceae; genus Sequoiadendron; species Sequoiadendron giganteum. The sequence goes on from CM021104.1 coordinate 580,000,067, forward strand.
ATATGATAGGAACAATATGGGTGTTCAAAAAAAAAAAATTGAATATGGAGAAGTTGTGAGAAACAAAGAAAGGCTAGTGTGAAAGGGCTATTCATAGGTGGAAGGAAATTACTTTGAAGAAATATTTTCTCTAGTGGCAAGAATGGAGGCTAAGATAATTTTTCTTGCATTTGTTATTCACAAGAACTTCAAATTATATTAAATGGATGTGAAATATATTTTCTTGAATGGTGACTTGGAAGAAGAAGTGTATATAGATAATTCTAATGGTTTTTATCTATCAGAGGATATAAAAATGGTGTGTAAACTTAGTAAATATTTATATGCTCTAAATCAAGTTCCTAGTGCTTAGTATGCAAGGTTGGACAAGTACCTAATCTAGCAGGGCTTCACGAAAGGTACCATAGATATTAATCTATATATCAAAATTGAGGATGAAAGGATTCTAATTTAATAGAGTATGTTAATGGTATAACCTTTGGTGGCAATGATGAAATGTGTAAGAATTTTGTTAAAAATATGTAGAAAGAATTTGAAATTTCTATGATAGGTGAACCATCTTTCTTTCTTGGATTTTAGATTGCATAGTCAGATAATGGAATCCTTATCTCTCAAGAAAAGTATGTCAATGGGAAATTCGCTATGGAAGATTGAAAACCTGTGAGTACTCCCATGGTAACACATTGTCATTTGAGAAAAGTTGATGAGTAACCTAAAATTGATCAAACTCTATATAGGTCTATAATTGGGAGCCTTTTATACTTAAAAAAATCAAGTTTTTATATTATGCAAGTTGTTTTCTTGGTTACAAGGTTTCAATTTAGTCCAAATGAAACTCATGTAAAGGAATTCACGATGTTTTTTTAGATATTTGAAGAGCACTCTTTATTATGGACAATGATATCAAAAATATGATGAATTTTATCTAAGGGCATATACTAATGTTGATTGGGTTGTGAGTGTTGATGACAGGAGTATTAGCATGGGTGCTTTCTTTCTGGGAGATAGATTGGTCTCTTGGCTATGTAAGAAGCAATACTTAGTGTCCTTATTAATAATAGAAGTAGGATATATAATTGAAGAATCATACTACACCCAAGTGTTGTGGATGAAACAAACATTGAAATATATCAAGGTGATGTATGATGAGACCATTCCTATTCTATGTGATAATAGAAGAACCGTCATATTTTAAAGAATCCAATGGTACATGCTAGAACCAATCATATCTATCAAGTTTCACTTCTTAAGAGAGAAATTTGTGGATGAAGAAGATTGGAGCATGTGCTTGGAAAGGAATGTGTTTAAAACATCTTTACAAAGGCACTTTCAAAGGATACATTTAAGCATCTAAAATAGAAGCTAGGGTTGTTACCACTCCTTCTAACTAGATGCATAGAATTTTGGTGCATCTATTGAGGGGGGAAATTGAAGACAAAATTTTATCCTTGGATTGATGAGGACTACCTCTTAGGGTGAGGAAAAAGAGGAAGGTTAATCTTTGTGTAGATAGGGGGAGCTTGTATATTGATACAAAAAGGAAAATTGCTACCCTTGGACCTTGATGTCAAAGGGGGAGAAATTACATATTTGGTCAGTGTTACCGTCAATGGAAAAGGTGGATATTATTGCGAGTGTTGTCACTGATGTCAACAAAATGGAGATTGGTAATAGTATTGTCATTGATGTCAGTAGATAGTGTGTGGATGGTTGCATGTGTTGCAATTAGTATGTTGATCAGAAGTGTTGGTTATGATGTTGGATGCCATGAGCCTGCTATACATAGTTATTCTATATCTCTTCTCACTCATGTATAGGTGAATGATGTAAAATTTTAATTCATCATCTCTTGTTGTAAATCATAGTGTAATTTGTGAAAAAAACATGTGAAAGTTTTTTATGTAGATATTGGCTCAAGAATTTGTATTAAAAAGCTTCGAATAATGCTTTACATTCCTCTACATTTCAAAATATTACCTTGATATTTTGGAATTTTAGTCAAGATACAAATATAAAATATATATGTTCTTCATTTTAGAGCATAAAAGTTGCCGCAAATATTTCTAGAGCTAGTAAAGTGAATACTATGTTGTTGTAGTTAAGAAGGTTCAAATAAACGCTCCATATTTCTCCATATTTGATGTTGTTGTCTTGTGGCTAGGTGGATAAAATCAATGTGTCTATTTTTTTCCCCATTTCATGTTTCAGATGATGTGGTGTACTGCAAGTCAATATCTCACCGTTCTATCTCAAGATTATGTTTGTCTAGGTTTGCAAGTGATACTAGGTTCAATGTATGTTTGCCTAGGCCAACATAATGTAGTGTGAAGTTATAAAACGAGGGCATGGAAATGTTTTTGAATATAATTTAATGCTTGTAATTTGATCTACATGACGCTATCTAGGTTCTTTGGTACCGATTGTGTTCTTGAGTTAATATTTAGTGGGTTAAGTGTTTGCTAGGTCAACTTTGTATTTTGAGCTTTTTGCTCCAAGTTTGTGGTGTGTGTCACCATGGGATTGTGTGCAAATGTAAGATGGGTCATTCAATTTCATTTTCCCAGAGATTTTTTGGAGCTAAATTTCTTATGACCATTGTATATTTCATGTCATACGTTTCATTTTGGTTGACAAGGATAATTTTTTTGAAGCGTGTAATTCAAGGTAAAAATTTAGGATCAAGTGTGTGATCAAAGTAGTTGACTTATGAGTTGAATTTTCAATGTATATGATGGAAGTAGTGTGTTGAAGATAGAAGGATGAGTGTGAATGTGTGAAGATGTGTGTAAGTGTTTGTTGAAGGTAGTGAGCTAAAAGTATACGTGTATGATTTAATACTAACAGTAGTGAGCTGAGGATATAAGAGTGTGAGGTGAGTGTCAAAGGGATTGAGCAAACATAATAAGTGTATGAGTGAGCACCAAAGGTAGTGAGCCAAAGGCAGAAGTGTGTGAGTGAAGTGTTGAAGGCGGTGAGCCAGAGGTAGCAAAAGTGTTGCGATGACAATTGATCATTTGATCATCAAATTTTGGATGTTGAGGTTGTAGCCTCTTCCTGTAAGTGTTGTAATTTGTAGGGAGTTATAGAATTCCCTTGGTTAAAGCCATAAAAGTGTTTTGTAAATATTGTTTCATTTTGTCAAGCTATATTTGAATGGTAGCTCCGAGAAACTTTTTCATCATGGTTTTAACCTTGTTGGGTTTTACACACAAATTTGGTGTTCTGGTTGTGTAATTGTGCTTTGAATTTTCTATCTAGTTAAGGTAGTAATAACTTTTAATTGTTAAATTTAAATCTTTTTAATTTTAGGGATATACTGATTCATGTCCCCTCTCAGTATATTTGTTTTTTCTAACATGACCCACCAATAGGGTTGAATGATATGATTTTTTTTTATTGAAGTATTAACTTATGAAAAATTTGTGGTGATAAAAGAACTTTTTTTAATAGAACAAAAAAAATAACTAAAAATATTTAACTCTTATTATAAGTATTTTCACAAGCTATAAGTGAGAAAACATATTAACTTGTGATGTAATATTTTGGTAAACTATTATCGATACAAAAAAAATTGTTCAATTAAATACCTTGTGTAGTGTAGTAAAATGCATACCCTTGCATTTTCACACTTGTCTGGGCCCATCTTGCTTTATTTATGCTCATTTACGGCTTAATTGGTCTTGTTTTGCATCCACAAGCTAATAAACAATATATTTTTATGGAAAATGTCGACAAAAACATCAAAAGATAAATGATCATTTAATGATTATCTTTGTGTGTCCATGATTTATGGAGTGGGACTAAAATGACATCTAGGGAATCTTTGTCCTCCATGGGTCTTGGGACCCTGATTTTGAATGTACCTAAAAAGGTCCCTTTTTGGAATCTATGCCATGAGATTTGAGCCTTGGGACTATGATGCCAACTAGGGCATCTTAGTCCTCCTTGGCTTATTTTCGGGATTCAATTTCAAATCTTGGAATGATTTAGCCTCCTTTATTTAGTGAATTCATATGTCAGCTTGTTGTGGTGTAATTTCGAGATATTAAGCATAGGTAAGTATAAATACAAGGTTCCCTCTCTAATTTTCTCATAACAAGATAACAAGCATTCAAGTATTCATTCCTAAGGAAGGTTTATGGATTAAAGACTAATTCATCAAGAATTTGGAGCCATCATCAAGATTCAAGCATCATGTCAAAGGTTTAGTACATCCATTCATGTTGCTCAGCCAAGATTATGGATGTAGCTTTGAAGACCTACTTGGAACCATTGTTCACATCTTATCCAATGATCCAAGATCTATACTATTCATGGCTACTACATGGTATATTATAGATTTGGTTCACAAGATATCATCCAAGGTGATATCATTTACATATTTCATGTTTCATGCTTCATTTCATCATTTGGTTTAATTACCAACAAGGGGTTTGACCAAGGAAAACCCCCATTCACTAACAAACAAAAAGTTTTCTTCATCTTGCATAGTTTTGATTGTAGGTTTAGGTTGAAGTCTTGAAGATCATTTGGAGTGAAATGTTGTAAAAGTTAAAAAGTTGCATTACAAGGTTGCCATCTTTGCGGAAACTCACCTATAGGTTGAATCTGAAAGTTTTAGAACATGAGATAAGAAAGGAAGAAAGTGCAAACCCTAGAGCTCAACATCACATTTAGAGTTTTTACAAATTCAAAATGGGACTAATACGCCACCTTGCACATCTTAGTCCCCCCAAGCATATTTTTCATAGATTCCTTCATATCTGGTTCTGACATTCCAAGATTCCATATTTGCCTCAAAAATAACAGCGAGACTAATGTGCCACCTAGGGCGTCTTAGTCCTCCATAGCACTTTTTGACAACTTCTTTGCATTTCCAGAATCCTCACAACATCCCCGAACTTCCAAGGTACACATTCTATCTCCCTATTACATAATTTCATTATTTGCATCTTTTATTTACCTTGCATAACTAGGTTTTGTAGGTTGAATGTTCATTTATCTTTTCTAGGCATTTTCTTGGTGGTGAACCCATTCAAGCCTAAAAGAGCACCCCCCTTCCTAAATCATCCTAATTGAGAATTGACTCACCTTGTGAGGTTGATGGTCAATCCAACTAGGGTTCTTAAGAAATCCATGAATGATAACTTGAGAAAAGTGGTGTTCTATGACCTAGGTTATAAAGCACCCATTTTTTTATGAGTCATTTTGGTGAACCCGACTTCTTGAGCATTCATTTTCTGATTTGGAGTCCATTAAAATCCCTAGATATAGGTTGCATTCATTCTTGCATTGCATATTGCATTAGTGAAATTGCATCTAGGGTTTCTCATATTTGCATTAGTAAAAGTGCATATATATTTCACTTTTTTTTCTTTCTTGCATCATTTCATCTCATTGAAAAACTAAAAAGTGAATTATTAATCATCCTAATTGCATTTAGACATATTGTTATTACATTCAAAAAAATTAAAAAGAATGCATTCACTTTTGTATCCATTGCTTGTCAATAGTCACCTTTTCTTGTATTCATTTGCATAATTTTATGTTTCCAAACATCAGGTCCTTGGGTAGGCAACCTAGGAACACTGTAAATAACTCAAAATTTGTTTTTTTATTAAAAAAAACTCCACTGGGACAAAAATTCCCTTACTAGCATTTTAGTCCCTCTCAATTTTTTTTTCTCAGAATCTTGTCTAAGTTATGTGTTGTCTGTTCCAATTCATGGAACCTCCAAATTTCTTCAGTAGGACCAAGAAGCCCTTGCTAGCATCTTATTCCCTATTGAGTTTGAAGCTACATTTTCCATGGTGTAAATTTTCTTTTTTGTACTTCTATTTGTTGCCATTGGTTATATGTTCTAGTCGGTTAAAATTTTATTTCATGCGTTTTACTAAATGTAGCTTAAAGTGATTCATTTCATGCACTACTTAATTCCACATTTGCATTTACAAAATTCCATTTTCAGATCATTACATACTATAATCAGTAGATTACCTTGTTTCCAGTATTAAAATTGCATTTAAACATTTCACTTTAAATCATTACGTTGCACTTTCTTTACTTTTCCATAATATCATGTTTTCCTTCAAGATATGTGGCTTTAACATGGTTAAAAATGGATTTCATAAGTACAAAATCCCCTCTTATGAGTTTAATTTAGATTACATGAATGAGGTCATTAAGAAAAATGTTAATAATCAAACCATTGACACAATCCTTAATATTGCATTGCCCATTGGTGAGGCTGATAGTGTAGACAATCATAACAATCATACTTGTTCTTCTCTCGCTACCTCTCCTCTTAGTGATGAAGGTATCTTGGTGAAAGAAGATACAAGCACTAAGAGTTTTGATTTTCCCTATCCTCCTCCCCCTTTGGAAGACATTAGAAAATAAGAAGATGAGATCATAGAAACATTTCTAAACATCACCTTACCTAGTCTCCATTCATCACTTGCTTGTGATAATGTTTTAGCGAAAGAGGATGATATCATAGATAGCCATGAAAATCAAATTTTCCCTTCTCCTAGTATCCCTCATCGATGCAAAGAGAATAGGTTCATGTTAGAAGAAGCACATATTAAGAGTCGTGAGAATCTTGTCCCTCCCTTCCCTAATGCTCCCACCATTTAGAAATATTTATTTGGTAAGCATGAAAATCATAGTTGTCCCTCTGTCAATGCCTCCCCTACTTATGATGAAGCTACTTTACAAAATTTAACCATGGAATGTGATGAACATCTTACAAGATCTCCTACTAGGGCCAACTGATAGTATGGCACAAGAGAATGAGACTTTAAAAAAAAAAGTATAATCAAATAGAGCCTTCTCCTAATAAAAAATAAAATCCAACCATTGATAACTCCCTTACTTGCGATGAAGTCATTTTAGAAGAACCAACCTTGAAATTCAAGAACATTTGGTTTGTAGTTATCCTAAAAACTCTCCTATGAGGGAAGATACCATGGTGCAATAAAATGAGAACATTGACAATAGTAAATCCTTAGATGAAGATGATGAAGTAACATTAGATTCCTCTTCACTAAAAGATCATGAAAATAAATATAATGATTTTGAGGTTATGCACATTAGATATCCCTTGGAGTACTCTCCTAAGCCTGAAATTATCATTTATTCACCCTCTCACAAACCACAAGTTCAAAAAAAACTTGTCATTATCTTTGAATCACCTAAGAATAATGATTTTCAGCAACCGATTTACAATACCATTGCTCATACATATAACACTAGAAACAATCTACAACCCAAAAAAACACCTTGAACATCCCTCCCATTGCCTAATCCTATCTTTCCCTTAGTGCCCCTCATTTGCCTTCACAAAGTGGAAGGGAGTATGATCATGTTGAACAACTTAAGAATACTCCTGTAAAGATATCCCTATGGGACATAATATAGAATTCACCTAATTATCACACCATGCTTCAAACAACCTTGCAACAAGTTCCTATCCCTTCTAATGGGCAACTAAATGACATAGCATCCATGATTCAAGGACTTAATGATGACATTGTTTTCGACCAAAGTGATCTCCCTGCTTTGGAAGTGCAAAACAAATACGATCCCTTCATGATTATACCTCAATACAATATCATAGGGATAAAGAAAACCCTTGTTGATAATGGATCAACCTTAAATATGTGTAGTGTGAACCTTTTGGATAAACTTCCAGTGTTGATAAATCAAAAATTCAACCCGAATCTTTATCTATTAAGGAATTTGATAATGTGGGAAAAAAATTTCTTAGAGTGATAAATTTACCTATTATAGTTGGATAGGCTACCTTGCAAATCTTGATCCATGTTATTCCTCATGATATTTGATATAATCTCCTTTTAGGAAGACCATGGACTCATGAGATGCATTTCATGCCCTCTACCCTTCATCATATCATGAAATATCTCTATAGACATGTAAAATAGACATTTTCTCGAATTAACATCCAATTCTTCTATTAATTAGTTAAAACAATTTATTGATTAATTCCCTAGCTTCATTGTACTTAATTAAATAAATAAAATTATTTAATTAAGTCCTTAAGTTCTTCTTATTTGATTCAATAAATCAAAATGATTTAAATCAAATATCAAAACCCCTAAAATCCTCCAAGTTAATTAATCTGACTTAATTAACTTCGAATCATAATCACCCATTCTCTATCTTTTGACTCAACTTGAGTAAAATCTAAACTCTTAACTAACCCACACACTTGCACAAATAAATCATTTAATTGATTTATTAAATCTTCTAATTTCTTCCAATTTGACATCTTTGAGGGAATATTCTCGCAATTTGAATTTTCCCTCCCACATGATTTGTCCCTTCCAACGTAGCATTAAATGCTCTTACACAAGTCAAATTGGAATTACCTCTCTTCTTTCATCCCCCCTAAACATGTCATTTCATCAAAATTCAAATTTCAAATTGGCACATTGACTAAAATGTGCACAACCCTCATCCTCTCACATCTTGAAAAGTGGCATCTTCACATTGGCTCATGAATGATCCCACATTCATCCAAATCCCTCAATCTTCCAACCTTGAATTTATAGATGCAAAGCATTTCTACAACACAATTTAATAGAAACACTACTATCCAGCTTGATGCATAATCTCTTGCATTTTCAGCATCATCATGGCATCTTTTTCTTATCACGGATTGAGAAAGGGTTCTCTTTTCACATCAAGGAGCACCAATCCCCCTATGGGATTAAAGTTTGATTGATTTTCGATAAGTTTGCATACTTGTAATCCTTATTTGTATGTTTTTTTTATCATGATTTCTTATCTTAAATATGATCAAGGATTTCATAGGGAACTCGATAATTGCTTTTGATAATTGGGCTAATTCTTTAGTGTTGATCATGTTAAGCTTAGGCAAAAATCTGGCTCGCACAATGGCACTAGAAGGAGGGCCTCTAAATCTGATTGATGTGCTACTGATTTAGTGCAAATCCGGATTTAGTGTATATATATATGTTATTGACATTTATAAATCTGATGATGTGCCATTATTCCTAAATATCATCATCTTTGTCATATTTTATACGCATTGTATTTCTAACTCTGATTAACATGTTACTGATTCACTGTAGATCCAGGTCTAATACTTATATGATATGTTACTGACATTTCTAAATTGGATTGATATGTCATTGTTTCTAAATATCATCACTGTCATCTTCTATATGCACTGGATGTCTAGGTCTATCATACTTCTCACGTAATTGTCTACTGCATGTTATTTGTAAACATGTGCGCATAGTGACAAGTTTGAACTATCCCAATGAATACCAGTTCTATTCTAAACACAGTTACATTCATTTTTTTAATGTCTTCAAGTCATTGTCCGACCAACTAGTTCTTGTTGACGCCATCCTTCTTATTTGTTGGAAAATTAACAAGTAGACTCGAAGCATCCATCCATTTGAAGACTAAATCTTTCTCGCGTCTAAGTATTATATACAAATATCTCCAATGCTGAAATGGTGATGTGGTATTTTCCTACTACAGTCAGAATAATCATCCTTGAGTAGTGGGGGCACTGAATAGGTCACCACATTTTTATTTACACCTAGCTATACCTAGCACAAATGTGATGAAGGGACATTTTCGTTTGTTCCTACTGAACGCATTTTAGACAACTCTTTTCTGCATAGAAATAAGATCAGGTTACAAGCGTATTTCATTGTTTAAAGTATTGATTCAGCTAATGTCTTATGAAAATTATTATTGTTGTCTCTAATCTGATTTAATATTTAAATTTGGAGGATGGATCGCTTGTAGACAAAATTTATTGTTTTCATTGATGTATGTAGGAGAGTTTGCACCCGACATGCAAGTGTCGCCATTCCCATTTAGTAGTCCACCCTGTCATAAGAATTTGCACTGAACAGGGTGAACAAATCCTTTCCCATTTATTGGTGAAATGACACTAGTGGATCGGGTAGTTCTTGGAGGATATCTCAATAGTCATAAATTTATAAAGAGATATAAACTAGCATGTAATTTTTCGACTTAATGTTAGGCAGAAGAAACAAAATCGATTCCATGTGGGCTTTGATCCTAACTTTGTCTCATTTCACAGCGTGTTTGAGGAGTTTGGTTGACTGCCAGTATAATGAACTCATGACTTCAAGAAACTACATGCTTCGCTACAATTTGAACGCCAAATTCACTGTAATGCTATGTACGGCACCGACACATTTATATTTCCATGTATTCTTTTGATGAGCTTGGGTTCAATTTCAGCTTCTTTTGGACAAAGAAAGTGTTTATTAACGCACTGGGAAGATGCATAATATGGTATTTATATATGAAGCTTACTTGTAGGTAAACAGTGGAATTCAAGTACGGATTTTTTTACTATATTGTTTTCTTCTTATTGCGAAGAGATGGCCCAAGTATACTACAAAAATTAGTATGTATCCAGATTAGGTAGGAAACTGAATGATACATGTTGGATATTTGACAATATTTGTGCAAGCGACAGATAAGTTCTTCTGTAGAGGTTAGTATGTAGCCTGATCAGCGAGCAAGCTGAATGATACATGGTTGATATTGGACAATGAATGTGCAAGTGACAGAATCAAGGTACAACTGACAAAGTATAGTGAAGAGTTGGTAGAAGTCAACTGCAGAGACCGCTATGTGGCCAGCTGAACTGGGAAGCTGAGTGATAGATGGTGGAAATTTGGCTTTCAAGATATAACGGACATACAGACCCACTGCTCTTTGAGATGACAAAATTTATGGCTCTCAACCAAATTAATCATGATGATCAGGTGAACAGATAAGTTAAAATATATTGTTTGCTCATTGAATTGTGCTCGAAAGTGTCTAAAGCCTTTTCAACCAATTCATTCTACGCATATCTTGCAAATGGTTAAGACATTTCTTTTGCTCATTCTGTCTAAAATTTTGTGTACCTCATCCTTTCTGATTTACACATCTGCCAAAGCATATCCTACTATAACATCTGATAAAATTGCCTCGTGTTTTATGCTTTTCATGGTTGTCCACACCCCATTTCAAGCTTCCAATAATGGGCACAGGCAGTAAGGATGCTGGAAAAAGTAGAGAATTTGGCTTTGCACCTGCTATTCACATTTACTTTTAAAAGCTTTTAAAATGACTTTTAGGCGCATCTCTTAGACCTGCCAAATGCACTCGCTTGAAATTTCAATCTCTTCTTTCAAGTGATCTAGTCGAATAGGCAATTACTAACGCCATATATTTCTTGAAGGACACTCTTTATTCTCTTGCAACTCTGAAGAACTCTGACTGAATGGCGCACTTTTACAAATCACTCAAATCTTTGTGTCTATTCAGATATTAATTGATGCAGTAAATGGTGACCAATTTTTTTTTTTTTCTATTCGAATATAATATTTATTATGTGTTTGCCTTCAATCGAACTAATTTGTAATAGGCAGGTACATTTAATATTTTTCTGGGTTTCATTTAATATCAGGCTCATAGGAGCGGCAGGTGGTAGGTTGTTCAGAGTCTATTCTCCAAAATATCAATCAATCACTTCTTTGGTCTCTTTGCTGAGAATCTTTGTTGATCATTGAATGTTAGTGACAGTCGCATAGAATCTTTGTTGATCATTGAATGTTATTGACAGTCACATAATATCAGTTCACTTGATTGCAACTAATACATCTATATTCTAGAATTAAATTGAGATCACCTATATATCAATTTCACTTTAATTGATGGGATTGACGGAAGTGACTAAATGTCAACTCAGGGAAAATAGTGACATCATTTTTGAGTGAGTAGCTCCATCGACTTGCACATTGGCGCCATAACAAGCTCTCACCCAAATGGCTCCCACCTGAGTTGACCAGTGGTTTTGTTGATTGTTGGTTTTCTTGCATTTGATTAACTCATGTTCTCACACATACACGAATTTGCTTTAGATTTACGTTTTGTTTTAAGTCTTAATATGATCCTTAACATTTGTTTTCTTTGAGTGATCTATTTTCTTGAATATTTGCATTTTATTTAAATCCTATGATGTGGATAGCGGTAGCGACATTTTCCTTTCTTTCCCACAATTAAAGATGGAAGCTTGTCATATTATCACTTATATCTTATGTGATGTCGTGTTGGTTAATATATTATTGCAAATTGCAATCGAGCTAGAGATGATATAAAATTTGAAATGTCGATATGAGATATTTTCCAAAGTGAGCTATCAAATGAAATAATGGTCCATCGAACAAGTCACAATGATGTAACGTCACTTCGCTTTAATCACATAGTAGATATTTTGAATTCACGGTCACACACACATTATCTCTTGAAATAATTCATTAATGGTTTTGTAGGAATCTTCATGGATTGGCGTTGTGTATTTATGGATTTCTCCAAGCTAAGTGAATGAGAATCATAATCTTTACCTGGCTGCATTAAATTATCTAATTTTTTATTGCATTGATCACCAAATATTGTAGCTAATTTTTGAAAATCATTATTGTGTGTCTAAGTTTTTGGGTCATATATTTTCATGGGATCATAAATTTTGATCAAAAGGTAAATATTCTAATGTTGTCCATCAATTATGTCATGGATATGAAAGAGGGTGCAAATTGAAAATTTATTGACATTTATTATTGAGTTAAATTTATCAATTATTACTGCCAATTTTTTAATTTTTTTCCTCAAATGGTTGACGTATTTTGTGTGTTTTTTATTATCATTTTGCAATACATGCATAACTCTTATTTGTGATGTTTGCAGGAAAAAAGGTTAAAGGTTGACATCAGAATCAAGCATTGGAATCCAGCGAAGGCAAAGTAAGATTGGAGTTAAAGAAAATCAGGGTTTAAAACTTGAAATTCACAAAGCATTTTTAAATGCTTAGGGCTTCCATTCTATTATTTAGTTTTCTATTTTAAATCAACTCACACCTTTTTATGCACTCTAAAAAGAACATTTCAATTCTCACGACAAAGGCCTTAAAAATAAATTTAGGACAAACCTACTAGAGTTGATTTTTTGATTTAACAATTGAAAAGACAACTTTCATATCTCATTTTGGTGCTTTAAAATGAATCAAAATCATTTCTTTGTGGACTTAAAATGAACAAGTTTTTCTTTGTTTTGTAATTTCTTACTCAAATTAATACCATCAAAAGGACGTATGTGCTTCTTTCGCACCTCATGGTGATCTTGAGAATCAAAAAGCCTTTTGGTGATCTTAAGTTGGGTAAAGTAATTACCTCCACATCTCCTTTTGGGGATTAAAATTGAACAAAACATCTTGCGAGTGTGAGTAAGCCTATTGTGTGTGTTCTCCCCTTGTTTCTAATTGAAGGTTGATCGAACTACAAATATTTTTGCTCGCTTTTGTTTATCCTAGAGGGCCCGCCTTGTGGGAAAAAGTACTCACCTGAGGAAACGACCCAACTGGTACCACTCTAAAGCCAAGAGTATTTCTAGTTGGGATATAAAAGTTGGTACTGGAACAAAAGCCATTATCACTTAGTTGGCTCCGATGAGAAGGGCAACAATGGTCTGTCACCACATGGGTCAATCTCCAAGAATGGAAAGTCCAAATTAAAATCCCTTGTTTAGCAAAGGCCATGTCCTCTGAAGCTGCCCCACATATACATGTTAATTTGTTGTAGAGATGAAAAGTATGCCATGGGAGATTCATGGGTACTGATGTTTGGCTGACCCGAGAAGTGTCTATCATTGAGGGGAGCCACTGTGGTCAAGAATCTAATCATCTACACTGAATATGTGTAATTGGATTTATCCAAGTGGGAACCCAACAAATATTATCTTTTTAGCCTAGGTTTATGCATGTCATTAGAATCAAAACACTTTTCTTGGATCCAAAATAGTGGAAACCAAACATTCAATGAATCATCAGAATTTCAAACCCTTTGGAAAAACAAATACCTTGGAGGTGTCCACATGTTACTGCTTGTCCCTAGGGGTTCTTATCTCTAGAAGGCTTCTAAACATTCAGACATCTCAATTTGTTTCTGCCAAAGTCAACACTAGGAAAATTTTGCCCTAATTTTCTTTATTTCCACATAATGGACCTTGTGGGATGAAAAGAAAGTATGAAATTAGACATTCAATTTGAAACATAATCAAGAAAATGTTTGTAGAAAAAATAACATAATCTAAGCAAGATAAAATTTCAATTGGACCCCACACATGTGCTTGGTATCTTGTGGTCATATGGTTCTCCATGCAAACACTGGTCTTTTGGTTTGATTTAGTCTTAGGGAAAAATGTGTTCTTCAATATCTTGGTCTAGTAAACAAGTCCTCTTAGGTTCATCTACGATTAAGTCAAACACTTCACCCATCTCGAACATCAATCAAACATCACCTCACCAACAAACTCGTGGGAAATTTGAAAACATCATGTATACTAGACTTTTAGGAAAAATCAACATCACCTTGTTTCACTTGACACAATTAGTCAAATTATCAATCCTCTTGAGTGAATTTACCTCTAGGATAAAAAAACTTCATAAGGTTTACAAGTTCAAACTCACCTTGTTTGGCTTAACACACCTAGCCAAATTATCCTTTTTTGTATAAGTTTACTCTAGGATAACACAACTTCCTAGGGTTTACAAGCTCATTATCATCTTGTTTGACTTAACACACTTAGTCAAATTATCCAATCCATTGTCACCTTGTTTGACTTAACACACTTAGTCAAAATATCCTTATTTAAAATCAAATCAAATCAAGTCCTAAAGTCTATTATTGATCCAAAATTCCTAAAATTTTAAACACCAATATCATTCACCCTTTCATCCTTCATCTCATCATTGGTCCTAAACCCCTCAGAGGTCAATAAGGTCAAAACACAAGAGAAACATGGAATTTAAACTCGATTCATACATCATCATTAATAAAAGCCAACCAAACTATCCAAGTCTCGCAATGCCGATTGATTATCAAAAAATACATTTGTACAATCCATACATGGGATCATTATCTCCTACAAACATCAATGGTACAACGAATGTGAGTATGCCCAATCTAAATGTTGGACTACATTTCCCAATGGTAGATTTAAATCAAGGTCTAAGTCTACAAATCTATCAACCGAAGAATCAATGTATAAATCTTGAAGAAAACAAAATTATCCCACTGAATCCATACATGCAAAATGGGAATATACCAAGTACAATTTTACCAAACATGATCATTCTGAATCCACACTTGGTAAAATTTGGGGTAGATATGTTTGCAAATCCCATCAATGTTGTTCAAAATCTAGGAAATATGTTGACAACTCCATGTATTGATCCAAGTCAAGGTGATCCCATGCAAAATCAAAGTTACCTAAATCCAAGCAATATGTTTCCCAATCACAACAATGTTCAATATCAACCAATAGTGCCAAATCTAAACATCACACCAAATCAGAGCATTATCTGGAATCAACTTGTCCACAATTCCAAGAAAACACCACAAGGATGCATTCCAAATATTCTTTCTAAACAACCAAGTCAACCATATCAAGAATGTCAAGGTCAAATCTTGCGAAACAAAATTGCTACATAAAAAAACTCATCGATTTATATCACCAAGATACTTCTCCACCCCAAAATAAATACACTCTTCCATTGGTTGAAAGATGTCATCAAAGCATTGAGCTATCCGTACAACCACATCGGGAACAATATCTCCAATGTCAATAAATTGGATATCAGGATCAACGAAATCAACAACAAACTCAATCACCACATCTCAAAGATCAATCACCACATCTCCAAAATCAA
This sequence comes from Sequoiadendron giganteum, assembly GCA_007115665.2. NCBI lineage: Eukaryota > Viridiplantae > Streptophyta > Pinopsida > Cupressales > Cupressaceae > Sequoiadendron > Sequoiadendron giganteum. The sequence continues at coordinate 580,015,857 of CM021104.1, forward strand.
TCACCACAAGGTCAATTTAAAGTGCAAATCTCACAAGGTAACAAACAAAAAATACACACAACTTGGGGAACCAATCGAATCAATCATGCAACGATTGATACAATAAAATATCATTAATATCCCTATTTATGTGAATTATCAAGAGCCCATGATGAAACTACCAAGGTACAATGAGAATCTCACTTTTGTGATTTTCACAAAACAAAGGGACACACAACATCAGATTTTATTTGACTCAAAAATCTCATACAAGATCTGATTGATCAAAAGCTAATAGCTATTAGGGATAATAATCAAGGTTCAATCACTAGCAATAGCATTCAAAACCTCCCCACCACAATTGGTGAAGACAATGATCAAAATAAATCCATCAATGAGCACTGTGAAGATATGTCTACCCCATCCATTGAACAAATCAACATTCATCAAGAGCCACATTTTAGTGATCTATTTCAAGATGTGTTAAAATGATTTGATCCTATTGACATTATCCATGATCTATCAACCAATGATCATATTTAAAATGTCTCTACATCGCCTTATGAGTTAGAGGACATATCTCAAGAATTTATTCCAAAGCATGATCAACATCTTCCATCAAGGTCTAGCAATGGTCCTTCCCAAGACATATTGACATCCTTTGACCTGATGGTTGTAGATATTGAAGCAATCCCTAGCTCAATATTTGATCTGAATCCACTCAAATCTCAAGAGAATATTGAGCCACTTCCCATGCCTAATGACAATGTCCAAGAACCCTTTGTAAGCAATCCATCCTTTGAAATCGACTCATGTCAAGAACATGATCCAAAGCATGTCGAAAGAAATTGGATGAAATTAGTCAAGATCAAGAATTTGTATCTCCAAGATACTATAATGATCTAATGGGAACTCTCCTATCTATATAAGATGTCACAAATGATGATCACATTTGTATAGGACATATTCCTCTTCCTACTTGTGAGATGCTTTCTTTGGATGGGCACACAGATGATATTCATTCAAAAAAAGAGTCTAATACTCTTGATATGAATACTAACAAACAAGAGTCTCCTAGTCTAAAATTGTACACATGATCAAGATATAGAAAAATATAAAGACATGTCAAAAATGGGTCATGAAGAAGGCTTCTAAAAAGTTGTAAATCAGAAACATCTTCTAGAGACATATCAGAAATAGATCATGAATAAGGGTTCTATAGAAGTCGTGAATCAAAAAAAAATCCTATAAAATGAATCATGAGGAAGAGTTTTATGGGGACAATGAACCATCAACACTTCTTGAAGAAGTAGTACAATTTGATATCTCACAAGATCAAGCCAAAGATATCGATTAGACATTCATCCCACATATGAAGGATCCTATCACTTATAAAATTGGATCACTTACCTAAGTTCTTAGGGAAAGCTATGTGCATCAATAAAGAAGCTATCACTTTTGAATATCCATCATAGAGAAGAGAAGGATTAGCACATTTTTTCCAAGATAAATCATATCCTATTGCAAATAAAAAAATTCAGCAGATGAATTATCAAGGCAGAGGATTAGGCCTACATGAACAGGGTATCCTGGAACCAATGCAGATTATTGGAAATCCTAAGCATCAATTTCTTGGTTATTCGGCAATTAAAGAATCTAAAAAAATCATTGATACCTCTATTAAATTGGGGGCAGCTTCATCTCAAGAAAACGTCAACATAGGGAGCACAAATAATCCTTATGATGAAACCAATGCCAATACTACAACTTGCCACATCATGAATCTTCATCCACCCATCACCCCATCCATGAATTGGGACCAACATCTAAAGAAATATTTGAATCAAATTACGAAGAAAGTCATCAAAGAAAAAGAAGTACTAAATCATGAAGGACAAATCAAATACACATAGATATCAAAGAAAGATTATCCCTATCAAACTCTAGCAGTCAAAGAAATAATGGGGCAAAATAAAAAAGGTAAAAGTATTCATCAAAGATGTCCACAAAGGAAAAATCAGGCTTCTCAGGTGACATACAAAGCATATCAAGCTGTTGGTCCTAATTCCATGCACATTTTCGTATCCACCCATCGTTGCTCATCTTCCCAAGTTTGGACAGTCAAAGGTTCCAAACTATCAACCAACCCATATTTTATTCTTGAACACACTCCATCCATGCCTCCACACATGATACCCAATTCTCACATTGACCATGTGTTGTAAATGACCCTTCATCATAAGGATTCAAAAGGCACTCTATCGCGATGTGCACACAAAGACAAAGTTAACTCCGATATTAGCAAAGCAGATCAAGAATCTCTACAGTTTCTTTCAAGTGCACGTATCTTGGCAAGATAGCTTGTTCAAGAAAGATATCGATGGCACATTATGAAAGAGGCATCTACATCAGGATCACCATGTGATTCAAAATGAGCTTAAATCTTTTGGTAAAAAATACAAAAAAATGAAAAAATTCTAAAATTCTAAAAAAATCAGAAAAAGGATTGAAAATAGTAAAGAGAAAAAATTTCCTCTAGTTAAAACCACTTTGGTGGTGCTTTGGATAGGTACCATGATGAAAACCTAGAAAACATGCATCATGTGTAGAATCGAGCATCTACATGCACCATTTTAGGAGAAAGCATCTTATCACATCCATAATAAAGCCAACATTCCATCCATATCATTTGTTCATCCATGAACCTTTTATCCAACCCATTCCCATCTATCTACCTTATCTTGATCTTGATGAAGGTTTGGTGCACACTTTACACTTGTTTATGGTAAAGATCTTGAAATGGGTCATTTTCAATGATCCTATCCAATCCAACATTATCTGGGCCTTGAAGAATTATCTGAATGAGAATCCTCTATTTGAACACCCTTATCTTATCACAAGGTAATCCATATCCATTCATACATCCTTCTATCCAATAATCCACCCATGGTCGTTAAAACATTGCTAGACACTAGGGGCAGATATTTACATCTTGATTCAAGAATAAATCTTGATCTATATCCTCTAACTTATGCGGTGATCCGAAGATTAGCAAACTTAAAATCAAATTGGTCAAAGCATTTGTGAGCCAAAGATCTAAATCACTAGCCCATGGCATATTTTGACTCGAAGACATTTCTTATCAAGCTTTATCTTTTATCAAACATCAATCTAAATAATTCATATCAGTTGTATCTAATGTGCACATCATTATCACATCAAATCATCAAAAAAATTTTGTTCCAAATCAAGCTTCATCAATCCTGATCAAACAAATCCAATCAATCCATCAAAAAATCAGAAAACATCAAAAACATGTCAGCCAAACTAAGTTGTCTCTGAGCTTGAATGTAGGCAAGGTTGATCCTTGATCATCCCCTGAGACATTTTGGGTCAGTCCTTTAGGCGTTCATTGCAATGGCAATCTGTTTGCCCATATTTTCCACATTTTAGGTCAGTTCTTTAGGCATCCATCTTAATGGAAATCCGTTTGCCCATCTATTTAGGTGTCTGCAGCAATGGCAATCCATTTTCCCATTTATCTCATCAACAGTCAAGTGAATTGTCATCTGAAATGCGTCGTCTATGAGCTTAAATGTAGGCAAGGCTAATCCTTGATCGAATCTCGAGACACAAAACCCAAAAAATTATAAAATCTCATTAAAAAAACCCAAAAACATTGGAAAACCCAAAAATCAAAACATTCAAAAAACACCAAAAATATCCAAATATTTGAAAAACCCCAAAATGGTGCACCCGTCTCATCTCGCTTTCACTCGCAATAAATGTCATTCATAATAAATCATCATTGCCTTCATCCTTTGGTAAGGCAATAAGAAGCAAGTCTAGTAGGTCCAAAAGTGTGAACCTAATCATCAAAGTCTCAAGTCTAGATCGATGAGTCAACAAGTTGATCAACTCGGAGTATCAATAGCTTATCATCCAAATCAAATCTCATCAAAAACCTGATCAAAACATGTCCTAGGAATGTGACCTTTCGACGATGGACATCAGCATCAGGTATCAGCTTAGTGTAGCCTTGGCTAGCGGTACGGAGAACATAAGCTTGTTTATTTACTTTATCTGGTATTTTTGACTTATCCTATTTTGCATTCATTCCAAGGACCTCTCGATGATGCCTAAACAAAATAGGTTTAGAGAGAGATAGGAATGGGGCAATGATCATTATCTTTTTTGTTTGTTGTTCTTGTTGGACATTCTTGTAATATAAATCGGCAAACACTTGCTTTGTTAGGTCAATCCTAGCAAGGTTTCCATATGTCCAGTGTGAACAAGAGAAATCCTATATAATTGTCGAGTCAAAGTCCATCACACTAGGTGCAATGCCATCTTGGTTATTTATACCTTAATTCATCGTACCTATGTGTTTTATCAAACATAAGGAAATTTATTCTCTTTATCTCTCCCATCCTCGAATAATCAATACATCATCATCATTCATCTTCATATCCAATAAAGTCTCAATGACTCATAGACTTGTTGGAATTTTGCATCTTCTTGGACTCGAGGGTTGATCCCTCTCATTCTTCTATCCTTTTTCATGCTATCAATGCATACATCTTGCATCCATACTCTGATCCTACATAATCACATCATATCATCATAGGACAACATCATTCATCTCATCCATCTCATTAGCATAATCATTTAAGATGTTTAAAGTAATATAGATTTGTTATTCTAAGCACCTTACAAACATCTTATTTACATTATCATTATCATATAAATCTGTTAGACTAACCTTCCATATATCCATTTTGAACCTCTTTGTCATGATATCAACCTCAAATCGAATCTTTTCGCTCGATCTCTTGAGGGGGCAATGTACTAATGCACTTATTTCCGCTGGAACATAAAAAAAAAAGTATAAATTTTTTAAATTTCAATGTCGGTGGCATCATTCTTTGAACCAATGCATAAAGTACATCGCTTCAAAGAGGGTCAAAATTTAGAAACTTAAAATAGACATTTTCTCTAATTAACATCCGATTCTTCTATTAATCAATTAAAGCAATTTATTGATTAATTCCTTACCTTCATTGTACTTAATTAAACAAATCAAATTATTTAATTAAGTTCTTAAGTTCTTCTTATTTGATTCAATAAATCAAAATGATTTAAATCAAATATCAAAACCCTTAAAATCCTCCAAGTTAATTAATCTGAATTAATTAACCTCTAATAAAATCACCCATTCTCTAGCTTTTGACTCAACTTGAATAAAATCTAAACTCTTAACTAACCCAACCACTTGCACAAAAAAATCATTTAATTGATTTATTAAATATTTTACTTTCCTCCAACTTGGCATCTTTGAGGGAATATTCTCCCAATTTGAATTTTCCCTCCCACATGACTTGTCCCTTCCAACATAGCATTAAATGATCTTACACATCTCTTACATGTCTCTTACACAAGTCAACTTGGAATTAACTCCCTTCTTTCATCTCCCCTAAACATGTCATTTCATCAAAATTCAAATTTCAAATTGGCACATTAACCAAAATGTGCACAACCCTCATCCTCTCACATCGTGATAGGTGGCATCTTGAAATTGGCTCATGAATGATCCCACATTCATCCAAATCCCTCTATCTTCCAGCCTTGAATCTATAAATTCAAAGCACTTCTACAACACAATTTAAAAACAACACTACTATCCATCTTGATGCACAATCTCGTGAATTTTTAGCATCATCATGGCATCTTTTGCTTATCAGGGAGCACCAATTCCCCTATCAAGGATCATTTTCATATCAAGGAGCACCAATTCCCCTATGGGATTAAGGTTTGATTCATTTTAGATAAGTTTACATGCTTGTAAGCCTTCTTTGTATGTTTTTGTTATCATGCTTTCTTATCTTAAATGTTATCAAGGATTTCATAGCCCCTAGAGCTCGATTATTGTTTTTGCTAATTGGGATAATTCTTTTGTGTTGATCATGTTAAGCTTAGGAAAAAATTTGGCTCACAATGTCTATAATAACAAAGTTTATACAATCAAAGCCGATCTTGAACCATAAACTTAAACAACAACAACAAACGTGAAAGTAAAGAGACCAGTTTGTGGGTCCCATCAGGTGTGCCAGAAATGTGATCCCTTTTAAAATGCTAAGTCCTAATGTAAGATACTAAATAACTAATGATGCAATACAAAGAACTAACACAAAAGATGACACCTCAATGATTAGCCTAAGGCGAGATAAGCATAAAAACAAGATGAAAATTAATTGAAATTGATTATACCTTCATGTTGCTTCTTCCTTGGTTGGCCCTTGATCTTTGGATGTCTTGTGTGCTCCTTGGATGGCAAACTAAATTTAATGTGCAAAGTGATATGCAAGATGGATGAAATGCTAAATGCTATGGTGGATGAGAGCCCAAATGACAATTTTGCAAGAGTTTTGATGGAAAAATATTTCATCCTCCAAAATGAGAGAAATGAGGGGGTATTTATACAAAAATTGGAATTTTCTAGAGAATTCAACGGTTGAGATTGATCCAATAAGATCAAGATGAAGGGCTATGGTGAGTTGAGGACTCACAAGCCCTCACATCTTGAAATGTGGAATGTAAGATGTATTGGGGTGGGATGATGCAGAAATGAGGTTGAAGAGAAGTACATGAGGTGGATGAAGGACAAGTACCTTGGGGGATAAAAATATTCCTTGGAGGAATAAAAATGAATTAAAAATTCACAATGATTTGAGGAATCTAGTGGATAAGAGAGGGTTTCCAAAAAGCTGGGGATTTTTCACATGTGGGTGATGTGACAAGTCAAAGGTTCTAGAAGTCTTTGGCACATGTAAAATGACAAGTCAAGTCTTCTAGAACTTGCATGGAGAATAGAGGAGTCTTGGGTGAATAAAAAAGAATTAAAAATTCATTGGGGGATAGAGAGATTTGACCACGGTACTGATTAGGCTAATGACCTTGATTAAGGTTGTGCAAACACAAGATTAAGATAATTAATGTGAGATTAGAAGCAAGTGGGAGATTATGGAGGATGTGACACTAATCTTGATTAAGTGGTGCATATCCTAATCATGGATTAATTAATTTAATCCAAATTAAAATCGGATTATGAAGAATGTGACAAGGAGAGAGAAAATGAGGGATTAAATATTAGTTTTTATCCAAATAGGTCAAATGACTAAATTGAATAAATTATTTTATTTGTTTAATTTAGAGAATAAAAAGGGATAAGGTAAAGTATTTAATTTATTTAATTACATACTTTAGGAACCTTATGCAAAAAATGAAATAATGATTAAATAAATTATTTAATCACTATTAATGAAATAGATCAATAGAGTAGACGATTTTGATCATATGGAAGTGATCAAATTTGGATGTCTACAATCCTAAAGAAAATCAAACAAGATACAGGTCAATGATTGGTATATTTCTATATTTAACTAAGACAAGACAAGACATTATGAATGATGTGTGCATGGTTGCTAGATATCAAGAAGATCCAAAAGAATCACATGTAACTGCAATAAAGATATTTTTTAGATACTTGAAAGGAAAATTTGACTTTGTTCTTTGGTATCCTAAGGATGATGATCTTATCCTAAGTGATTTTGCTGATGTAGATTGGGTAGGAGATGTGGATGATAGGAAGAGTAGTAGTGGTGGTGCATTCTTGTTGGGAAAGAAGTTGGTATCTTGGCTAACAAAAAAATAGAATTCCATTTCATTATCTACTACTGAGGCATAATATATTGTTGCCACAAACAACTGTACTCAAGTATTTTGGATTGAGTATGAAGAATCCATTGTCATATTCTATGAAAAATCAAGCACCATAAACATTTCTAAAAATGTAGTGTTGCATTCAAAGAAAAAACATATATCCATCAAATATCACTTCTTGAGAGATAAAGTAAGTGACAAAAAAGTTAGACTGGAGTATGTACCTACTAAGGAGAAAATTGCAAACATATTTATTAAACCGTTTCCTGAGGATACTTTTGAGCACCTTAAAGGAAAGTTAGGGGTGATTTCCCCTCCTGATCAGAACTAACTGATGCAGGTCTTTGCATAAGTCTATTAATTCATAGCCATATCCTATTTTGGATTGATGTTGTGGTGGTTGCTACTCAGTGGGAGTAGTTAGCTGTACCAAATATGAGATCAAAGCATGTGTACCTTTTCCATTGATGTCAAAGGGGGAGAAGAAAAATCTGAAAAAATCTTGAAGTAAGGTGGAGAAGAGTCAAGAAAGGGAGAAAAGAACTATGGGAGAAGTACTATAGATCAAAGGGAGAGAAGTATGTGAACAACCAATCATGATTGATGGTATTATTTTTCACATCATATGTTGCCATCAATGCCAAAAGGGGAGATTGTTGGATGTTGTGGTTGCATTTCTAATATGTGGTTGTCATTGATGTCAACAATATTAGCATTGGTGATTCTGAAGGTTGTATATGTCAAGGAGATTGAGAAAATTGTAATAAATTTATTATAGGCAGCCAGTGAAGTTGAGAAGGTCAGAGTGATGAAAATTTATGTACATTGAGTTTCAAGTGTCACACACTAAATATTTTTTTACTGAGATTATCTAGCATGTTGTCCGAAATTTTTAGTGGTACGCATCAAGAATTGAGGAAGTTATGAATTTTTGCGTTCCTACAGTCACTCTATTATTGTAGCAGGTGTTCTTGGAGGAAGAGGATGAAATTTTGGCAATTTCAATTGTTGCGCATGTTCCTGTGATGTTCATGGATGAGTCTAGATCGTGCTCTATCCTTATTGTACGTCTGCATTTTTTTGGTGTGATCGAGATCAAAGATTTTTCCGATGTGTGCTTGAGTTTTCATGTTCTTAGCCGACATGATGGTGGTAATGTGTTGCAGATCCATAAGGATTAATATTTTATTTTTTGGCATGTTCGAGGATATTGATTTAGGTCCTCACTATGTTGTGACCAACTTAGGTTGGTGCACTTTAAGATTTGTTCATGTATTAAGCCGAGAACTGTAATTTATTCTTTATTCTTGATCGACAAAGTTGTTGGTGTAAATCTGTGTAGTGGATATATAAGAATGATTGTTTCTTCATTTTGAAGAGTGTATGTGTATGCTTGGTGTATGTATGTGAAATACATGTGTGAATAAAGATCAAATCATTTAGGAGTAGAGAAGAGTGTGAAGGATTTTGAGTAGAGTGTGTAGAAGTTTTTATGTGCCTAACCGAAACTATCATCAAGTTTTTGTAGAAGCTAATTTCTCAGTTCAACATCATTAGATGGATTTAATTTGATTGTTTTATGTAAGATAGTGAGCCTTCCTCTGAGTGGTGAGATCTAGGCAGTGTTCCTGAATGCATGTACATTCCCTATTCATTTCTTTCATTATACTTCTAATAGGGTATAATATTGTGGACTAATGTCCACCATGGTTTTTCCCCTAACAGGGTTTCCACATATAAAAATCTTGGTGTCCATGTATCTCTGATGTGTTATTGATTTATTATTGCACTGTTAATTATCAGATCTGATATTTAAGGTTGATTAATGTTGAATAAGTTTGATTTTGACCTAACAACTGATTCACCCCCCCCCCTCTCAATTGTCTATCTTTTTTTCCAGCACTATAGTATCAATGTGATGTAAATAATTGCAATATGGAATTCTAATTGTTAGCTAATAATTTTGTTGTGTTCTCAATCCACTAGGATTTGATTGTGTGTTGTTTTGGAATATTATTTAGAAATTTTAGGATTTAGGCATTTTTGGGTTTTTAAAAGCTTATAAAATGACTTATTTTAGATGTTTTTAAATTATTTGGAGCTGGGTTATCCCACAATATTGTTTCCCACTTTTTGGCCAAAGTAGGACATTGAATTCAACCTTTTTCACCAAATTCTCACTTTATGAAATCTATAGCAACTAAACCATTAATAATTTGGAGATGATGTGAACTAGTGATTTATGAGAATTTGTATCTATATTATAAATATATATCTTTAAAAAAAATTTAAAAAATTGTGATTTTCTTACCTGACTTTTGATAACTTGTTTTTATAGTAAATAACCTTTTTAAAAAGTGTTGTGTATGTCATAATGCACAAATTTTTTTATTGATCATATAAAATTATAAGATTTCTTTTGCAATTAGATTTGTAACATCAATATCTAGTGCATGCATATTTTTCCATAATTTTTTGTATTATTTTTTCTAATTAATTTTGAAAGTTAGTATTTATAATTTCGACATATGTGTATTTCATAACCATTAACTTGTTTTTTATATATTGATTCTTTTTTGTTGAAACAAGGACATAAATACCTAGGGAAAACATATCTTTTAGAATTATTTTCTCTATTTTTCTATGTTTTCATGTGTGTAGAACAAATACCTTGATGTTTGATGAAAAACTTACTTTCCAAAGAAAAAAATATAAATATAATAATAAAATTTAAAATATTAAAAATTATACTTTTTGGAAAGCTTATAATAAGGGATTCATATAACGAAAAATTTAATGTCTAAAAGACTTTATTTGATCCCTCAAAAGGTAAATAAAAGGTGTTTTTTGTCAATATTTTGATAGGTGCAAAGGAGACTCCATTGTGGATATGATTTGAGACTAGAGAGATTATATCCATGGGGATTTCATCTAAAGTGGTCTTATCTAATTCTCTTCAACTAAAACCCTTTATATGGAACCCCTTAAGGCTTAAATCATTAATAATTCTAAAAATTATGATATTTCAAGTAAAATTTAGGAAGTCCCATGTTTGGGACCCATTATTGTCGGATGAACCATCCCTAGGGTGGGTACCTATGGGTTAAGTATCTATTTAAACCATTACCTTGGATTTAGGCCAAGATGTGACCCCTCTTAAGAGGTCTTAAACAGGTTTGACAAGATTAAGGTTTGATATATGGGATAGCTTACTTGTCACATCCCACCCTCATTCTCCAAAGCTCATTTATGAGGTTTTGAATCTAGAAGGACTCTCAAATGTGATACACCTTTGTAATAATTTCATGGTAGGAGTGTACAAGTACTCTTTGGAACTCTCCCCAAGACCTCACACATTTACATGACAACTTGTAGGGAGATGTTCCTTGAAGATGAATGAGAGAGAGGAAAGTGTCACTCTCTCATTCAAGGAATTAAAATTTTGAATTCACATATATATAATCTCTTTTTTGGGTGAGAGGGGATTCTTATTTTCATTAATATTTCCTTTTTGCATGTTTTTGGAGATAATGAAGGATTTGTAAACATGGTCTTGTGCAAAAATTGAGAGGGAGGCTTATGGTGAGAGAATTACAAACTCTTCGTCAATTCCTTGGAATATTTTAGACGTAAGCACTCAAGCTCCTCAAAAATTGGTTATGATGGATTCTTTAGTTATATGACCACCTTTTATAAAATCTTGGTTATGTGAGTATTTTTTGTTCATATTCCCAATGTTGATTCCTTCTAATGTGTTGGGAAAGGAGAATTGAATCCATCTCTACCTCCACCCACTAGCTATATCTTGTTATAGATTCAAGTATTGGGGTTTTTTCCTTTTATTAGAGTTTAGTTGTGGGTTTGGGTGAGTATTAAATATTTCCCATGTTATTATTGACTTGGGGTTTTCTTGAGGGCCTCCTAGCTCGAGAGTGGCTTGCTAGAAATCTTATGACTAGGAGGTGAGCCTTCCATTTGGTCATCTATAAAATTTTGGTGTTATACTTTGTGGAGATTGAAGGTTTACATTAAGCTCTCCTTGCCATTCATATGGCAATTTTTTTCCTACCATGATATTTTTCTATGGAAATCATGTATGTGAAATACTCTAAAAGGATTCCTTTGTAAAATAATGCTACAAGGATATAAATGTTATGGTCAAGGTGCATGAAACTTGTTTGAAGTTCTATTTTTATGAATATAATTATAGTAATGAACATATCATTATATGAGTTGGATAAATTAATTTGTGGCATGATTCATTTATAGATTACTTAAAATAATATAACTTGCATGTACATGTCCTTATGTACTTTGTGATTCCAAAGAAAACAATGGAATATCTATTTTCCTTTTAGTTCGTGTTCAATCTAAGCATTAGTATTCTTACTATTTTGATCTATAACATGTTGTTTAACATCTTTATTTTAATATATTCTTCAAAATAATGAATGTAGTTTTTGTAGGAGGTAAAAGTTTCAAATATGTACCTCCTTGTTGTATAAGTTGAGGAACTAGATCTACTGAGATATATAGTTATAAATATTTCCTTTATTAAATTTTCTTATTAAAAATGAACACATTATTAAATATGTCAATATTTTCATCTTATGTATATAAACATATAATACTTCTATTCTAAAATTTTCTAAATATATCAATATGTTGTAGCTAATATTGTGCATAAAAAATAGAAAAAACTAAAATACATTTAAATATACATATAAATTATATAATTGATATTTTTGCTAGTAAGACAAGAAATAGTTATAAGAAGATATATAGGCTCAATAATCATCACACCTATGAGAGTGAAAATATATATAATGCAGTAGATAATGATTAATATTTGAGTTAAATTAATTGCTCCACTCTTCTTCGAAATGCTAGGAACAACTTACAAACACTCATTCACACCCACCTACTCCTCCAATTTTTTGTTGGAGGCTTTGGAATAATTTTTTTATCAAGATGGAATCAAGCAAGGTTTCCCAAAATGAATCCCATAGGTGCATCTTTCCTTGGTCACCATCAATCATGGGAGAATTAGATGCAATAATGAAACTCCAAAAATCTATAATTATTTGCACCTCTACTCCTTCCCCGTCTTGTCCTCTTCAACTAATTGGTGCTTCATCTAATAATGATATTTTAATGGAAGCTTTGATGAATAGCTTCAAAGATTCTAAAGAGAGGGTGTCATCTACATTTGGGTCTTTTGAATATCCATTTAGTGCTTCTATAGCTTGTGAGAACCCCAATAGTGGGTGACATCCACCACCTAGAATACACAACCTAAGCAATTGGTGGTTCAATATATGGTAGACCACATCTAAACCCTCAAATAGGCCATTTCCTCCCCTATCCTTGAATTTGAGGAGGATGTTACAAAATAAGTAATTGAAGGTGAACAATTATTGACAACAAATGGATTGATCAAACAATTTAGCCGCCTATGGACTAGCCTTGTGGATCTGCACAAGTAGATTAGTGATGCTTGGAATTTGTTGATGAATTGAAATACATGGAGGTACATCTGTATGCTCATGGTTGTTTTCATTTTAATTTTTGATAGTGTTAAGGATCATGATGTCATCTTGTGGGAGTGATGGGTCTAGGGAAACATTTTCTCCTCCTCAAACCTTGGTATCCAAATTTCAATTCTTTATCTAAATATTTTAGATTAAAACCCATTAAGGTCTATATCCCAAATATTTCACTATAATTTTGGTTTGACTCATGCTTTGAATCTATTAGCAGTACCTTAGGTGAATTTTTTACGATTGGTAGTGATACCCCTAATTTAATCCATACAACATTTGCTTGCATTCTAGCTGAATTGGAAACTTCCAAATATCTCCCTCTATCTACATAAATTTTGAAGTTGTAAACAATGTTGGACTTAGGTATTCTTTTATGAAGGATTTTCCTTCTTCTATCAATGGTGCTAAAAATAGGGAACACTAGAAAAAATATGCTAGGCCCAAGGAAACTTGGATTGTCCTAGGGCCTTAGTGGAAAGGCACTCTGCCACACCACTACAAAGTGGATGTATCCCCAACTCTCTCTAATATCTAAGAGCGTAATTTTAATAGCACCCAATTATCCTCCAAAACCTCATGCTACTTCTTCACGGATGGAGATTTTGGTTGTTAATAACCTAATGTCAACTATTGAATAGTAAATAAGTAGGTTAAGCAATAACAAAAAAATATTTGAGATAATAGAAAAGAGGAATAAGAAAATCATTAAAATATGAGATGAAACAAGAATATGCTTAGCTACTCCAATATTAGAGACATATTAGTGGCTTCTTCTATGTCTCCAAGTTCCCTAATGAGTAGAGATATAAAGGATAACATTGAATGGAAAAAAGGAAATGAGAACAACACAAACAATTAGTTGATACAAGTTTAGATGAAAGTTTAGAGTAAGAAATTCCCCCTTCAAAATCCATGAATCAATAGACATTAAGATCATCCATGAAAGGGGACAAATCTTAAAATATTCCTAGATAATATGAAATGTGGTTTAGTTGTGTGATTGGCCTTATCTATCATTTAAATTTATTTAGATCTGACACCTTTTCAACGTGGGATTTTTGTCCAATATTTAAAAATGTAAAAGTTTATCTCTCCTTTCAAGTTATTTAGTTAGTCCACTTTTTAGTGTACATTGAAACTATATTTTGTTCTAATGTGTTTACATAGATCTAAGTCTCAGGTCACGAAGTTTCCTTAGATCTTGTGCATCTACAATATCTCCTTTTATGATTGTAGGAAGGGTATAGGGGAAAAATTTGTTCCTCCTCAAACCCTAGTATCACAATTTTAATCCTTTCTTTAAATATTCTAGAGTAAAACCCATTTCGATCAGTATCCTTGAAAGGTTTTCCAGATCTACAAAGACACAAAACAAGCACACATAATGCACTAGCACAACTTTATTAATTTAGATAGAAAAGATGTACACAATATAGGAGATATTTGAGAATCTAATCTCCATGAATTGAAGATAGAACTCCTCAATCAAATTTGTCACTCTCCATGACTTGAGGATAGGACTCCGTGTCAAGAAATCAATCTCCATAATTGCAGCCTAAGTGTATCATTAAAACTATACACTAACACCCCCCCTTAAGCATAACTTAGGTGGGCACATAAAAAAATGGAAATTTGAGTCCTACCAACTAGGCCTGATAAGGTACTCATTTACAATCCAAACTCTCAAATTTCAAGTGGAGAAAGATAGAAA
>CM021104.1:580030908-580090847 GCA_007115665.2 Sequoiadendron giganteum
TCTTTCTTCTCAATTCCACATTCCCTAGGTTGTTGGCGAAGTTACTTAAATTTGGTGAAATATTCTTGTAATGTTGGGTAATCACTTGGACTTAAGCTGATTAATTCATTTTCTAGCTCATGGCATTTAATATCATCAACTTTCCCAAATAACTTTCAAGAGCTAACCATACTTCATGTGGGGTATTCAATGCCTCCACATGAAATAGAAGTTCTGTTGAAAAACATAAACACAAGAATCCAAGGGCTTGGTCACACTTATTGAACCACTTTTCCTTGTCCTTGCCAGCATTTGGTTCATTTCCAGTACCCATTGTAACTCTATACAAACATTTGTTTTTGAGTGTAAGTTGTATATGGTGCTTCCGCTCATGGTAGTTAAAAGGTGTAAGAGGTTTAATTACATGATTGGACTCCATGATTTTTTAGGTTTACAAGTTTTTAGGATTTTGAGAAAAGAAATTTTGGAATATCACAACTCTCTCTAATATAGCCCCCTTTTTTAATATTTTTGATTTACCTCCTTATTTGACACTTTATTTTAGTGCATATATTTGCATACAAAAATGATTATGAAAAAGACACTTTATATTAGTGCAAAACTACAATCATTGAATAGAATTTGAAAAATAAATACTTTTTTAAAAAAGCACTTTTAAATTTTCATTCTTGTACAAATTTACACAAAAAAAAAAATTGCATTTACAAAACAGGAAAAATAAATATTTTAAAGAAGCTTAGAGAGAGAATTACAGGAAAATTTGCCTACAAAATGGAACTCACACTCAGAGAGGGACTTAGGAAGGGTTAAATTGCTGCAAGAGAGGCGATTCGCATGCCTGAAAAACAGAGATCTCTTACGCTATTCTTCATACACCTCCACTTGATGCGTCGGCCTCCCCTCGATGCACCGACCTGGCCTAGCAGAAAGATGTGTTCTTCCCTCGAGCAGATTTAAATGCCGACTCTCAAGCACCTAAAAGATGGCCTCAATCGACCCCCCAAACAGAGGTGCCCAATGAGCAGATCTGATGCCTGAGGGTTCCAAACGTGCCCTTCAAACTTTTGGACTAGTCTGGTCTGCATGAATCGCGGGTTTTCCACGCCTGCGTCCCCCCTCCCTCTTTGCCAAATTGAAACGCCCCTCCCAGCAGAGAATCAACTTCACACGCCTTTGCACAGTAACATCGTGCCCTTCAACAATGATTTTCAAATGCAAAAAACAACAGCAGATTTTAGTGACCTCAAATGCTTAGATTTTGGCGACCACAAATGCCTCTTTCCTCCGCCAATCTCCTGGATGGGCCAGTGGAAAGTCGGCTTGCTGGTATTTAAATCACGCCTCTCCAATGCCCAATCTGGCCTGCATGAAGTGTCGTACTTCTCTATTTTGAATCAACCCCTCTTTGGTGGAAAAGATAGCCTGCAAGATCAAACAGAGAAAAAATGCAGAGAAAGAGATTTACGGCGTATAAAAGAGGACAATCTATGATTTTTAGCTACCTTAACAGAGAGCTTTCAATTGCCCTAAACAAAGATTTTAATCACTCAATGCATTTGCGTATGGCCTGAAAACTTCTTTGAACCGCTCTGATATCATGAAAGATTTTACAGATCTACAAAGAAGACAAGGACACAGAATGCACTAGCACAACTAATATAGGAGAGATATGAGAATCTAATCTTCATGAATTGAGGATGGAACTCCTCAATCAAATTTGTCACTCTCCATGATTTGAGGATAGGACTCCTCAATCAAGAAATCAATCTCGATGACTTAAGGACAGGACTCCTCAACCAAGAAATCAATCTCCATAACTGCAGCCTAAGTGTATGATTAAAACTATACATCAACAATCCCAAATTTTCCACTATAATTTTGGTTTGACTCATGCTTTGAAGCTATTTGCAACACCTTAGCTGATTATTTTATGATTGACAATAATACGTCTAATTTCACCCACAAAACCTTTACTTGCATTTTTGTTGATATGGACACTTCCAAAGATCTCCCTACAGACATAACTTTCAAAGTTGCTTAGATTGATGTTGGACTTAGGCATTAAATTATTCATCATTTCCCTTATGCTATAATAGTGCTACAAAATAGGGCACACTGCAACAAATTTTGTTAGGGCCAAGCTGAAAATTGGTTATCTAGGGTCTTGGTGAAAGGGAAGTTGGAACTTTGTAACAACACAATAAAGTGGATGCATCCACAATGCTCTCTAGAAAGTTTATTTTCTTAGCACCCAACTATCCTCCAAAATCTTATACTTCTTCTTTACACATGGAGATTTTAGTTATTAAGAATCTTATGTCAAGTATTGGAGAGAAAATAACTATGATTTCCAAAACCAAAAAATATTGCAGATAATAGAAAAGAGGAATAAGAAAATCATTAAAAGATAACATGAAACAAGACTACGCTTGGATGACTCCAATATTAGAGATGGATTAGTGGCTTCTTCTATTTCTCCAACTTCCCCAATGAGCAGTGATATTAAGGATAACACTAAATGTAAAAAACGAAATGAGAACAACAAAGACTCTTAGTTGATACAAGGTTATCTAAAGGTTAAGAGGAAGAAACCCCCCTTCAATAGGGATAACTTTAAGAAACGCCCCTCCTCGCACCCCCTTGGCAAAGGTGTAAAATCCTAGAGAATCTTTCCTTTTATTTGAAAAAAAATAAAAATTTCATGGCAAATCTTATGTACAGTATTAAAAAAAATTAAAATCTTGACGAATCTTAATGAATAATTGGTAAAAATAATAATCATAACGACAAATCCTAATGAATCTCGATGTGCTCCTATCACAATATAGGCAGGGTCGAGGGGTAGATCTTCCCCCATTCCTAACAAAATTCAATACCATCGGCCTAACAATGCTTCATCGCCGGAACCCCCATCACAATCTCGCAGTGGGGAAACATTATCTAGCGTCCCACTAATAGAACAAAGGACGGTTGCAAGTTCATTATGTGTCGTAATACACATGTGCCTTTTTAAAGGCTTGTTGAGGCCGAAATTTGTTTTGGGCCACATGATTAGATTTAATCATTTAATCATGTGGCCCAAAATAAATTTCAGGCCTCAACAAACCTTTTAAAAGGTACATGTGTATTAGGGCCCGGAATCAACCTACAACCGTTTGATTAAAAAACTAATCTATGGCAATAGATAAAAAAAATATTCTTAAAATTAAATAGTATTTTATTATTAGTGGTGATATTGCCCCAAAAATAATTGGACGAATATAATATTACTGGCGAATATAATTAAATTTTTTAGTTACTATATAAACTACTGGTGAATCAGTTTTGATGACGCATCATTTACATGGCGAATTAATCGAGACAAAATTATTAATTCGTAAAACCCTGGCAATTCAGTCTTCGTTTTAGCTTGTACTATTCACCATTTTTGGAGCTCCTGATTTCTATTATTAGCCAATTGGCGAATATTCGCCACTAAAGTTTTCCCCACCCTTCAAAATGCATGCATCAATTGACAATAAGATCAGCCATGAAAGGGGACAAATATTGAAATATATTTAGATACTATAAAATATGGTTTTATTGGGTGATTGGCCCTATCTATCATGTAAATTTATTTATATCTATAATTCTTTCAAGGTGGATATTTTATCCAATATTTATTTAAGTTTATCTCTCATTTCAAGTTGTTTAGTTAATGTCCAATTTTAGTGTACACAAAAACTATGTTTTGTTCTAATGTGTTTATGTAGATCTAGGTATTAGCTTTCAATATTGCAAAATATTTCCTACTGTCCCCCTTATGGGGGTATGGATGGTCATGGTCAATCAACTAGATGAGATTGAGCATTGAGCGGGAAGTGAGAATTAAGGAGTCAGTATTGGAAGAAATGAATAATAATGAAAAAATGAAAGACCTTGAGAAGCCTTCACCCATGCTTTAATTTTTTTTTTTTGGCCTGTATGATGTTTTCATGTTGAAATCATGGAAATTACACCATGCCTATTAATTTTGTTGTTATTTTCCTTTTAAGGCACCATATCTAAGAGTTGAGAAGATACTAAAAAACAATATTAGGGGTTCTATGGATGGAAATAAAGGATTTCATTATCTTACATGGGAATTATGTTGTCCCTCGTGATATTGGTTTTTTGGAACAAACTTTTATACATTGTTAAAGGATTAATTTTTATGTTAAATGAATCATTTGAGCTATTTAGGGAATGCTGATTTCTAGGGAATGTTGCTTGACCAACATCAAAAGGACCTTGTCTCTATAATCTCCTCACCCTCAAGGAGCCTATCTAGATACAAGGAATATTTTTTTATTAAGAGCATATAGAAGACCCAAAGCTCCATCAAGAACTGCCTTCTTGACTCCTATACTGACTTCTACAATTACCTCTTCATCTACTTGGTGGTGTTTAGTTTTATCTATTCAATATTATCCTCTAGCCAAAGCTCCATGGTTTCATGCTTTGAAATTCTTTAACAAATGAATTAGAAATATTATAGATTTTTTTTATAAAGAAACCAAAAAATTTATCTTTTGGTCTAAGGCCAAGTTGAAATTCTAGTTATGCAATCCAAATCAACTGGCCTAGATTTTTAGTGTTGTCATTCCCCCTCATAGTTCATAAAATTAGGGTTTGGTCCTTCAAGCCCTAGAAGAATTATTATAAATCATATCCTCAAGCAATTTTTTACAATTATAGACCCTACAATGGATACTTGTGGCTAACATCTCCTCTCCTAATGGTGGACCAATTAAACCACTATTGACACCTCTATCTTTCTACTAGCACTTTGCATTGATATTTCCAAATTATTTGGGAATCAATTCTTGAGCCTAAACTGTATCATTTTGCTTGGTACAATCTTTTCCAAGGTTATTTGCTTGGCTCTCATTTGTATCATTTAGGACATCTCAACTACCATTGTACTTTTTTGGGAAACTGGATACTCTCAAGCATATTTTTAGTTATGTACCAAATCTTATGAAGCTTGGAGTTGCGTGTATAACTTCTTCAGGACTTTTTGAACTGATCACTTCTCATGACATGTGATATTTTTGGGCTATTATTCTTATCTATCATTTAAATCTATCTAGATCTAGCATTCTTTTAAGGTAGATAGTTTATCCAATATTTAAAAGGATGAAAATTTAGCTCTCTTTTCAAGTTGTCTAGTTGATGTTCATTTTTTAGTGTACACTAAAACTATGATTTGTTCTAGTTTGTTTATGTAGATCTAGCTAAAAACTCACAAGGTTGTACTGCCAAAACCAAGGAGGAGGAAGATGCTCTTACTAAAATAGAACATATTGATGATAATTTCATCTCCATTGATGTTTGCACTAAACTTGATAACTATGATGTACTTCACACTATCAGTGTTCTTATTATTGAGTGGCTTTTCATTCCTAATGTCTAAAACTTAACCATCTTTTAAATGTTTCCATCTTTTATTTACACATGATCTCACGCAAACTATAAAGATATATCGGTTACCACCCACTCTTTTTTCAAATATTTGTATTATTAACTTTTTAATTGATAAAACATGACGAAGATCATTTTCATTAAAAAATAATAATATAATGAGAATGTTTTCGCTCGAACCAAAAGGTTATCTTATTATTTGCATAGTATTAACTCAGCATTGCGTCTAGATTGGGTTAATGCTGAGTGTGTCATTCGAAGTGGTTGATGACATAAGATTGGCAAAAATACTGAGTGCTCAAGATGATGGCATTTCTCATTAATTATCTAGTCTTAATTAGAATTAAGTTGTTCCATTTCTAACATCTGGTTGATTTGGATCGGACTCCAAAATATATTACAACACTGGACAAAACTGTCGAAATCAGTACATTAGCATCAATAATTCTACTCTAAAGCAATTCTTCTTGAATCTTTCTACAACTAGATCATTTCTGTTACCAGAAATTCATTAGATTGGCCCTCACAAACAAAAAGTCAGGATCAGTTTCAATGGCATCAAAGTGCTTCTCGGCCATGTGCATATAGACCACCATATTCCCATCTCCGAGAGGGCTCGCCTGCAACATCACATACCCTGCTGTTCCTCCCCATGGAAAATATGCACTTGAAAACGCAGGCTTCCCACATCCCAAGTCGAAGTGATATAATGGAATCCTCACTCCCGACGACACCACCACGGCAGACCCTTCCTCCGCATACACTCTTGCTAACATTGCTGCCGGTCTCTTCTCCTCCACCCAATCGACGAAGGACCTGAAATATTCACTGTTTGCGGAAGCACTTATAACGTTGCGTACGATTTCTGCGGTCTTGCTCAATGGTTCCTCCAATATCTGCTCTGCACAGCTCTCCTTGAAAGGAATTGCTATCGCGTTTCCGAAGTAGGAGGGAGGGAGGTTCAGGTATGCGCGCCAGTCAATCGGGATGCCGATTCTGGTAGGTGCTGAACAGGTCAAAGCCTGCGCCCGGGCAAAGACTTTCCAAATATAAGCAGATACTGCTTCCATCTTTGTTATGGGTTTGCCAGCACGAGGATTTCCTTCTGCTTGGTTTGCCAGAGCCTGCAATTTAAGAAGCGTGGGAACATCCAAATGATAGATCCGCCCAATTTGGGGTGGTGGAGGGTGCGTGTGATCGAGAGCACAGAAAGGCAGAGCCATGTAATGACTATCAATGAGGGGCAGTGCAGAAGCGCTGAGAGGGTGGCGGGGATTGAGGAGTGAGCGTTCAAAGCAAGGCGTAATAGTGGAAAATGAGACACCTTGAGCAGCCTCCGTCCATGCTTGAAAGAAAATACTGCTGTTTATTCCATCAACTATTCTTGGTCAAAACTGTTATAAATTGCAGAAGCATTAACCCAGAGTCATTAAATTTACAGCACAAATTAAATGCAACAATTCAACAATCTTTTTCTTGTTGTCACAATCCAACAATCTCCACCTTGACAACAATCTACCTAATACTTGTCCAAGCCCATTCATCACCCTTTTTCATACCAAGAGAAGCCACACTCCATTTCAACTTCTCTACCAGTAGTGGTTTAGTAAACATATCTGCACAATTTTTAGGTGTACGAATCTTTTCAAGGGTTACTCCACCTCCATCAATAACTTGTCTTACAAAATGGTACTTAATTTCAATATGCTTGGTCCTTTTGTGATAAGCTGGATTTTTGGCCAAATGGATAGCACTTTGACTATCACAAAATATAATAACTTTGTCCTACACTTTTCCAAGCTCACCCAAAAGACCTTTCAACCAAATTGCCTGTTTACATGCATGTGAGACAGCCATATATTCTGCCTCAGTTGTGGATAAAGCAATTGTTTCTTGAAGCTTTGACATCCAACAAATAGCTCCACCTGCAAGAGTAAAGACATAACCTGAAGTGGATCTCCTTTTGTCCAAATCACCTACAAAATTTGAATCAACATAACCACATACTAAATCACTACAACCATTATAGGTGATACAATAACCACTTGTGCCTCTAAGATACCGAAGCACCCATTTCACTGCTGCCCAATGCTCTTTTCCTAGATTTGCCATGTATCTACTGACAACACCAACTGCATGTGAAATATCTGGTCTCGTACATACCATCGCATACATTAAACTTCCTACTACATTAGCATATGGTACACGAGACATATAATCCTTTTCTTCATTATTACTAGGACATAAACTTGAAGAAAGTTTAAAATGGGAAACTAAAGGGATATTTATTGGTTTCACATTTTGCATACCGAATCTTATGAGAATTTTCTCCACATATTTCTTCTGTGATAACCAAAGCTTGCCATGTTCCCTGTCTCTATGTATTTCAATGCCCAAAATTTGTTTTGTTGCTCCTAGATCCTTCATATCAAATGTCCTAGCCAATTGAGTCTTCAACTTATTAATTTCAACCATGCTTTTGCTTGTTACAAACATATCATCAACATATAACACCAAGATAATGAATAAACCATTTTCCAAACTTTTAAAGTAAACACAATGGTCATACTCACTTCTTGTGAAGTTTTGGCTCACCATGAAGGAATCAAACTTCTTGTACCATTGCCTGGGTGACTGCTTCAGGCCATACAATGACTTATTGAGTTTGCAAATAAATTTCTTGTTGCGATCTTGAACAAACCCTTTTGGTTGTTCCATATATATCTCCTCATCCAAATCTCCATGTAAAAATGTTGTTTTAACATCTAGTTGTTTCAACTCAAGATCAAGTAATGTAACTAATGTTAAACAACCCGAATAGAAACAAGCTTAACAACTGGTGAAAACATTTCATGAAATTCAATACCTTCCTTTTGAGAATATCCTTTTGCTACCAGTCTTGCCCTGTACCTTTCAATTTTATCATCAATACCCTTCTTCAGTTTGTAGACCCATTTGCAACCAACAACTTTCCTACCTTTTGGAAGTTCTACCAAGTCCCATGTTTTATTCTTTTCCAAGGAATTGATTTCTTCTTTCATTGCTATTTTCCATTTAGCATTTTCAGTGTCATCCATTGCTTCCTGATAACAACTTGGTTCCCCATCACTAGAAATCAAAGCAACTGGTGAAACAAAATCATCATACTTTTTAGAAGGATTCCTGACTCGTGTAGATCTCCTTAGAGATGGTTGTGGTATTTCCACATTTTCCTGTATATTTCCTGCATTCACATCCACATCTTCATCTTCAGAAGCTTCTTCTTGCTCCCTATCTTTTGTAGATGGTTGAGTTTCCAACTGAACTTGTTGATATTGAGATACTTGTTCCTGCTCCAAATCAACTTCTACAATGTCTGATTTTATTAGAGAAGATTCATCAAACACTACATCTCTGCTAATAATGATTTTTTGGGTAGTAGGATCCCACAATCTATATCCCTTAATTCCATCGCCATAACCAACAAAAATGTATTTCTTAGATTTGGGGTCTAATTTAGAACGCTGATCCTTTGAAATAAGAGCATATGCATTACAACCAAAAAATTTCAGATTTGAATAATTACATGAATAACCTGTCCATACCTCTTCAGGAATCTTACAATCTATTGCAACTGATGGTG
Organism: Sequoiadendron giganteum; assembly: GCA_007115665.2. NCBI lineage: Eukaryota > Viridiplantae > Streptophyta > Pinopsida > Cupressales > Cupressaceae > Sequoiadendron > Sequoiadendron giganteum. The sequence continues at coordinate 580,039,973 of CM021104.1, forward strand.
ATCGATTTATCAGATAGCATGCTGTATTAATTGCTTCTGCCTACAAAACAAATTGAAGCACATAGATTTACGTGGTAAAACCTTGACAATTTGCCAAGGAAACATCCACGGGGCAGCGGAAGCATTAACACAAAGTCATTAAATTTACAACACAAATTAGATGCAAATAAATAATGAGAAAAATAAAAAAGAATAACAGAACAAATTGAAGCACACAGATTTACGTGGTAAAACCTTGACAATTTGCCAAAGAAACATCCACGGGGCAAGTATTGGTAATCTTATTGCTCAAGGAAAAATAATTACATCTACAATCTTCACGGCTGCAGAAATATTGCTCGTACAATACACCTATTTTTTCCTTCAAGAAAACAAATATTTATAACCTCTTGAAGAAAAACAATAATCTCTCAACATAGAATAAAATCAGATTTATTCTTTCAAAGAAAATTGAAATCTTCCTTCCGAAAATAAGAGAAAGATTGTTTTATTGTTTTAACAATCTTGTTTTCATTCTTGTGATTGATTTTCACAATCTTTTTCTTGTTGTCACAATCCAACAAAAACAACAACCCGCTACAATTCCGCTACACTTCATCCTCGTCACCTGCAAACAAATCATGCCCGCTTAGCTTACTATGCTCACTAAGATTATAAAACACTAGTTAATTTAGATGGAATTAGTGGACTTAAGTTGCCAGTAACTGCCTACTTACCTGCACAGCTAGAACAGGCAGACAGCGAGGGGATTCTCTTTGGAGAGGGTGCCTCCTAGGTGTCAATTTCGCTACAGAGAAACTTGGCTGAGAGAAGTCAAGATCCTTAACGGCAGCGTCCGATTCAGCTTCAATGAATGGCACTCCTTGATTATTGCAATCTATCTCAGGCTCACTATTCTGGCTTATAATAAACCTTCCTGCCACTGGATAAAACAATACTAGTGTCTGAGAGAGCGCCTTCTTAATCGAGCTTGCCATCTCTTCGTACGGCTTATCTTACACTCCTTTGTAAACAAAGAAGTGCCCTGGACTGATGGCGGGAACAGTGAGATCTATGTTGGAGCCTTTGAGCATGCAATCTTTTGTGGGTACAGGCGATTGCACGATGGAGGTTCGAACGATCTCCACGCTAAAATCCTTCAACATCTCTTTCTCCATGGTGTTATTAACCACACCACACCTACAATAATATCAGTAAAGTTAAATCGAGAGGTCCAGGAATAAGCAGAATATATAGAGAGAGATAAATACTTGGATGTGGGTGGTACAAGTGGTGATATGATGCGTGAATATATAGTAGTCTGGAGGTCCAGGGATAAAAGAAAACACAAACAGTTTAAAGTAATGTCTGGAAATGGTAAACATGGCGAAGAATAATAGTGAGTCCAGTGAAGGCCCACTCAGAGAAAATGGATAGAAAGTAGTTGTGACGCGGTATTTTCGCAAACGTGTGTATTACGCTTGTATGTAGACGAAGAGAAGTCGCACTGGAAAATGAGGGAAGTAGTGGGTTTATTTTCCAACTACTAGTCACAGAAACCAACATATCTACAGAAGGATAGAATATATTTTCATTCCACTAACAAGACTCTTGACTTTGACCTTTATTTAAATATTTGTTAGTTTGATTGGTTGTTTATGCATATATGAATTGATTATCTCCTTTCTCACCTTACAAACACTACACGCGATTTAAAGTTCGATAATATAGAAAGAGAAAAAGGTAAGCCATCTCTTACAAAAAATAAAAATAAAAAAAATCAAAGGATCATTTCTTAATTATTATTTAAAAAATACATATTTGTATAAACGATTAGTTTTCTGTAAGGACAATTTTTTTAGATATCATAAATATATTTATCAAAAAATGTCAACAGATATCAATTCAGAACTATTTAATTTATTACATAAGTGTTAATAACTATCAAATTTGAGGTAATAGATAGGATTTTTTGTTAACAAACCCATCCCATTACACTACACCCTTTTTTGCAATTGTCTAATATCTCTCGACATTAATTATAATTAAAAGGTAAAATATTAGAAATAACATTGTCTAACTTGTTTAAAATCCCTTCAAAATTTAGTTCCAACTAAATTGTAGAATTATAAATTCTCTTAATTTAATGACCAATTCATTGTTAATCTTTAAAGATTCATCCAAGCATTGAAACATCATTGAAATTTAGAACATTGTGTTAGAATAAAACCTCTAAATAACCCTCAAAGAAGTGAAATAATTGTTCGGTAAATATATTTTTGCTTCCACAATTGATTAATAATTTTTTATCTAAAATTTTACACCAATACACTACTTCACATAATTAATAATGAAAGGACATGTTCCCCATAGAGAGTTTAAATGAAAAAATAATAAAACATATTTCAATAGTTTTCAAAAGCATATTGACATCTTTGCATTATTATATGTTTTATTGAGTCAATATTACTACTTGTGGGCTATGTTGAGCTAAGAGAGAAAAAAAATCTCATGCAGTAGAAATTTGTAGTGAATTATCTTCCAAATATTAAAATTTGATTATGCATCTACTTTCAGAGACCATAGAGAAGATCATAGATACTCTAATTTAGAGTTAAAAATAATAAATTTACAATATTAATAAAGCTATTGATTAATGTATAGGTTTATATTTACTAGTAGTAAAAATATTAGAAAAATAATTGATCAAGATTTCTACCATTTGATAATATGTAATACTTAAAAATGTGCATGAAACTAGATTGAAAATATTAGCGAGGTTGTAGAATAAATTAAATTGCTTTTCTCTTCAATATCCTTTTGTCATTATTAGTGATAATGAACTAGTTCTTAAGGGGAAAGAAACCCATTTTAGAATGGATATGCCCAAGAGGTCATCAAATTTATGAACTTTATTTTTTAATGTGTTTCTCCATTTTATCCCAAGGTATTGAGAAATGTATTAATCATAAGGAAAAGTGCTTAAAAAATCCTCAATAATTAAATGGTAAACTGAAAATAGATTTTAAACATGTACATATTTCCAAATTATCCATCCAAGGAAAAATTATAAATAACCTAACTACAAAAAATTTAGTATCATTAATACATATAAATAAAATCTCTAAAGAAAATTGAGAGATATAGTAAAAGAAACCTCTAGAATATTCATTTGCTTAATAAAATTCTATCTCTATTAGTATCAAACACATAGACATGCAAAAAAATCTAAAAATCTCTATAAAATAGTCTAATGACACATATACCTCCTTATGACTCACATTCCATGTGCACCATATGTTTTGAAAAGGAAACAAGTTTCCAAAGAATCTACTAACAACACCCTAATATAAGATGTGGCTAAATAATTTATCAAATAATATCAAAAAGATAATGTTGATCAATAATCCTACAAATAAAATCATAAGAATTTATCTCCCCTAATCACCTAAACTTTATTATGTTCTTCACGTAACATAGGACATTGGAATTAAAGAGCCCTAACCATCCTTATACTACAAAAAAATAAATAATGAAGCTTGTAATAAAAAAAGTGATCAACTCTACATAAATAAAAATTAGGACATTAATTTAACAAATTATTTAAGATACCCAATAACTCAAAAAGAGATTTTTTTCAAATTAAATCATGTCCTTCTACCAACACCAATATGCACTAAAGATATAATAAGAAAAATCTCCTTCAAAATCCCCAACTATTATTTTGAACATTTCATTTGTCAATTCTAATGTTAAATGTATAATAATATAAGTAATCATCTCAATTTAAATAAATATCAAACAAATAAACTATTCCTTCAACAATTAAATATGTTTAAATTCACCTATCATCTCTTGTACTTTGTACAACATAGTGTCCTTAAAATAGATGAAAAAATTCAAGACACAAACATAGGGATATAATAAGAAACATAACCATGCATGTACTCCTCAAAGTATGTGCTCAAAATCATCATCCATAGTTCAATGCTTAAAATACATTAGAGCACAAGATATGAGGAAATAATGCATCTAAAAAGCTAGGTTGAAAATAACTATCAAATTATTTAGCATTAACTAGATTGAGAATGCCTATATAGATATATAAATTCACATACAATGACTCCTTTATGGCTCTGAGTAAGAATACGTGCCGAGGGGCATTTTTGAAAATTCCTGAAGGGGAGAGTGATGGCGGAGACGATCTAGAGGATGACGATGAATTTTTCTAGCTCTTCCATTGTCTGTTGCTGCATCTCTACCTATTGGGTAACTGGGTGAAGTTCTTTTCACTTCCCCTTTGCTCTGTTGGTGTGGCTTTCATCAATACTAGGACGAGTGTGTCCTTGTTGGTCTATCTGGCCCCTGACTGGGTGCACTGCTTGCATTGGTTGAGGGGCGACTCTCTATTAATGTTAGACTCGTTTCTTCCTTCTTGTTTCTGGTGGCTCCTTGGAAACATATGTTTGCTTGATGCCTCTGTTCAGGGCTTGCATGGTGTTTCTGTTAGAGGTTTGGCTCTGGTGGATCTCTTAATCTTTGCTTGCCCCTTGAGTGAGCAGCTCTTTTTGGTGCTTCTATGTTTCTTCGGTGGAGCTTATCAGTTCCAAATGCTGGTTTGAGCTAAATCTTCTCTTTGAGGAGGCCAGTTTAGGTGTGGCTAATGGGTTCTTCGTGTGGAGCTTGTCCCTTAGAGGGTTATGCTTCTTGCTCTTCTACTCCAAAGTTTTTGCTCTATTCATGCTTCCTTCTACGTGCCGATTTGTTTTGTTTTAGATCTTCGTGGAGGTTGTTGCTTTGATGTCTTTGGAGGACTCTTTGGTTTGGTCTTTGGACATTATCTCTCTGTCTCTTTCTTCTCTTCTATTTGCTGGAGGGTGGGCAACTATTTGTGGTTTTTTGTTGCGTTCTCTTTGGTGCCCTCATGGGCTTTTGAGATTCTGTTCTCGTGGGTGGGCGACTGTTGGCTGTTGTTTGATGTGTTCTGTTTGGTGCCCTCATGGGCTATTGAGATACTCTCTTTATGAGGTTTGATTCATTGCTTTGCTTGGGCTGAGTGCTACCGTCCCTTCTTTGTAGTTGCTCTGCTCTATCTTTTCCCTACTCAAGCCTTTGACTACTCTTGTCTTATTGGTGGAATCTGGTCTCTTAGGGGATGGGATTTTACTGCTCTGCACTTCTTTGTTCAAGGTGGGTTTTTCATCCTCTTGTTCTTCTATTTTCGAGTAGCTTGTTCTTGCTTCTGTGGGTTTCAAGGTTATGGTTGTCTTACGGGTGTTGGTCTCTAGGGAGCATTCTTTTGATGGTTTTCCTTTTTGCTTCTTTGGTCTGCCTTGCTACATCTGGTTTCTCTGTGGTGGAGGGGGCCTTGTTATGTTCTGAGGTTGTTTGTTTCCTGCTTTGGTTCCTTCGAGCAAGGCTTGCAAAAGGGTTGCAGTCTATGTAATGTTTATGATTGGTGCTCTATGTTCCTACCTCGAGAGGGTTGGGGTCTACTTAAGGAGGTGGTTGTGTTGGTTTCTTATCGAGCTGTTTCTGAAGCCATTGTGAATATGCAAAATTGTGGTACAAGGTTTCCTTTGAGATCCTCATTAAAGGATTATTGGTTCTTTATGTGGTAAGATTGCAGTTGGTTCTCGTGGGCATTATGGACTCCCTAGTTTCAAGAATCTCTTTGGTGGGATGACTTACAAAGTTCTTGTTATTGGTTTTGATGCTTTTGCTGCTCTTTGTTGTAGAGTTCTCTCTCTATTGGAGCATGTTCTTTCCTCTTGGCTCATCAGATGGTGTCTCCCATTGAGGTGGAGTCCGCTCCTTTTGAGGTGGGGACCTCTCCTATGGAGGTGGAGATGGGTTATGAGGGTTTGGTGGGTTGCTCGTGCTTCTTTTGCAGGTCTTTTCCCTTGCTACTCCAATTGGGGTGGAGTCCCTGCCTATTGAGGTGGAGTTTGGGTTTACTGAGGAATATTAGCTACTATAGATTGGCTGCTCTTAGTAATTTATCCATTAGAGGTGGAGTGGCAATTTTGTTATTGCAGAGGCAAAGTTTTGGCTTGGAAATTTGGTTTTTAGAGCTACAGGTTTGTAGTTGGGTTGTTGTTTCAAGGAGCATTGACAAGCTTAGATTTTCCTTAAATGCTATTGTCCTAGTGTTTGGGGTTGGGTTGTCTTCCCCTCCCTTGGAGTGGTTGTTGTTACCTATGAAGTTTGCCTGGTTTGGTTGGGTGGTACTGCTTTTGGGATATGCTTTCTTTGATAAATGTGGAGAGGCAAGTAGGTGGATGGGGGCTCTCTACCCCAACAATGCTAATGTTGTTTCTAGTTCTAAATTGGTTTCTCTAAGTAACAAGATTGATGTGGAATGGTTCTATCAGGGAGTGTTCATATGCCTAGCTATTTTTTCATGGTTCGGGTTTCATGATCCTCTTAATACTGTGTATGGGATGAAACTAAATTTTGTCTTTCCCACCCTTGGGGTGGTTGCTATTTTAGGATATTTTTTTTGCTTGGAGGGTGACCTGTTGGCCTGTTTTGTTGATTGTATGGTCTAGTTCAAAATTTGGAGATGGCCCTGATTGGAGGGAGTTGGTGTCCCAAATTAGTGAAAATTGGGTGTTTCTTGCTTTGGTCAAATGTGTGCTCTGAAAATATCAATGCTTAGTGGTTTCATCTCGGAATTCTATTTCTTGATAGCTTTGTTATGGTTTCGTACATGTTGGAGTTTGGTTAATCTCATAAATAGTTTGCATACCATTTTGTGGATTAATATAGGGATTTTATTTTTGATTATGGTGATAATGGTTTTGTGGTTGCAATTCTAGTTTCTTAGCCTATGTGCCTTTTTAGGCTTTGTTTTGGATAGGCTATTGTTATCTTTTGGTGATGGCTCGTGTTGTTCTTCCTTGTCTGTTTCTCCATCTATTGTTATGTCTTTGTAACCATGGGATCAGGGCCCTTTCCCTACTTATCTAATCAAAAACTAGATTGAGAATGGGAAAAAATCTATTCACTATACTTAAGTGTACTTAGGTTGATGAGGTTACACAAACATCTTATCTAATTAAATGTGCAATTTTTCAGCCTCTAGAGGTAACCAAGATATTTGGTTAACCTCATGCACATACCTTTTGAGGTTGGAAGACATTTCATCTCACCTAATATTTCATTCAACACTTGGCACAGAAGGTTGATGACTTGGTCATAGAGGTTGTTGGTTTGTACACTCAAAGTTTTCCTAAGGTTGATACCTATAGGACACTTGCATACTCATTTTTTCCATTTCATGAAGCACTTTTCAATCCACCTCATAGGTGGATTATCTCATCCTTTCTTATATATGCAGAGGTTTGTACTCATTATCATTTGGTTCAACTAAATACAATCTATGCATAGTTTTTCATTATGCTTTTCGTTTATCTCCTAAATCTTCTAAATTATAAAATGGTATTAGAGTAGGATTGGAGATAGTGCAAGCCATATTTCAATGCATTTATTGTATTATTTTACTTTGTTAAAAGAATGAAAAAGATTACATCCCTTGATATAATTTTTGTTGTCATCGATGTCATCATAATATATGAGTTGCAACTACAAGATCCAAGTCTTGGTAATCTAGTATTCTGAACTGGTAATACAAAATTATCCTCTGGTATTTTTCTCTAGATTTATTTCTCTCGTAGTTGTTGCTATCTTAGTTTTTGGGAAATGATCTGAGATTGGTAGAAGCATGCATGGATAGGATTTCATGAGTACAGATGTTCATGGTCACCACCATTATCATTTTTGTTGATTATGTTTTTGCTACTAAATCTCTTGTTGGTCAAGATAACAAGTTATTGAAGATGAAATGGGTTAAATTTTGTTTGTGTAATTATCCATGCTAACATGCCACATGTTTGAAATATTTTTGAGAATGTTTTGTGCTTACCTAGAGCTGACCCGATTGATAACTTATGACAAACTAGATATGTATATATTTAAGATTTTTTGAAGATAGAAAATGTGTGTAAGGACATGAGAGCGAAGACTGCAAAGTGTGATCAGTTGGAATGCGAATTTCTTGTGCTACAAAGGAACTGAATCTACACTAGTGGTGTACCCACATCAGTTCAATTCTTGGTAGTTAGCCATTTTTGTTACTTCATCTCTGTAGGTAGTAAGCCTCTATTTTGGATAGTTATTCTTGGAATTGAGCCACTCACTTTTTAATATCTTATAAATAGTTATATTATATTGTGAGTTAATCCTCACTATGGTTTTCCCATCTTGGGTTTTCCACATAAAATTCTTGGTGTCTAAATTATGTTATGTTCTTAATGTTTAGTCAATTCTTTTTCTTGTTCTGATTATCATATGCATTGGATGTGTTGGATGGTATTTGTTCAATAAGTTTAAGATTATACTGATTCACCCCCCCTCTCAATATTTTTGATATCTAACATTTGGTATCAGAGCTATGTTCCTCTAGAGAATTCTAACAAGTTGAGGGAGATCATGGAGATTGAACAAATGGATGATAATACAAAACTCCCAACTGCTCTAGATGATCTTGACAAAGCTAAAAGTGAGAATAAGCATTTGAAAGAGAATCTAGATGAAGCAAATGAATGTGTCTCAAAACTAAAGGAGAAACTAAAGAAATTTAGAGAGAGACATAGAGAGGTCACTGATCAACTGAAACAAGCAAATGAATACATTACTAGATTGAAGTTGCAAGTAGAAGAAAAGAAAATAATTGAAGAATGTTTGAATGTAGAATTGAAGGAAAAGTCTGATGAATGTTCCAAGCTTGACCAAGAAGTTGTGAATCTAAGAGTAGAACTGGAAACTTTAAAGGAAAAAGTCTATGAAGACAATTTCAAATCAAGCTCTACCAAACTTGATGAATTGATTGCAGGACTGGAACCCCCTCAAGATAAAAGTGGATTGGGTTTAGAGAAATGCGAAAGCTCAAAATTAGTAAATGATAAAAAGACCCAAGGTAAAGGGAAGAAAAAAAGAAATTCAGGAAGGAAACCACCTATTAGACAACCAAATGCATAAAGATACCCATCTTTCAATGGAAGTTGTTTTTCATGTAACAAGTTTGGTCATAAGGTAACTGAATGCAACAAAAGGATGAATCAGTTATTTGGTTCTTTCCCTAGATAATGCGATGCTTGTAATAAGTTTGGACATAAAGCTAATGGATGCATAACCCTAATGATGAACTGATTTAATGGAGGCAGAGTAAATCAACCCTTTTCAGGTTACTGCTACAATTGCAACAAATATGGGCATAAGGCGAATTAGTGCAGATCTTGGATTAATGGAAACCAATCAAACCAAAGAAATGTTTTTTGTTACAACTGCAAAAAATGAGGACATACTTCAAAAGTATGCAAAAGTAAAAAGGGAAATCAATTTTTGAAGAAGAAGAATAAACCGGTGAAGAATGTTGGCAAATAGGAAGTAAAGCAAGAAATGAGAAAGATACGAAAGAAGAAAGAGGAGTCAAAATACTTTGATGCATCTGGTCCCTTTGGTGGTGCAGATAATTCCTCTGAGAACTAGACCCAGCATGGTCTTAAAGAGAGCTTTAGTACAAAATCTTTTGAACCCCCTGATTTTGGGCATGTCACTCGTTGGCATGAGGTGATGTTGTGTGAAGTGAATAGGTAGAGGTTTTGAAAAAGAAACCAGAAGAAAAGATGCATATATGCTCACTTCTAGAGCATATTAGGTTTTTCAGTACAAATAAAAGGTTTTGTTAGCATTTTGCATTCCGAGTGCATTAAATGTGAATTAGGGAATCACATTAATCTATAAAGTGAAATTATAAAGTAATTTATATCACTTGGGCATTCAAAGAAGGAAAAGAGTGATTTAGAAAATATTGGAGTGAATTGAAGTGTGATTGGTGCAAACCAGGTAGTTTTGGTGATTTGCGAAGGAAAAGGTATTTTTTCTAATTTGTGCTTCTATGAGTTTGTGAAAATTTTGTGTGAATATATTAAGAAGCTTGACATATAGAAAATGGCAACTCTTGTGGTTGTAAATACAACAAAAAAACCTAGACCCTCATACAAAAAAATACTCGATGAAGGCTTTTGAAGATGACCCTATGGGCACTTTCTCTTCAGTTCCTCATGGGATCATGCTAATAAACGATACTAGAATGTATATTAGGGTTAAGAAAGAGGAATTCAATCACCCAAATTTATTGATATGTGGCTAAATGATCTCATTGGAGATGATTTCTTGGTAAAACTTGAATACTCAAATCTTGTGATGATGAATTTGGATTGTTGGAACAACTTCCCAAATTTTAGTTCCATAGTGGATGATCCGTATATAAAACCAGTCCTAAGCAAAATGGATGATCAGTTCTTGTGGACCCATGAGCCACACTTAATAACTAAGGAAGCAATCAAAGTTGTCACTAGATTATGTGACTCTGGGGTATGTGCAGGATCATCATGGAAAAAACAGGCCCTTAAGTGGCAAAAAACTCAAAAAAATCAGAGTTAGAAAATTTGACATAAAAATTTGAATAAGTTATCTATTTTATTTCAAACATATGTAAGAATAGAATTTATAGAAAATTGAATGTAGCTTCTAAATTACTAGGTTTATTTACAAAAAAAATAAATCTATTTGGTGAAAATTTGAAATTTCAATATAGTAGTACTTAAATTTCAGGGAAAAAATAAGAAGTAGGTGTCTGTCTGACCACCCTAACCACATTAAAATGATAATATTTTAGATATAAGTATAGGACTCATGTCCCGATGTGATGCATATTTTTTTGTAATTTTTTTCCAAGTAAATAATTAATTATAATTTTTTTATGACAACTTTTAAAAATTATAAAGACTCGTATGTTTGACCATCTTAACTTGGTAAAAAAATTCATGAAATTCAATTTTTTATTTTTTAATATTATAGTATGTAAATCATAGAATGTTACGCATGTTTTGGATTCAAAAAATATGATACCGTTTGAAACCTATAGATGTTTTTCAATCAGCCTAAAAATCAGGACTTTAGTCGTAATTCAATAGAAAATAAATAATAATTATTTATTAAATTCAAAGTAAATCATAAATTATATTGGTGGAAAGCTGATAATCTCCTTTAAAAACCCTTTTCGTTTCATCAATTTTGGGTTAAAAAAAATCATCGACCACATACCCATCATATTGCCACTTTTTGGCCCATCATGATCCTGCACATACCCTTTGAATCAGTACCAGTGTTGAAAGTAGTGAAGAATGATACGGTAACAACTCTCGTCAATGCAACCTATGAAAAGAAGGATCTTGCTACAAATCTTATCACAAATCCATCCTTGAAGTATGCATCCATAATGATTGGTCACAAAATCTACTTCACTAACATAGAGAATTTTGTGTCTGCCACAACAATTTTTATTGGTTATGATATGTTTATAAATAGTGTGAAATATGATCTATGTGAGCTTCTTAGGAAATAGTTGTTTGAAAACCTAGGGATGTCAAAGGAAAAGAACTATCCTTTCAAGTTTGGTTCTCTAATTATTTGTTTATTATTCTATTTTCTCAAAATTCTTTCGGGAAAATCTAGAACTATATGTTTGGACCCATCCTGACTTGTTGCACATTAGATTTTTGAGCACATGAGTAAGTTGGGTGATACAAAAAATGTAGAAAATTCCATGATGACATATTTCTCCATTTCTAAGAATAATATGAATGAGAGAGATAGGATTCAAGGGAAGATTGTTGAAAAATATAAGAATGACATTATATTTCTTGTGTCTTCTAATGAATATATGATAAAAGCGGTTGAACCCCAGACTATATGTATTTAGCCTCTGGGTTATGAATTCTTAGAAGAAGATGCTAAAGGATATTTACAACTCTTATTGAAGATTCCTAAGGATTTGAATGAACCCTGGATTGGAACTTATGCATATAAATCCATGGAATTACACTTGGAACATAAAAAAGCCATAACATAGAAAAATTTAAAACAAATGTTGAAGAAATTTGGTTTCACAGATGAGGAGTCAGCTCTAGGAAGAGCTTTTGGAAGGAAGAAGTCTCAATATTCTCCTAGTGTAAGGAGATCCGGTAGGATCCCTTCCTCCATATGAGCTTCTAGATCTGTTGTTGTTAAGATTGAGCCTAGAACTGCTGATAAAGGAGAAGGCATTGGCCCTCCCAGACTCACTATTAAACTACGAAAGAGAAAAGGTGTTCCTCCCATTTCCCCTGCTAAAAGCAGTTATGATCAAGAGGAAGAAGGAGAAGACCTAAATCTATAAGTTTGACAAGAAAAAGAAGGGTAAGTGTTTTCTCTGGTGAAGGTGGATCACAAGAACCTAGTGTTGGATCGAAGAATGTATTGAATCCTTAGAGGATTTTGATGAGGAGGATGTAAGTGATGTTAAATTTGATACAAAGAAAGCTAGAGTTGAATAATTTTTAGTAGACCAGGGAGAAAAAAACACCTCTCTAGTAAGACCTAGTTCCCCTCTTAAACTGGATGTTTTGGTGTATAATCTGGTAGGTCAAGAAAATATGATGAAATCTACAACACAATTTTATGATTTAGTAGGAGAAGAGGATAAAGAAATAATAATTCTAGCCATTATCAAATATGTCATCATATTAGAAGTTAAATGGGATAATGTTAGGAATGATGTTTCTAAAAAATTATGGGATGTACTGATGATGAGAAGAGCTGATGCATAGAGCTTGAAGAGGAAATAAGAAATAAAGCATATAAGGAAAATGTATCCTCTGTCTCCGGATGATTTAGCATCCTTAAAGTAGATTTGTGCTAATATGTTTAGGGAAAAGAGAAGAGTTAACACTCTTATGACCGGAGAAAATTAGGAAATCAAATAAATAAGAAAGGAAACAATAAATATTATCAGGAGTACAATAGTAAAACATGCAATGATTAGTGCATTTGGTTCGATAGTTGAACCTAGCAAAGAAATTGCTACAGAAGTTGTGTAAGAACTTCCTAGTGTTGCTGATGAAAATGCACCATTGGAAATAAATGATTTGAATACCCTTACAAAATTTCTACTGGAAATCAATTCTATCAACGAGAATCCAAAAAATGAAAATAAGGTTGCAAAAAATGTTAAAGTGGAAGTGCATGATGTTACCCCTCTGTTTCACCTAGAAATAGAAGATAGAAATGAGGAAGAAGAAGAAGAGAAGAAGGAAGATGAAAAAAGAAGAAGAAATTGAAAAGGAGAAGGTAGTAGAAGAAAAGTTAGAAGGAAAAGAGATGGAAAAAGAAAATGCAGAGGAAGAAAATGAAGAAGAATGAAAAGTGGAAGAAGAAGATGGAAATAATAAATTAGATGCCATTACTATAGAGAATGAAGAAGTAGCCTAGATAGTTGTGGAATCACAAAAACCCACCAGAGAATCCTCCTTTGGCGATGATGTACTAAAAGGAATTCTATCCAAGAAAATCATATTTCAACCAGTAATTCCTCTGGAACTCGTATAGCTTCCTATGAATCAAGGCTTTGTAGATATGAACAAGATTTCTCTGGTACACAAATTAGTATCAGGTGATGTATTTCATACATCTGGTAGGAAAGAAATCTTGGAAATACATCAAAAAGGAACTAAACTCATTGGTGATGCTATTCAATCTTTACATGATGTTACATCGAATACATTTGTAAACACATCTCTCTCCCCAGTTGAGAACTTAAAGCTCTTATTGGACACATTCAAGGAGCATGCCACAAGACTTGAAAACAAAACAAGATGTAGAAGAAAAATTGAATGAAAAGAGGTTGTTGATCCTCCATGACAAATGTGCCTTGGCACATACCAATGTAGATAAAATCCTTCAAGCTATGAAGGTTTGTGAAGTTGAAGCCAACTCTGTGTTTGTGTATTGCATAAGGTGGCCTGATGCCACACAAATTACAAAAGATCTCATTGACTCAATCAAGTACCAACTGACCATTGTCTTCGACACCTACAATGTATCTATGGACAAAGATATACCAACTTGGAATACTATTTATACACATAGAGAAAACAAACATATGCTTCAAAAAGTAGAAGGAAGAGGTAATCAAAAAATTTGGCTTGCTTGGAGACAATGCAAGAATAGAGTATGCTCTAGTATCCAGTTCTTTGGTCAGTGCTGAAAATTTGGATAAGATCAATCTTACCTCAGATACTTGAGATGAAGTTGAAGAAAATTTAATTTCTTTAGATTCTTTCAACAAACTGTTTGTATCTACTAAGAAGAGTTGGGAGGTTGGCAAAGTGGATTGGCAAGGAATTCTATAGGAACTTCAAAGTGTTCCCTCCTCTAGGTAATTTTTTTTTTACATTGATTAGGATAAGCCACTCAATGGGAGTTTTGGTAGTTTGATTCCTTGTAATGTTCATACCAGACCCTGTGTACACACTTTTCATGTTCTTTGGTTGACCTTTGTCTTTGATGTCAAAGGAAGAGATTTTTTTTGTAATAGGGGGAGATTGTTGGAAGAATGAAGAAGATTACATACCTTGATATATATTTTTTTGTCATTGATGTAATCATAATATATGAGCTGCAACTGCATAGTCCAAGTCTTGGTGATCCGATATTTTGAACTGGTAATACAAAATTATGCTCTAGTTTTTTTCTTCAGTTTTCATTCTCTAGTAATTGTTGCTATCTCAGTTTTTTGGAAATGATCTGAGATTGGTAGGAGAATGCATGGATGAGATTTCATGAGTAAATATGTTCATGGTCACCACCAGTATCATTTTTCTTGATTATGTTTTTCCTACTAGGTGCATGGAAATGGGTAGCAATTTTGTGGACACCCCCTAAGTTTTTTTGGAAAACCATAACGCGAGCACGTTATGGCTCGTTATGCCGAGCCTGAGGCTCGACAACTACAAACCAATAATGTGAGCGCATTATAACGTGATTGCATTATTGATTGTTAAAAGAAAAAAAAGAAATACAAATCTCTCATTAGAATTTTGACTGGTTTTTTTTGCAGCCACAACTAAAACCACCACAATTTCTAATAGTGTAATTAATATTTAATTACACTTGCATATCTTTACTTAGGTAATAATTAGTTTACTTAATTAATAAGTTTTATTTAGTTGATATTTTTTTAGGTCAACATTAGGGTTGCATAATTTTCTTTTATAAATCAAATCATCTCATTGTAATCTTTGAATTCTGAATAATATCAATTTGCACATTTCATGCAAAGATCTTCTTTTTCATTGCTTTTATCTTTTGTGGAAGGTGTTTAGGTTTGCATGCCCGATCTTGGTTTCTAACATGGGGCTCGACATAATGAGCCATAACATGAGTGCATTATAACGTGCTCGCATTATTGATTGTTAAAAGAAAAAAAAGAAATACAAATCTCTAATTAGGATTTTGACTGGTTTGTTTTTGCAGCCGCAGCCAAAACCACCACAATTTTTGTTAGTGTAAATAATATTTAATTACACTTGCAATACTTTACATAGGATTTACTTAGGTAATAATTAGTTTAATTAATTAATAGGTAAGTTTTATTTAGTTGAGCTATTTTTAGGTCAACATTAGGGTTGCATACTTTGCTTGTATAAAGCAAATCATCTCATTGTAATCTTTGAATTCTGAAAAAATATCAATTTGCACATTTCATGCAAAGCTCTAGTTTTTCATTTTTTTTATCTTTTGTGGAAGGTGTTTAGGTTTGCATGTTTGATCTTGGTTTCTAACATGGTATTAGAGCCTTGACATGCAACCCCTTCTAAAATTCTGGAGAAAATAATTGCAGAGTTCGTTCGGGGTTCCTCAAGGGTATCATGCCTTGAGTTCATTTATGCAACATCTTGGATCAAATCAAGAATTTCCATTGGATTCAAAGCATTGGAAAAAGTCAAGATTGACTTTTATTT
This sequence comes from Sequoiadendron giganteum, assembly GCA_007115665.2. NCBI lineage: Eukaryota > Viridiplantae > Streptophyta > Pinopsida > Cupressales > Cupressaceae > Sequoiadendron > Sequoiadendron giganteum. The sequence goes on from CM021104.1 coordinate 580,055,860, forward strand.
TGTGGATTTTTGTCATCGTTTGCCAAATTTGTGAGGGTTTCAAGTTTAGTGTTTTTTGGAAGCACTGGAGGTAGCCTATTTTTTTAGAGCATCTTGTAGAAAAACGGATACTACCATCACGTTCGCAGTGCCCCAAAACCCTAAGATCACCCTTCGCTTTGTCTTTTTTGGCGAAGTTGGTTTCTGAGGTAATTTTTTTTTGCCAAGGAGGTCGTACGACCTCCCTAGCATGCTTTCTGAGGGGTGGATTTCAAACAAAAAATCAATTTTTTGTAGGTTTCCCGTGCTTTCATTTTTGAGGACTTCACTACTAAAGAACCACTTGATGGCCACCCAGTGGCCACCGCCACCAAATTACGCCGCTCCCATGCGCTCAGCCCTCGCAGGCCTTTAAAGTCAGGTCGCGATCCTATGGGGGACCGGGCGCTATGCGCCCAACCCCCGACCGGCCTCCCAGCACCTCTAGTGGTCACATGGGTGACTAGGGTCTCCATCCCAGCCCCCTGCATGCTAACCCCTAGTCGTGCATAGAACTAGGGGCCGAAATGGTTTTTAGCCCTCTAGGCTACCTATAGGCCAAATTAGCCATTCTGGAGCACTTTCACCAAATCAGGCATAAATTTTGCATACAAAGTCAATTTCTAGCAAACAAGATATTGTTGGAAATATGGTTTCGAGCCAGTTTTGTTGGTGTAGGTTATTTTTTTTTATTATGTTCTAGTTTTATGTAAAAGGTCTTTGAACTCAAATGTTGTTATGTTGACTCCAGAGGGCATATCTTTTGAATCGGTGATCCTTTTTTTGCCATCCTTGCGAAAATGGAAAGATTGTTCAGTACTCTACACAGATCTGAGGTCTATTTTTATTTTATGTTAATGCATGTTTAGGAATTCTCTCCTTTTGCAATCATTGGGTATTGTAATAAATGAACTGATATAAAGTTCCATCAGGGGGGTTTCTTGCATAATAATCTGATTAGATTGTGCATGCAATTTGATCTTCATCTTGTTTTGATGACAACTCACGTGGGTTGTAATCTGGTTTCTTAGTTTATTTTGGCCATATTTTGTCGTAGCTTGAAACATATCAAATTCATTTCAGATCCATCTCAGTTTGAGGGCCACTAAATTTGTGGTTAATGTTCCTGAGTCTTTATGGTAGTTGTTCCCATGGAATAAATTTAGTCTCAATTTGACATCGACATCGAGATTAATGGCTTCCAGATTATGTCATCATATCATCTATTGTTGCTTTATGGATTCCAAGGTTGTTCCCATTTGGTGTTTTCGAGTGTTCCGTGGCATCGGGTTTGTTGTTACATTATTATGATTTCGATATGGTTTATTGTATACAGAAGTATCTTTCCTTGCTTGTCGGATTGCAGTTCCAGTGTTACTCCACAATGTTCTTCCAGTGCTTCTTTGCAGCACTCATCTCATTGTAGGGGGTGTTGTCCCACTGGTTTTTCCTTCTCTCCCTCATTATTGAATTTGTACATGGGTACCTAATTAGGCCTTGTTGCCAGAACCCATTCATGCTTTCTTGCATTCATCTTAGTTTTAGGTGCATGCTTATTTAATCTCCCTTAGTTGCACTTATGGGGGAGTGTTGGTGTAATTAATATTTAATTAAAATTTCGTAACTTTACTTAGGTTTTGCTGAGGTAATAATTAGTTTACTTAATTAATAAGTAAACTTTATTTAGTTGAGTTATTTTTAGGTCAACATTAGGGTTTCATACTTTTCTTTTATATATAAAATAATCTCATTGTAATATTTGAATTCTTGAATAATATCAATTTGCACATTTCATGCAAAGCTCTGTATTTTCATTGTTTTTCTCTTCTATGGAAGGTGTTTAGATTTGCATGTCTGATCTTGGTTTCTAACAATTTCGTGCTCTTGTTCTAGGAAGAGAATTTCATCAAATTTCTTCACCAACAATCCCTATTTATTCACAACAATGGCACCATGACGACAAGGAGCTGTGAGAGGTCAGGATTCTATTGTTTTTGTTTTGAATTAGTTAGTTTTAGGTTGAATTTGTTAGTTTTAAGTTAAGTTTGATATCTATTTGTTTGAATTTTTAGGAGACACAAATCAATCTACAAACCCTCAAAATCCTCAATAGGAAGACCAACCAAATCCTCAAGATCAAAATCAACCACAACATCAACCTCCTCCACCAATGACTCAACCCACTCCTAGCACTCAACAAAATTTAATGAGTGAAATTGAGAACAAAAAAAAGAGAATTGGGGATTTGATCAGTAGCTTGAGTGATCCAAATGGTTCAACCGTAGAAAGAATGACCTTAGCAAATTCACTAAAATATATGTTAAAAAATGTAGATTCAATTAGCAAACAAATAACTAGATGGCAAGTTAGGAGGCAGGCGACTAGGGATTATTATGCCAATAAACTATCATACAAGGGTGTGAAGGATTTAAAAATTACAAAAGGTGATTTGTGCTCATTATTCACTGACCCATGCACAAATCAAAATCTTGCCCTAAATGCCAAGAGGTTTCCTATCCATTGGTGCCACCACCAACAGATTAGGGACCAGTTTTATGATAGGTCGTACATGGTCTTTGATTACCCACTGTGCAACAATTGCGAGGTCCCGCAATATTTCCTTAGGAAACTATATAGTGAGTTCATATTGAACAAAATCCCAAATTATTTTGATATGAGGGATTTCTAGAGGGGAGTTCAGGGGTCAGCTTAGGATAGACCTAGTGCACAGCCAGATCCTATGTGGCAAGGTAGACAAGATCTCGCTAGGCCACCTCATGAGCATGTTGTTATGCCTTCCATCACGAAGGAAAGTGCTGATGTAGAGACATTGCAGGAAATCATCACTTTGACCTAGAGTGTCATCCATCATACTAGCGGTATTCTACAGTGCCATCTAGGGGAGTCTTCGATTGGTGGCCTTCAAACACATGTGTGTCAATCTTGTGGGGATACTTGTTCATATGACCCCATCGACACTTAGGAGATTGGTACGCAAGATCCATCTATAGCTATGGAGATGGAGAGGGCATCTGAAATTTTGCATGAGGCATATGGCATTGATAGTCAGGTAAAATTTAGTGCATGTGTTCATTGAATTTAGTTTATTAAATTTTGATTTTGAAATGCAAGACTAACTAAAAATGTTTTATGATTTTAATAAAATTGTAGGTTCAGAGTGTTGAGACTGGATACATCACCCCCCCACCAACCTATTTTTGTAGTACACCTATCGCTAGGGTATGTAACTAGTAAACAATTATAAATTTATTGCATGTTAATAGAATTGTTTTACGAATGGTAATTTAATATGCGGTTTTGGATGTTGAACAGACTAATATTGGAGGTTTCGATAAAGCAGTTCCCAGTGGTAGTGGATTTACTCAAACCTTCATGCAAGTAATAGAATAAAGATTTTAACTAATGAATCAAGTACTTAATAGATTTGTGTAGTTTATATGCACATCATTGATTACATTGAATATTTTATTATTTTATTTTGAGTTGTTGCAAGACGATACACCTCTGAATGTGGCGAGGGAAATGGATATCAGTGTGACATCTACTATACAATCCTCGATGGCTCTGACATAAGAGGTATGAGGCAAATTAGTAAATATCAATTACATTTTTTGTTATAGATGTTAGTTAGTGAAAAATCAAACCATTATTGATTCATGTAGTTTAATTTCTATTTGTATGGTTTATACAGGGCTTGAATACGTCTGAGCATGGGTGTGAGAATATTTCCCTCATGGAGAGAGATCATGAGATGACTGTAAGTGATTGTTTTATCAAATATATCATTTTTTATAATGTTATTTCTATATATTCATGTCTTTACTTCTTATTGTAATAGTTAAAACTTCACCATGAACTAAACCCTAGGAGGAGTAGCAGGAGCACTCCACGAGTGCAGTAAAAATGAGTGATAGACCTATCGCCATCCAAGTGAATAAAAAAGGGAAATATTTTATTTCTAGGGCATGGAGAGCAATGATTTTGACTCCAAAGTCCTTTGTTGTATGCCTACATGGCAGTTTTGTACATATTTTTTATTGGACATATTTGACATTGTATGCCTATATGGAATTCTCGTAACCCTATATGGCTATTTTGTACATATATTTCATACTTATATAGGCATATATTCATGTATGCCTACATGGATATTTGGTTAATACAAATATATTTTATCGATGACTATCCATATTTTCATTCTAAATTGATGGTTCAATAGTTATGAGTTACGTGTATTCAAGGTAATTTTATGTTAATAAAAATATATTTTATCGATGCTTATACTTATGTGATTGATGTATGTTTGTGTATGGGATTGTAGTAATTTCTATTTGATGATGCTATTGTGTGTTTAAGGTTTATTTATTAACGGGTGCATGAAACAAGTTTTAAATCCTTAAGAGTTTTTGAATTTCTTAGGTTTTTCTATTTGTCGAGTTTGGGCTCTGAGCCTGATTCCAAGTCTGAGGTGAGTCCAAGTCTTGTAACACTAGTGTGAACACATCAAGGAATAATGTATATGCCAATCAAGAGTAAACGCATCCTTGTTTCCAAGCAAACCATGGTATTGATATGGGTGGTTGAGATAAAACATCACTCTTCTAGATAGGTTGAACCATAATCTTTCATCTTCTAATTATGAAATCTAATTCAACTATTAATTTGATAATAGAAATTTGATAAATAAATATAATAGTTGTTTCTAATTAATCAATTAAAATCATGTGGTAGCTTTGAATATAAATCTTCCTCTCATTCATATATAGGCCTTGATAATTGGGATGCCTTTCCTGACCGATACTTTGTACTCATGCATCTAAATTTGAGTCCTTTCTGGATTATATGCTTGAAACGTGCATACTCCCATATTATAATTTTTTTCTCGTATAGACCAATCCCACACTAGGTAATTCAATGATAAAAGTAAGTCTGCAAATTGATTACCCTGATCTTCCCTTCTTATTCTCTTTTATACTCGAAAATAAGACGATTGAATCCTGATAGCAATATCACAATTTGACACATTGTAGAAAATACCTCCTACTTATCAATTAATGAGCTAAAGGGGCTCTATAATGAATGTTTCATAAGGCACAACACTTGGTGAAGGTTTTGTGAATGGGGTTGCAAGCTAACTAGGCTTAACCTTGGGGAAAAAACTTTGTGGTTAAATGCTTGAGTTGGAGTAGTACTAGGATGGGTGACCTCCTAGGAAGGCCTAGTGCCTCACCTCTATGAGCATCACCTACATGCAATGACTATTAAGTGGGCCATTCATTATCATGAGAGATGGGTTCTTGTGAACTCATCCTTCTTTAAATCCATGTCAGCCTTGGGACTGTACAGGAAGCTAGAGTTCGTACCAAGTACGGGATCAAAAAATTTATATAAAAATTCTAAAAAGTAGAGAACAGTGTGAATAATTCTTATCTTATCTTCTCCAAACGTTCATCAACAACTTCCATTCGAGCCTCTTAAGGATTTCTTATAGTGTTTTAGACCCTTGTCTAATAGATCCATGCCCTCAGCTAACTAAAAGCCAACTTTCAAAACAAGCAACCATTGTACTCCAAATTTGTTGCTTTAAGCAACATACAAATTTGCATCTTTAAACTCCTCCAACCTAAGGGATCAATCTGGTGGAACATAGCTCATAGCGATTCCACGTGTTTCAATGCAAAAGATGACCATGCCTAGCATAAACATAGCTATTTGGACGTGTTGGAACAATATGTTTGGTCACACAAGTTTTAGAATGAAAGTTGCACCACTTTGCAACTTTGCACTACTTGCATTTGATGCTTTTTCCATCAAGTGGAAATCCGCCACCATAGGAAAAGAACTTCGAGATAGCCAAAACCGAGAGAGGTTTTTGTAGAGGCATTCAACACAATCCTATAAGATCAAACTGTTAGGAATAAGGTGTCTCAACCTTGGATAATTCCTATTCTTATTATTTGTTTTGTAAAATGTATTTCTTGCAAATAATGTAATTAAGTGTGAGTGTACATGTCTAGTTTGCATGTTGATGTGTCACTCCACTTAATGTGTCGGCATCTTGAATTGTGTGTAAGGAGATCATGGCTGAAACGGTTATGACGGATTCCTATGACACGTAAGAGCTATACAGTTATCTTCGAAAGTTGCCCTAAAAAGGGAAGCGCATGATATAAGCTTTTTTTAGGGTTGCGAAGATGTGTGATGTGAGTGTATTGTTGGAACATTTTGATGCTGCCGCATTTTGTCTTCAAGGGTTGGAAATCTCCTGAAAGAACTTGCATTGCAAGTGTGTTGTAACCGTTGTGTTGAAGATAATACATTGTGCAGGTTTTGGAGTGCTGGGGTTTTTTACCGAAAGGTTTTCCCCAGGGTAAATCATTGTGTCATTCTTCATTTTCTGTATGTATGGTATATTGCTGCAATATCTTTGTTAAGTAGATTAACGAATCTGAAATTGTAAGGGTTTAAAATGATTTGCACCATACTTTCCTTAAGAGATTAGTGTAGGAAGCTGTTTCTGCACCTGAGTTTCCTTACACAAACAAGAAGTTTATAAGAATCATGGTATTTGAGTCATAACATGTTGAAGTTTGCAACCATTTTGCACTTTGGACCCTTTAGGGATAGATCTGGTGGAACATAGCTCAGATCGATTCCACATGTTTCGGTAAAAAAAAATACCATTCCTAGAATAAGCATACCTATTCAGATGTGTTGGAACATTTATTTTTCTCATACGAGTTGCAAAAAGAAAGCTGCACCACTTCACAACTTTAAACAACTTGAATTTGACACTTTTTCCATTAAGTGAAAGTCTGCCACCACGGGAAAACCACTCCAAGATAGCCAAAACCGAGAGAGGTTTTTCTAGAGTGGCCTAACAGATTCTTGTAGGATTAGATGAGAATTTTATAACTATAACGGTATCCAAGTAATAGCATGCTGAAGTTTGCAACCATTTTGCACTTTGGACCCTTCACGGATCGATCCGATGGAACATAGCTCAGAGAGATTCCAAGTATTTCGGTGTGAAAGAGGACCATGCATAGCATAAAAATACCTATTTGGATGTGTTGGAATAGTATTCTTGATCACACAATTTTCCAAACAAAAGTTGCACCACTTCGTAACTTTGCACTGCTTGCATTTGATGATTTTTCTATCAAGTGAAAATCTGCCACCACGGGAAAATCACTTTGAGATAGCCAAAACCGATAGAGGTTTTTGTAGAGAGGCTCAAAATGATCCTATAGGATCAAATGAGAGTTTTCTAAGCATCACATTATTTAAGTAGTAGCATGCTAAAGTTTGCAGCCATTTTGCACTTTGGACCCTTCAGGGATCAATCCAGTGGAATGTAGCTCAGAGCGATTCCACATGTTTCGGTGCGAAAAAAGACCATGCTTGGCATAAACATACCTATTCAAACACTTTGGAATAGTTAGTTTGGTCATACGAGTTGCAGAGCAAAATTTGCACCACTTTGCAACTTTGCATAGCTTGAATTTGACACTTTTTCCATCAATTGAAAATCCGCCGCCACAAGAAAACCACTCCAAGATAGCCAAAATTGACAGAGGTTTTTCTAGAGGGGCCCAATTCATTCCTGTAGGATTAGACAATAATTTTATAATTGTAACGGTATCCAAGTAGTAGCATGTTGAAGCTTGCAGACATTTTGCACTTTGGACCCTTCAGGGATCGATCCAGTGGAACATAGCTCAAAGCGATTCCACGTGTTTCGATGCAAAAGATGACCATGCCTAGCGTAAAGATATGTATTCGGACGTGTTGGAACTATCTAATTGGTCACACAAGTTGTAGAACGCAAGTTGCACCACTTTGCAACTTTGCACTGCTTCAATTTGATGCTTTTTCCATCAAGTAAAAATCCGCCGCCATAAGAAAACCACTCCAAGATAGCCAAAACCAAGATAGGTTTTTCTAGAGGGGCCCAACACTTTCTTTTAGGATTAGATGAGAAGTTTTTAAGTGTAATGGTATCCAAGTAATAGCATGCTGAAGTTTGCAGCCATTTTGCACTTTGGACCCTTTAGGAATTGATCCGGTGGAACATAGATCAGAGCGATATCAAGTGTTTCAGTGCAAAAGAGGACCATGCCTAGAGTAAAACTACCTATTTGGATATAGTGGAATATTCCGCTTGGTCACACAAGTTGCAAAATGAAAGTTAAACCACTTTGCAACTTTGCACTACTTGCATTTGATGCTTTTTCCATCAAGTGAAAATCCACTAGCACGGGAAAACCACTCCGAGATAGCCAAAACCAAGAGATATTTTTGTAGAGGGGCTCAATGTGATCCTATAGGATTAGATGAGAATTTTCTAAGCATCATGGTATCCGAGTAATAACATGTTGAAGTTTGCAGCCATTTTGGACTTTGGACCCTTCAGGGATCGATCCGGTGGAACATAGCTTGGAGCGATTCCACGTGTTTTGGTGCAAAACAAGACCATTCCTATCATAAACATACATATTCTGATGCATTGGAACAATTATTTAGTCATACGAGTTGCAGAGCGAAAGTTGCACCACTTTGCAACTTTGCACAACTTGAATTTGACACTTTTTCTATCAAGTGAAAATCTGCCACCACGAGAAAACCACTCCGAGATATTCGAAACCAAGAGAGGTTTATTTAGAGGGGTCCAATGTGATCCTATTGGATTAGATGAAAAGTTTCTAAGCATCATGGTATCCAATTAATAGCATGCTGAATTTTGCAGCCATTTTGCACTTTGGACCCTTAAGGGATCAATCCGGTGAAACATAGCTTAGAGCGATTCTACTTGTTTCTGTGCAAAAAAGGACCATGCATAGAATATAAATACCTATTCAAACATGTTGGAATTGTCCGCTTGGTCACACGAGTTGCAGAAAAAAGTTGCAAATTGTTTACATGACCTTTATATGACTTTTTTCACATTATTTACATTTTAAAATTCAAAGTTTACAAATTTTCCTATTCAAGGCATTTATAGAACAAGGTGCTACTACACCTAACATTAAATTAAACCTTACAATATTTGAGTATATCTCATTATGTAATTAAATCTTTTTACAATGCCTCAAGCACTTCGTTCTCACAGATCTTTTACAATGTCACTCATACATTCAAGATTCTCTTTAAATGTCTACATCATAGGTGCTCATTATGAGGTTAACTTCAAATGAGTAACTTGAGATTCCCTCGCTAAGCTTCACACGCTCTTTTATAATGGCTTCAAATAAAAATTGATATTTTTCAAGATCATCAAAATAAGGATGTTGCATTGCTTTTTTGGTTGAGATTCTCTTTGATGGCTCTTAAATCAACATTTTCTACAATGAAAGATCAATCAATTTTTAGTAGTTTACTTACAAATACGCAAAATAAAAGAGAAAAAGAAAGGGTATCCAAAATGGAAATGAAATAAGAAATAGATGGAAGACACTTACAAATGTTGCATGCAGCATCAAAATAAGGATGTTGCATTACTTTTTTGGTTGATATTCTCTTGGATGGCTCATATATCTACATTTTTTGCAAGGGGACACCAATCACTGTAAAATAAGATGATAGCATTGGAATCAAAAAAATTAATCTACATACAACTATAAATTAATAAGAACCAATGTGCATATACTCTCAAATTAATCCAATTAACCATCTGGGTCTTCTTTACTCTTTATTGTGTCAAGTATTGCCTCATGGTCAGACTCACGGACCTTCCATAACGTCTTGTTCAAAGGTCTACCCCCATATTTGGTCAAATGAACATTGGATTCTATGACAAGGTTCGAGTAATGAATAATCTTACAATGCATGTCCAAGTCCAGAAATAGCCAATGTTTAACACTTGAATGTGGGTACCTTTTAAGCCATGTTCCAGTAACAATAATTGAGCTTGTAGGGTATTCGATGTTTTCTCCATCTATAATTGGGGCCTCCAATTTTTTTTGGTCTCAACACAACGACACAAGTAATAGTTCATTCGCTCTTCATTGTCTTCATCTCCAATAACTACATAAACATGCCTTGCATTGATATGTGAAAAAAGCTCTTGAAATTTGTCAACATTATGAATATAGTACAAAGTAAGATAATGATATGAAATTTCAACAACTAAGAAAGTAGATATATCACCTGGTTTAACTGGATCTGATACGTGGTCAAATTCGATCGATGATTCCATCTATGTCAGTTCCAATGCCATTGGAGGGTGATGCGTGTGAAGTGGGCTAAGATGACTATTGAACCATTTGTCAATCCACTCCCTTGACTCACAATTATTCCATGCTTGCATTGTACATGAAGAAAAAAAGCATGCCATATTTCGTGTATCGATACTCCATGAACCTGCATTTGAGATGAGGAAAGAGTGTACCTCACTCGATCTTGTTAGTGTACAACATTCTTCATATGGTGCAATGTTAGTATCATCCATCAACCAAAAAAATCTACGAACTGAAGACCTACCTTCATTACTTGGACCCATCAATGCATTACACCACTCAACGATTGATTTTGCATCTATCAACTTTGCACTATATTTATAATTTAACTCTTCTCATGCTTATGCTATTTTCACGCATGCTCCTCCACCATCATGCTCCCCCTTTCCATGTTTGGCCTCACAAAAGTTCCACATATGTTGAACACCTATAATGACATGCATCCTGCAAAAATAGTAGAACATCTGCGAGTTCTTGAACTGTGTTGCATAGTCATCAGACCATATATATGTTGATTGTATTCTATGCCCCTCTGAGCCAAACCACTGTAGAAAATTCATAAGCAACCTTGCACAAACTCTGGAGAATGTGTGCAATTATCACTAATGTAAAAGTGGTACTCCCTCAATACCTTCCTTTGCTCATTTGTACTATCAGATGCATGAATGAATGCTATGTGCACAAATATCAAAACTTGTGTGGAGTTGTAATACTATGACTGCACCTCATGTTGTGTTTGTAGAGTTTAGTTCTCTGAAAATTCAACCATGGATACTATGGTTCCAACTAGAAAGGTGTCCTTGCATAGCTTAAACTACGTGTCCAACAATCGGGCTCTATGGGTATGCATTGCATACTTAGAAAAAATATTGTCATGAAATGTGGTCATAAATTTGTACACTAGAATCTTCTCAATAACCAAATCACACCTTTTTTCTTGAGACCCATCTTTTGTAGCATATGCCATTGTTTTATACTTCCCGAACTCTACCAGTTTTTGTCCCACCTCATCTTTGCTTTCCATATGTTGACATACTGGCATTCATTTGAAGCCCCCCCAAAGCTTGCATGAACCATCCAAGCATGTTGTCTTATAGAATATCCGTCCATCCTCTATTTCACATAATTTTTTTGATAAGAACTCTCTTGAATATTTTGGTGGGGCTTCTATGCCACAATCTTGCAAAACATCGTTAGTATGCAAATCTAAACATATAGAACGATAAACATCATAATGGTTAGAAAATTCAAAATGTAGTCTACAAAAACAAGTAGTGCGTGTGTGATTTATCTTGGCATAAAAAGGTTTAAGCAGTTCAAGAAATATTTGAGAATAATCATTTTCAAATTTTCGAAAAAATTGGATTTGAGTCATATCCAAAAAATGCTTTGGATGTGGCTCACGATTTCAACTACCGATTCTCCTTCTTACCACATCCCTTTGATTCGGTGATGGCCTTGTGTTATTCTTCCATTACTCTTCAATTAGTGTTATCAAGGCTTTGACAACTTCTTTATCTTTTCATGACAGTCTCCTCAAGAATGCCCATAATTCATTTGTATCATTGCCCTCAATTGTTTTCCACCTTTGAATGGCTCTTGATAAATTTTTTCTACTAATTCTCATTTGTTCACTAGTATTTTTAATTAGACGAGCTCTCTTTGTTTGACAACTTACCAAATTTGATGTAATGACACGTCAGGTGACATTACTATCCTTTGAGCATGAGGTCTTACCCACACTCTCATAGCCATCCATTAGATTCTTCACAATAGTGTCTTCATTTGATGCATTCAATGTTCTCGACCCAAGAGTTTGCATGAAGTTCCTATACTTTACAACTCACATATTCACTTGTTCTTAATGGTGTCCCTTCATATTCACTTGCCGTAGAGGGTGTGTCTCCAACTATGGTATCTGAATCTGTCTTACGAAAAATGCTTTTCCATTTGTGCTTGTTGTGCTGCCAATTTCCATTCTCTTTTTGATGTTTGAGGTTCCTCTACAATTGGGTTGTTTTCATCAATCGTTTCCATTTTATTTTTTTCACGATATTCCGCCACCCGAACTCTCTCCTTTTCTTTCAAGGTTTCGTTCTCTTTGTCTTTTTCTTCGGCATGGTAATAATTTTATCCATACCATGGTAATGAGATGAATATTAGTTCCTAAAAAATGTATCCATTCAATTTAATTGAAAAATATTTGTCATTGAAGGCTTCATTTAAATAATACTTACAATCATCGTGTACAAACTATTGAAGCACTAGGCTGGCCAGAGCATATTTCTAACAAAAAATGAATAACCATGATGGTGATTTTGAAAACTAATGAGTGAATAGAATTGTGATTATTTGATAATTTTGTGGTGTAGGAGCACCGTGACAATCTATGCTTCCATTTTGAAATTTGATTCAATTTTGGGTATCTTCATGTTGTAAGAGGGTCATTAAAGACATTTTCCATGTATCGGTTATATGAGCTTTCAAAGGTGGTTGTTTGTTATTTATAGGCATTGGGGGGATTTTTTTTTCATTTCAAAAGGTTTAAACAACCTCCATTGGCTTGAAGGGAGGATTTTTATTCATTTTGAAATCTATTAATTTGATAAAAAATGTTGTTTTCCAGAAATTCACTAGTTTTTTTTCACTTTCCTCCACTTGTATGGATCTATACAACCTCCCCTTGATAGAAAAATAATATAATATTTTAGGCACATGTATTAACTCTCTAATGCATCAGTTTTGAGGGCTTCACAATATGTTTGAAGGGAGCAATTGACAATTTTCTAAAACTGCTCATTTCAATCCAGTCAAGGGTTTGAGTAGGATTTAATTATGAAATAACCATCCCACCTAATTTTATGACTTGTTTTTCAGTGGGAGGGAATGTAAATTGTTATATTAGGGTCTTTTATTGTTAAACATGCCTTGGAATGAAACTCATGACAATAGGATGGGGTTCTTAGGCTGAAACAAGCACTTTTCCATGAGAATTTGAGGAACCAAGCAGTGATTTTGAAAAAGTGTTGAAGGATTGATCTATGTAATGAATTTTTGACCTTTTGCAGGGTATTTTGAAGATGTTTGATGCTTTGAAATGGTCTGGGAAGGCCCGGGTATAGGAGTTTCTATAAACCCTCCCTCTTTGCATTGAAAAATGGTGGTTTTTGTATTGGAAGCCTAGTTGAGTGGGTAAGATCCTAAGACCTAGAAAATATCTTGTTTTGAGACCTAATTAAATGCTATTTTTGGTTTTGGAAGTCTAGTGTGAGGATCTAAGGGTAGTTCCTTTGTAAAATGGGCCTACTTGGAGGCCTAAAATAGTGAAGAGGTCAATTTTCTTATAGTTTTCCCAAAGGAGTCATGTGATGGGTTAAGGTATGTCTTGCAAATATGAAATGGGTGCTAGAATCATTCTTTTATTTTCCTAGTGTTTTGAAAAGTTTTGGAGCAAGGTCCCATAACTGGTTTTGCACAGTAACTAGATTCCAAGGGTGAAATGTGGGAAATAGTGTTTATGTTTGTTGTCCAACTTGGAGGAGTGCTGGGATTGGTCCATTAGGCCTTTTTAATCTTGTTAGATGCCTCTTGAAGGAAAGTTGACATCTTCAGTGGTTTTGGGTCCTCTAACTATACATCAAAAATGAGTATCATAGTCTGAAGTGTGCGCAGGGTTTGGAAGATACATGTGACAAATTGCATATGCTTGGCTACTAGTAATGTGGATAGTGAACAAAGGAGCTAAGTTTGTATGGAAGTAAAGACTTCTAAAAGGTTTCATTTTGTTGTACTAACTCAAACAATGGTCCCATTATGGAAGATTTAAGACAACTTGTGAATGAAATAATCATTGGTTGATGTTTTGAGGAACCTAGTTGATTGTAATCAGTTATTTTCAATATTTTCAAGGTGTTTTAAAAGGAATTGGTAACTCTTAATTGTAATTTGATTATACGAATCAAATTTTTTTTGAAGGGAAATATAGTTGAATAAGTGTGTCAAGAAAGGTGTTGATTTCTTCCTTTGTACTACATCAGTTGGTGTAGAGGTATTGGAAGGTGTTTGGACCCTTCAGAGGAATGGGAGAGGCTTGGAGTTGTATTAAAGGATGAATTTTGGTGAATGTTTATGAGTTTCTAATCAACTTTATGCTATGTTACAATGAATTTTATGATGGCTAATCTATTTTTTTGAGTCTGACAAAGAGTTGAAACCAAATTCTAATGTTTTGATGAAAAGATGATTGAGTTTGTTTGTTCATCTTCTTCAATTTAATTTAGGGTCTGAAGTACCCTTGTTGATTTGTGGATCCTAGTAGATGTTTTGCATCAAGTGTAAAATAGTAATTGGCAAGTGTATATAATTATGTATATAATGGTACTTTAAAATGTGCATTGACAACCTAAGATTATAATGAGAAACAAAAATGAAAGAAAGCCATAATAGAATGAAAGAAAATTTGTAAAGACTTCACATACCTAAAAACCTAGACTTTGAAATGGAGGATTTCAACCCAATATGTAGCCTTAGCTTCTTCTTTCTTCAAAATCCGCAACAATTTGACTTGTTCAAAAGCTTGTTCCCCTCCAAACTTCAATTGTATATTAGTTTTCAATGGAATTCAAACTTCAATTGATATTATATGTCTTTCAATGTGGAAACTTTGCTATTTCATGCAAAGGTTGTAGAAAGATAATGGAAAAGGTGATGGAAGTGAAAAACATGCTTGCACACTTCACAACATCATCAAAAAGCCACTTTTTTTTGGAGCACATGCAAAACCAGGGGAATATGCAGACTGTGGGCGTTGAAATCATGGGTATATAGATTTTTGTACCATTTTACAAGAGTACAACACATGCTCACATTATAGCATGAGCACGTTACGTGAAATATGGTTTTGTAAGTATATTTCTATTCTCCCTCTTTGTCTTTACCCTCTATCTTAATTCTATAGTTGTCCCTTGCACCCTTATATTAGTGGAGGTAGAGTTGAGTGTGTGTGTGAGAGGGATAGGGAGAGGGAGAGGGAGAGCGGGAGAAAGAGAGAGTGGGAGAGAAAGAGGGAGAGAGGGAGGGAGAGGGAGAGGGGGAGAAAGAGATAGTGGGAGAAATGGACCCTCAACCACTATACCCTCTTAATACTTGAACCCTCAACCCTTAAACCCTAATCCTTGAACCCCTATTCCCTCTTGGAACCCTCAACCCTTAACCCTTCAACCCTAATACCTAAACCCCTATACCCTCTTAATCCCTCAACCCTCAAACCTTAAACCATAATCCCTGAACTCCTATACCCTCTTAATCCCTCAACCCTCAAACCTCAACCCTTCAACCCTAATCCCTCTACCCCTATACCCTCTTAATCCTTAAACCCTCAACCATTCAATCCTAATCCCTCTACTCCTATACCCTCTTAATCCTTGAACCCTCAACCCTTAAACCCTAATCCCTCTACTCCTACACCCTCTTAATCATTGAACCCTCAACCCTTAAACCCTAATCCCTCAACCACTATAACTTATTAATCCCTGAACCATGAACCCTAAACCCATCAAACCTAATCCCTCTACCCCTATACCCTCTTAATCCTTGAACCCTCAACCCTCAACCCTTAAACCCTAATCCCTCAACCCTTATACCCTCTTAATCCCTCAACCCTCAACCCTCAACACTTAAAACCTAATCCCTCAACACTTATACCTACTTAATCCCTCAAAACTCAACCCTCAACCCTCAACCCTTAAACCCTAATCCATCTACCCAAATACCCTCTTAATCCTTGAACCCCTCAACCCTTAAACCATAATCCCTCAATCCCTATACCCTCTTAATCCCTAAACCATTAACCATAAACCCTTCAACCCTAATCCCTATACATCTATACCAGCTTAATCCTTGAACCCTCAACCCTCAACCCTTAAACCCTAATCCCTCAACCCCTACACCCTCTTAATCCATCAACCCTAAACCCTAAACCCTTCAACCCTAATACCTCTACCCCTATACCCTCTTAATCCTTGAACCCTAATCCCTCTACCCCTATACCCTCTTAATCCTTGAACCCTCAACCCTTAAACCCTAATCCCTCAACCCCTATACCCTCTTAATCCCTAGACCCTCAACCCTCAACCCTTCAACCCTTCAACCCTAATTCCTTTACCCCTACACCCTCTTGATCCTTGAACCCTCAACCCTTATACCCTAATCCATCAACCCCTATACCCTCTTAATCTATAAACACTCAACCCTACCCCCTTCCACCCTAATCCATCTACACCTATACCCTCTTAATCCTTCAACCCTCAACCCTTAAACCCTAATCCCTCAACCCCTATACCCACTTAATCCCTGAACCCTAAACCCTGAACCCTTCAACCCTCATCCCTCTACACCTATACCCTCTTAATCCTTAAACCCTCAACCCTTCAACCCTAATCCCTCTACCCCTATACACTCTTAATCCTTGAACCCTAATCCCTCAACCCCTATACCCTCTTAATCCCTAAACCCTCAAACCTTCAACCTTAAACCCTCTACCCCTATACCCTCTTAATCCTTGAACCCTCAACCCTTGAACCCTAATCCCTCTACCCCTATACCCTCTTAATACTTGAATCTTCAACACTTAAACCCTAATCCCTCAACCCCTATACCCTCTTAATCCATGAAGACTCGTCCATGAACCCGTCAACCCTAATCCCTCTAACCCTAAACCCTCATAATCCTTGAACCCTCAACCCTTACCCTCTAATCCCTCTACCCCTCTACCCTCTTAATCCTTGAACCCTCAACCCTTAAACCCTAATCCATACACCCCTATACCCTCTTAATCCATGAACCCTAACCCCTGAACCCTTCAACCCTAGTGCTTTTACACCTATACCCTCTTAATCCTTGAACACACAACCCTAAAACCTAATCCCTCAACCCCTATACCCTCTTAATCCTTGAACCATCAACCCTCAACCCTTAAATCCTATTCCCTCAACCCCTACACCCTCTTAATCGATCAACCCTGAACCCTAAACCCTTCAACCCTAATACCTCTACCCGTATACCCTCTTAATCCTTGAACCCTCAACCCTTCAACCCTAATCCCTCTACCCTTATACCCTCTTAATCCTTGAACCCTCAACCCTTAAACCCTAATCCCTCAACCCCTATACCCTCTTAATCCCTGGACCCTCAACCCTCAACCCTTCAACCCTAATCCCTTTACCCCTATACCCTCTTAATCTTTGAACCCTCAACCCTTAAACCCTAATCCATCAACCCTTATACCCTCTTAATCCATAAAACCTCAACCCTCAACCCTTATACCCTAATCCATCTACACCTATACCCTCTTAATCCTTGAACCCTCAACCCTTAAACCCTAATCCCTCAACCCCTATACCCACTTAATTCCTGAACCCTAAACCCTTCAACCCTAATCCCTCTACACCTATACCCTCCTAATCGTTAAACCCTCAACACTTCAACCCTAATCGCTCTACCCCTATACACTCTTAATCCTTGAACCCTCAGCCCATAAACCCTAATCCCTCTTCCCCTATACCCTCTTAATCCCTGAACCCTGAACCCTTCAACCCTAATCCCTCTACCCCTATACCCTCTTAATAATTGAACCCTCAACCCTTCAACCCTAATCCACCTACCCCTATACCCTCTTAATACTTGAACCATCAACCCTTAAACCCCAATCCCTCAACCCCTATACCCTCTTAATCCATGCAGCCTCATCTGTGAACCCATCAACCCTAGTCCCTCTACCACTAAACCCTCTTAATCCTTGAACTCTCAAACCTTCAACTCTAATCCCTCTACACCTATAACCTCTTAATCCTTGAACCCTCAACCCTTAAAACCTAATCCATACACCCCTATACCCTCACAATCAATAAACCCTAACCCCTGAACTCTTCAACCCTAATCGTTTTACCCCAATACCTTCTTAATCCTTGAACACACAACCCTAGAACCTAATCCCTCAACCCCTATACCCTCTTAATCCCTAAACCCTCAATCCTCAACCATCAATCCTTCAACCCTAATCCCTCTACCCATATACCCTCTTAATCATTTACCCCTCAATCCTTAAACCACAATCCCTTAACCCCTATACACTCTTAATTCCTGAACCTTGAACCTTGAACCCTTCAACCCTAATCCCTCTACCGCTATACCCTCTTAATCCTTGAACCCTTAACCCTTCAACCCTAATACCTCTACCCCTATACCATCTTAATCCTTGAACCCTCAACCTTAAACCCTAATCCCTCAACCCTATACCCTTTTAATCCCTAAACCCTGAACCCTGAAACCTTCAACCCTAATCTTTCCAGCCCTATACCCTCTTAATACTTGAACCCTCAACCGTTCAACCCTAATCCCTCTACCCCTATACCCTCGTAATCCTTGAACCCTCAACCCTTCAACCATAATGGCTCAACCCCTATACCCTCTTAATCTCAGAACGATGAACCCTATACCATTCAACCCTAATCCCTCAAACCCTATACCCTCATAATCCCTGAACCATGAACCCTATACCCTCATAATCCCTCAACCATGAACTCTATACCCTTGAACCCTAATCCATCTACACCTATACCCTCTTAATCCTTCAACCCTCAACCCTTAAACCCTAATCCCTCAGCCCCTATACCCACCTAATCCCTAAAACCTAAACCTTAAACCCTTCAACCCTAATCCCTCTACACCTATACCCTCTCCCTTCAACCCTAATCCCTCTACCCTTATACACTCTTAATCCTTGATCCCTAATCCCTCAACCCCTATACCCTCTTAATCCCAGAACCCTCAACCCTTCAACCCTAATCCCTCTACCCCTATACCCTCGTAATCCTTGAACCCTAATCCCTCTACCGCTATAGCCTCTTAATACTTGAACCCTCAACTTGTAAACCCTAATCCCTCAACCCCTATACCCTCTTAATCCATGAAGACTCATCCATGAACCCGTCAACCCTAATCCCTTTAACCCTAAACCCTCATAATCCTTGAACCCTCAACCCTTACCCTCTAATCCCTCTACCCCTATACTCTCTTAATCCTTGAACCGTCAACCCTTAAACCCTAATCCATACACCCCTATACCCTCTTAATCTGTGAACCCTAACCCCTGAACCCTTCAACCCTAGTCCTTTTACCCCTATACCCTCTTAATCCTTGAATACACAACCCTAAAACCTAATCCCTCAACCCCTATACCCTCTTAATCCTTGAACCATCAACCCTCAGCCCTTAAACCCTAATCCCTCAACCCCTACACCCTCTTTATCGAACAACCCTCAACCCTAAACCCTTCAACCCTAATACCTCTACCCCTATACCCTCTTAATCCTTGAACCCTCAACCCTTCAACCATAATCCCTCTACCCTTATACCCTCTTAATCCTTGAACTCTCAACCCTTAAACCATAATCCCTCAACCCCTATACCCTCTTAATGCCTGGACCCTCAACCCTCAACCCTTCAACCCTAATCCCTTTACCCCTATACCCTCTTAATCCTTGAACCCTCAACCCTTAAACCCTAATCCATCAACCCTTATACCCTCTTAATCCATAAGCCCTCAACCCTCAACCCTTCCACCCTAATTTGTTTACCCCTATACCCTCTTTATCCTTGAACCCTCAACCCTTAAACCCTTATCCCTCAACCCCTATACCCAATTAATCCTTGAACCCTAAACCCTTCAACCCTAATCCCTCTACACCTATACCCTCCTAATTCGTAAACCCTCAACCCTTCAACCCTAATCCCTCTACCCTTATACACTCTTAATCCTTGAACCCTCAACCCATAAACCCTAATCCCTCAACCCCTATACCCTCTTAATCCCTGAACCCTCAACCCTTCAACCCTAATCCCTCTACCCCTATACCCTCTTAATATTTGAACCCTCAACCCTTCAACCCTATTCCACCTACCCCTATACCCTCTTAATACTTGAACCATCAACCCTTAAACCCTAATTCCTCAACCCCTATACCCTCTTAATCCATGCAACCTCCTCTGTGAACCCGTCAGCCCTAATCCCTCTACCCCTAAACCCTCTTAATCCTTGAACCCTCAAACCTTCAACTCTAATCCCTCTACCCCTATACCCTCTTAATCCTTGAACCCTCAACCCTTAAACCCTAATCCATACACCCCTATGCCCTCTTAATCCCTAAACCCTAACCCCTGAACTCTTCAACCCTAATCCTTTTACCCCAGTACCTTCTTAATCCTTGAACACACAACCCTAAAACCTAATCCCTCAACCCCTATACCCTCTTAACCCTCAATCCTCAAACCTCAACCCTTCAACCCTAATCCCTCTACCTCTATACCCTCTTAATGATTTACCCCTCAATCCTTAAACCACAATCCCTTAACCCTTATACCCTCTTAATTCCCGAACCCTCAACCCTCAACCCTTCAACCTTAATCCCTCTACCGCTACACCCTCTTAATCCTTGAACCCTTAACCGTTCAAACCAAATACCGCTACCCCTATACCCTCTTAATCCTTGAACCCTCAACCCTTAAACCCTAATCCCTCAACCCCTATACCCTCTGAATCCCTAAACCCTGAACCCTGAAACCTTCAACCCTAATCTCTCTAGGCCTATACCCTCTTAATACTTGAACCCTCAACCCTTCAACCCTAATCCCTCTACCCCTATACCCTCATAATCTTTGAACCCTCAAACCTTCAACCATAATGGCTCAACCCCTATATCCTCTTAATCTCAGAAAGATGAACCTTATACCCTTCAACCCTAATCCCTCAAACCCTATACCCTCATAATCCCTGAACCATGAACCCTATACCCTCATAATCCCTCAACCATGAACTCTATACTCTTCAACCCTAATCCCTCTTCCCCTATACCTTCTTAATCCTTGAACCCTCATCACTTAAACCCTAATCCCTCAACTGCTATACCCTCTTAATCCCTTAACCCTCAACCGTTAAACCCTAATCCCTCAACCCTCAACCCTTCAACCCTAATCCCTCAACCCCTATAACCTCTTAATCCCTGAACCCAAAACCCTCAACCCTTAAACCCTAATCCCTCTACCCCTATACCCTCTTAGTCGTTGACCCCTCAATCGTCAACACTTAAACCTTAATGCCTCAACCCCTATACCCTCTTAATCCCTGAACCCTCAACTCTTAAACCCTAATCCCTCAACCCCTATACCCTCTTAATCCCTGAACCCTCAACCTTTAACCCTTCAACCCTAATCCCTCTACCCCTATACCCTCTTAATCCTTGAACCCTGAACCTTGAACCCTAAACCTTGAATCCTTAAACCTTAATCCCTCAACCCTCAACCCTTAAAATTTAATCCCTCAACCCCTATACCCGTTGAATCCCTCAACCATCAACCCTTAAACCCTAATTCGTCAACCCCTGTAAGCTCTACCCTATAACCTATTAATCCCTCATCCCTAAACCCGAAACCCTTAATTCCTAACTCGTAAACCCTCTACCCTCTATTTTCAATCCTCTACCCTCTACCCTCAACCCTAATCCACCAACCCTTAATCTGACTTAGTAAAATTTGTACCCTAGTCCCTCAACCCTCTTGACTCTTAAACCCTAAACCATTCAAAACTCAACCCTAAACCCTAACCCCTTAAACCCTAAACTATTAAACCCTTTACCCTCTACCCTCTACCCTCAACCCAGTACTCTCTACCCTAAACCCTAATCCCACAACCCTTATACCATGAAATCCAAGAAAACTCTCTACTCTAATTCGTAAACCCTCAAACCTTAATCTCACAACCCCCATAACCTCTACCCTATATATTGGACCCTCAACCCTAATCCCTCGACCCTATACCTTAAACCCTCAATCGTTAAACCCTCTACCCTTTACCATGTACATTAAACGATCAACCCTCAATTCTAAAACCTCAACCCTTAATCCCTCAACCCTCGATCGTTAACCCTAAACCCTCTACCCCTTATATGGGACCCTGAAACTAATCCTTCAACCATATATCCTCAAACCTATACCCTAAACCCTCTACCCTCAACCAAGTAAACCCTTAACCCTAAACCCTTAACCCCAAACCCTTCAACCCTAAATCCTTAAACCTTCTACCCTATACCCTCAACCAAATACCCTCTACCATCGACCCTATTCCCTCAACCCTCTAACATTAAACCCTAATACCCTAGAAACCATCAACCCTATAGGTCCTCCATCCTAATCTTGAAACCCTATACCATCAACCCTTATCACTTTCTCTCTATCTATACATCTCACCTCTTCCTCCTTCCCTCCCTCCTACCCCCTCTAATTTTCTCTATCTACCATATCCCTCTTTATGCGTACTTCTCATTCAATCAGTCCCTACCACCCTCTCTCGCTCCCTCTATCAATCTCTCTTTATGTCCCTCCCACTCCATCCCACTCTCTCCAACTACCTCTCTCTCCCTCTCTCTCATGTCTATCCTTTCCACCCCCTCTCTCTCTTAGGTCTCTCCCTCTGGCAACCTACCTAGGTAACTCTCTCTTTTCCTCTCTCCCCTCTTCCTATCTATCCCTCCAACCCCACCTAGATAAGTCCCTCTCACTCAACCCCCCTCTTTCTCTACCTCTATTAGGTCACTCCCTCCCACACCCTCTCTCTCTCTCAGGTCTCTCACTCACACTCCCTCTCTCTCCCAATCCCTCTCTCTCACAATCCATCTCTCACACTCCATCTCTCTCACACTCCCTCTCTCTCCCACTCCCTCCCTCTCACACTCCATCTCTCACACACTCCCTCTTACTACCTATCTCTCAAGTCTCTCCCTCTCACCCGCCTCACACTCTCAAGTCTCCCCCTTTGGAACCTTACCTACATAACTCTCTCTTTCTCTATATCTTTCTCTCTCTCCCTCTCCCTCAATTATATCTCTCCCACCCCCCTCTCTTTCTCCCACTCCCTCAATTCTCTCTCTCCCTCCCTCTATCCCTCCCACCCTACTTAGTTAAGTCCCCCTCACTCCAACCCCTTCTCTCCCACTCCCTCTCTCTTAAAATCTCACTTCCACCCCCTCTCCATCTCTCTATATTCTCTCTCTCTCTAAATTCTCCCTCCATCTAAAGACAAACATAAATGCATACATACAAGCATAATACATATGTACATATAATCTTACATCCATACACGAATACATACATACATGTACATACAAACATACAAATATACCAGCATACATTCAATATATTGGAATTTAACATAAAGGAAGACATAATGTGAGCATGTTATAACGTGCTCGTATTATGTCCTAGTTGACATGTTCCCCGCAAAAGCAAAAACCATGTGAAAAGTGAGATATAATGTGAGTGCGTTATAATGCCTTCGCGTTATATCTTGATTTGGGAATTCTCGAGCCTTAGACTTGGTATTTTCCTTGGAATACCAACCCAAAGGCTTGGAGGGGCATTCCCAATGACCAGAGACATTTTTAAAAAAAATCCATCATATTTCTCATAATCGAGTTCATGCTCACCACCAAGATTGCATGTGGCTCAATATAGAAAAAATTGAACACATGGGTAATGTTGGTACCTCTTAGCTATCCAACGATGTAGTTTTTTTCACTTTCTGGAAATGTTAAGTCTTCCATCCATAATTTATTTTATCTATATGTCTTTTTTTTGCCAAAAAGCAGTGTTTGGTATATTTTTTGTTATAAATTAACCATTCATCAAATTTTCAAATAAATTACATTTTTAGAAACTATACTCCATTCTACAAAATTAAGAAATTAAAAATTAAAAAAATCAATCAGTTTCCAAAATTAGTAAAAAATCAAATATTCAATAAAAAATTATCAAAAAAATCATGCATCAACTACATATTTTTAGCTAACTTCTGACCATTGCGATTTTAAAAATACAAAAAAAAAATTCACCATACAAGGGTTGTACAAGAGTTGCTATGTTATGTTTTTCTGACAGAAACGAAATGAATTTGTGTACGACCCTCATTTGAACCCCTTAATCTCAACTATTTTCAAAATAAATTAGTATTTTATAAAGTAGACTCAGAGCACTTGAATCCTTCTTTTAGTTCCATCTCAAAATTTTGAGTCTAAGTATCCTCAATTTCACATCCAAGGTCAGTATTTCCTGATTGCAGAAAAAATTTGCCCACTTAAGTCCATCTTGGTGCACTTACCCTAAAATGGATTAAATTCTATTTGTGTAATCTATTCTGACATGCAACATGATTGAATTTTTTTGATAAATTTTTATGCTTACTTGGAGCCAACCCTATTGATAACTTATGGACACATTTTGGATATATATATAAGATGTTTTTAAGATATAAAATTTGTGTCAGGACATGAGAGAGAAGAGTGAAAAGTTTGATCATTTGGCATGTGAATTTCTTGTGCTACAAAGGAACTGAATCTGCAAGTTAGTGGTGTACCTACATCAGTTCAATTCTTGGAAGTTAACCATTTTTGTTACTTCATTACTGTAGGAAGTGAGCCTCTATTTTGGACAACGAGTCTTGGTACTGAGCCACTCATTTTGAAATATATTATAACCAATTATACTATATTGTGAGTTAATCCTCACTATGGGTTTTCCCATCCTTAATTTTCCATGTAAAATTCTTGGTATCTACTTTGTGATGTGCTTAATTTCCAGTCAATGCTTCTTCTTGTTCTAATTATCATATTTACTGGATCTATTGGATGGTATTTGTTCAATAATTTTAATAATATATTGATTCACCCCCCCTCTCAATAGATTGTATATCTAACAAACTTTCCATCTATTTCCATATTTTTTTGTTAGTGTTATCATTGATTTCCACATCTAATATGGTTATGGTAAGAAGGTTTTTGTGGTGTTGAGTAGGTGTTGCAAATACAATAGGGTCACTTGGTTTCCAAGCAATTTTGCAAAAAAATGTATAAAGAGTGTACAAGGTGTTAGTGATGTATTGTATATTGTTCCTATGTGGTCTAGATGTGATGATCAATATTATTTCAAGGTGATATATCCAATGTTTCAAGTTCTAGATTGTGTGATAGTAGAAGATGTGTTTAATAGTGTGTTGGATTGTCTTTGGCCTATGAAGAGGGTTGTCTAGGAGAAATGAAATTTCTCCAAATTTCTCAATGCTGAAGTTTCTTGTATTGAAGATTTTGGAATGTTCTAGTGATGCTTGTATCTATCTTCCCTTAGATGGTTTTTTGTTTAATTTTTCCATAAGCTTGGTTCATGAGTTGTGTCTCAATGAAATTTTGATTTGTTACACAAGATGACAATATTCTTTGTTGCATGTCTTTACGATAGTGTAAACTATTGGTGTTGGAATACTCAAGGATGTTGTGTGATGATGTTGCATCGTATGCAAGATGTTTCTAGACTTGTTGAAGTGTGAATTTGGTTCCATGGCAGTGTTATGCTAGTTTAGCCAACTTGGCATGTTAGCATTATTTTTAAACTTTCTTTGTGGTTTGTAGAAGCTTATAATGCAATGTTTCGATGTATATTTGGGTTCTAGTTAAACGTTGTGTTAATCCTTCACTTATTTGCATCACATAAGTGTTTGGTGCTGACTCATTTTGTGGTTGCATGTTTGAGGTGCACATTTTCCATTGAAGCTGACATGGAGAAGGTTATTCATGGTTGTAGAAGATATATATCCAAGGTGAATTGTTGCAAAAGTGTGTGAGGAAAATATTATACAAAATTATGTATATGTGATCAAGTTTTGTGATTTGAGTTTGAGCATGAATGCCTAAGACTATTGAAAGTAGTGAGTAGAAGCTATCGAGATTTCAGTTTGCCTAAAGTTGTTGGAGGTAGTGAGCTGAAGTTTGTGGATGGGTGTGGTGGTTTCTCTTATTTCTCTGAGGTAGTGAAATTCCTTGTAAAATTTTCCTTCTAATCTCTTTCTATCTAGAAGAAGCAATCTTCTTGGGCAGTGAGCACTTTGTAGGGAGGCTTTCTTTCTTTTGGATAGTGAGTCCTTCTAGTAGTAGGTCTTTTGTAATTGGTGTTAATATTCATATACATATATATATGTGTGTGTGTGTGTGTGAGAGAGAGAGTTAATTCTCACTCTCATTTTTCCCTTATTAGGTTTTTCTACTTAAAAACTAGTGTTCTATTGTGTATGGTTGTTGATGTCTTGATGTTTCATTTGTTTAAATTCATACTAATGCCTAATAAGAGTTTGAAGATTAATGAGGGTTTACAGATTTTAATGCACAACTTATTCACCCCCCTCTCAATTGTGCTTTGTGTCTAACAATTGGTATCATATTAGAGATTTCATAGATGAATCTTAACCACTTGAGGTAGATCCAAATGGTGAACAAGAATGATCTCAAATTCCCTATGTTCTACGGAACAAATTATTCCTTCTAGAAAGTTAGGATGGAATCCTTTCTTGTCTCATTGGGTTTTGGTGTATGGAAGTGAGTTGATGGTGGATATACTATTCCTACCACTCCTTTGACAAGTTAATATGATATCTAGGATTATGATAATAATGGAAAAGTGAGGAATGCTATCTTAAGTGGGCTTTCTAGTTTATAAATTTTTAAAGTGATAAGTTGCAAAACTGCTAAAGAGGTGTGAGAGAAGTTGAAAAGCATTTATGAAATAGACACTAAGGTCAAGAAATCAATTATGTAGAATTTCAAAGCCAAATTTTAAACCCTAAAGATGTTAGAAGATGAAGATATTGCAAGCTACATTCTCAAGGTGGATGAAATTTTCAATGCCATAAATGGTCTTGGTGGAAAATTGGAAGAAAGTGAAATTGTGAAAATGATATTGAGAACCCTTGCTATATCTTATAGTGCTAAAGTTATTTTCTATTAAGGAAGCTCAAAATTTTGATCAATATTTTAGAGATCAATTGTTTGGTTCTCTAACTACTTTTTAATTAAGCAAGTTTGACAAAGATGCTCTAAGGAAATAAACTAATTTTAAATTCAGCAAGAAAGAGAGGATTGATGAATTTGATCCAGATGATCTTGATGAAGTGGAAGGAAAAATTGTAAGAATATTGAAAAGGTAACTAGGAAATATAGAGGTAAGCTACCCTTCAAGTGTTTCAATTATGGAAATATGACTAACATAAAGATCATAAAGGAAAATATTTCAAGAAGAGTTATTATGTTAAAGAATAAAATGGTATATTGATGATGAGGAATACATCTATCTAGATGATGGAAGTGATGAGTTCTTTATCATTTTTTTGAATTTTGGAACTAATTCTACTAACCCTGAAAGATGTGTCAAGGAAATTTCTCCAAAAATTTGTCACAGTATTGAAGGAACTATGTTGAATTCCTTTCATGCAAGAGAGGAGAGAAACTACTAGATAATTGATAGTGGATATTCAAATCACATTATAGGTGATAATATTAAGTTTGTTAAACTTGAGATGTATCATGGTGGTTTTTTTAAGTTTGGTGATGACACATCTATTAAGATCCATGGAAAATATTCAATTAGTTTTTATGGCAAGCATATAAAATAGATGATGTTCTTTATGTCAAGGGTCTCTAGCATAATCCTCTTAGTGTAGGAAAAATGTGCAGTAGAGGATACAATTTTTTGTTTTAGGTTAATGTCTATAAAATCAAAATATGAAGCTCTAGAAATTTGGTTTCTATAGGAATGAGGAAAAAATGAAATGTTTATCAACTCAATGGTGTTGGTGGCAAGTACTCTATATCAAGTGCTCTATATCACATATCAATGAAAGTTGGTCTAGACACAGAAGAATATACCATATCAATTTTAATAGCCTAGTAAATATCATATCTTCTCATGCTATGAGAGACATGCCAATAATTTCAAAGCATATTAGTGCAATTAACAAAGAGTGTTAGGTTGGAAAATAAACAAAGAAGAGGTTCAAACTAAAAAATACTCTATCTTAGGGCCTTCTGAGTTGGTGGATACAAACCTATGTAAACCTATTGGTTGTTTTTCTTGCAACCTTCAACCCTAAGGAGAAAAACAATGCCTAAACTAGGGGATTAAAGAATTAGGACAAGGAATCTACACTATCAGTAGATTGAAGATAAGAAAAGCCAATGAATAATTCTATGAAATCCTTCTCCACTTTGAGCTCCTCGGGACTCACAAGGGTGTTCCTAATAGTAGGTCCAATGTATGATAAAATTATACCAAGAAACAAATTGTAGACCTATGTAAGTGGATAGTTTTTAGATATATGAGTAATGGGTATTTTATATTCCACGAGGCTCAAGAAGAATCCCATTTGCATTGAACATTATTGATAAAAAATAACTTAGATATCTTCATCTCAAACACATAGAGGGTTGAGAGAAAAAATTCTCTCAAATTTAGCCTCTATACACTTTCAACTACAATGAAGATACAATGAACTGAGATAACTTAAACAATAAAGAAAACAAACACCAAAGCAAAAGAGTTTTAGATTAATTTGAATTTTTCTAAACTAAATTTGGGTCATATCATGGATTAATGCCTAATCCTGGGGCATGGAGTCATATCTAAGATCATGAATGCAAATTTAAATAGCTACTTACCTCAAACTAGTGGCCCTTTAATATTAATGCCTTAAATTAACATAACTTATAGTCATGTTACTACATAATAATTTTTATAGATTTATTTCATTCCCTCAAACCCACAATAATCTGCATACAAAATTTAATTATTTGCTTGAAGAAACTGATACACAAATCACAACTTTTCAAAAATATTGCAATGAAAAATCAACATATCCTTGATACATTCAACTCATATGAAATTTGAGAATACAAAATGGAGACAAATTTTGTAATATTTCCACCAATTTGTTCAAACTAATTGAAACTATTGAAAAAATCTATACATTCATTCACTGTAAATAAAACTCCAGCTCTCAGCTAAGAATTTTATATTTCCTTTTCCTAAACCAGAAGTTCAAAACCCTTAAAAATGAGAAAGAATGAGAATGAGAAGAAGAGGAAGCCCTAAAATAAATTTGTGGAAGACAATTGTTATTATTTCTCCCCTTCAATCAACAACAATAAAATATGTGCAATCTTCTAATTTCCCTCATTGATATGCAATTGCAAATATTTGTGTTCCTCCATGAAATATTTTACACCAGGAAAACAAACCTTTTATTTGAGCACTCATCTTCACATTTTATATTTAAAATATTTTCCTTTCTAATGATGAAGACTTTTAAAATTTCTTTGGATAAATCATTTTACCCATATCCCTATATTCACCATTTTACATTTTCACTCACAACCTTTAAAATGGTAGATATTTTAAAAGAACACTTTATCGGGAAAAAAAAAATCATACCTCTGCCTTTTAATTTTCTCATTTCACATTGAGCCGAGAAGTTTTTCACCTCAATTTGAATATAAAATATTTACCTTTAAATGGTGAAGACTATTAAATATCTTCTTTCGTGTTATTAAAATTCTTTACCCACACCTTTCTACCTTGCATATTTTAATATTCTTTGTTTTTTTTTTTTTTTGTCTTACCATGTCCACATGGAGCTCGCCTAGTCACCTCATGCCCATCCTATGAAGTCACCTCCAATTCTTGTAGGGCTAGCAGGGGACGGTGGATATTCATCTACATTGCCCTCCATTAGATGGTTGACCAAGATCAATTATTTCCCTACGTGCATCACGTTCTGTTGCACATCAATGAGATTCAACATCAACAAGAAAATGTTTACAGTGGTTACCTTGAGATTCCAAATTATTATTGTCAAATCCATGAGAATTTAAGGGATCACCATAACTACAGTCGACTAGACATAAGGTGCAATCATGAATCTTATACTTGCTCAATGACCCTCCACATAACACGTTCAAGTTTTTTTGAAATATTGAAGTTGAAGAACCCATATTGTAATGAATCAATACATGTGATTTGAGGGCACCAACTATATTGCATTTAACAATGCTCATTACAATCTTGCCATTGATTTACTTCATCATGTATTTGAGCCACTCATAATGAAACTAGGGTTTTAGCACCAAAAAAAGAATCTCTTGGAAGAATTTTGATAAATTTTCACAGCAAGCACAAACTATCCTTATCCGAAGTGAAAATGTGCTTGATCAAGCAGTAGAAAAATTAACTCTATATACCTATCTAAGATTTCATCTTTGCAATATCAAGTTAATCACTTTCAATGAGCACAAGGGCTACCATTCATCATAATAGTTCCCTAGTCCCAACACTAACACCTCTCAATACCATCCTCCAACCTTCTCCAAATGCGTTGACTCATTCTTTGGATCTCTCCTCTCTTGGTGAAACCTGGAAGATGAATCCAATTTCCAATTAAAGATTCATCACAAGAATATCTCTTATTTCATTCATTTTCTACAGCTTTAATGTTTCTTTATCTTTCAATTTCACTTTCTCCTTTGATAGTATGATATTAGGACTTCTCCCTAAATTTTCTTCTAGTTTACACACCATAATTTTTGCTTCTATTGAAATTTGAAAGTTCTATGGATCCTCAAGAATATGGCATATAATAGTAGCTACCATACTATCAAAAATAGGGAAGAACCACTTTGAGGAAGGCTTAATAAGGATGACAATCCACCTCCTTCAATAAATTTTATAGCCATTTAATATGGCCTTGTTATCCTAGCTCACAACTGAGGATCAAATTATACAGTTGTTGCTAATAGATGTAGTTATAAATAGTTATAGGAAATTTTCATAACCTTGAGCCATTCACTAGTTCCTTGAGCCATGGATGCAAGACACAAATATACATCATATGAAAAGGAAACTTGAACATCATTAGCCTTGAATAAATTATTTGTCATTCTTTAGTATCATGCACCTATTCAAATAGCCAAGAAAATATAGATAGTGCTGTGAATTTATCCCATGGCAACTCAAACCAACACCATATGTTCTCCCCCTTTATGCCAACCTCCCCATATAACTTTCATATGCTTCCTTTGCTGCAAGAAGACACTCAACAATAATTTTACCATCCCTTTGATGCGTTTTATCAAATAATTAATTCACCATTATTTTGTCTACTCTAGCTCTATAGGTAGAGCATTAACAACTACAAATATTTTTACACTACCATACATCTATGGATTTCTTAACCTTAATTTCAAAGCTCCCAACTGATCTTGAAAGGAAAAGAAGAGTTGAAAAATCACTTTCCTAACGCTAAAACAACAGAGGAGAAGTGAAAGAGATTAGTTTTAAAGCTTCTTAAAACAACTGAGATGAACACATACAGGGTGAAAAGAGTAACATAAATAAGCAATCAAAAATAACACCAGATTTATGTGGGAAAACCCTTTCAGGAAAAAACACACCACACCAAGAGAAGACACTTTGTATTACAATAAAACAAATTACAAACACAACTCACACTCCTCACTCTTTGATAGTTAGCTCACAATAGAAGACTTTGATTTTTTCATGCACTCATTATTACAATACTTCTTTCAGTATACAATGAATACAACTCTCTCTACAATCTCTCTCTCTCTCTCTTCACTGTCACCCTTGGTTGACTTATATCAATGTAATTGACTATACAAGTCTTACATCACATTAATCATACCAGCCAATCACAAGCCTTAATTATGCATCGTTCACCCAATCAAGCAATCCGATCTTTTCAATGATCTGCTCTACAATCATGCATCAGGTCACCCAAGCATTAAATCTTCTTTCGTTAATTTGATTATGTCACCAACTAAAAAACATCTTTCATTTACTGCTTTCACCGCTCTAGACTTCGACCAATCAGATATTGATTTCATGCCATGTGCTACCACTCTATTTGTTTGTTGCTTCCAATCAATTCTGACTGGTCAACACAACTGTCAAACATCTCTTACCGCACTACCTCGCCGAGCCAAAGAGGCCACCACGGTATGGCGGTGACACTTCGGTACCACTCCAAGGTTGATAGAACTCTACGATATGGTAGTGCCACTGCCCAACTTGAAGTCCCTTCTAACACCCTTGTGGTATCGAGGTAGTGGATTTTTTGTGAACCCATCGCTTAACACTGTGTCACCATTGAGCTTGGATCCACCTTTTGTGGTATGTCGGTTCCACCTACCAATCATGAGGCTAAGCAAAGCCTCCTGCGGTATGGCGATAGCCGCTAGAGTCTACCAATGGATACACCGTTCTACCTCGCCCCGACTGCAAGACCTCCACGATAAGGCAGTAGACTTCATCTTTGATCGCCAAGGCTTACCATGTAGAATTTGATAAAAATCAACCTCATAGTCCCCAAGAATCACCGGGAAGCAATCACCTATCACATGCAACAAATATCCAGAACAAACAAGAGGATGTTTTGTAAACCCTTAGAGAAAATATGTGCAAGCTAAAACCAAAATATGATTATTGAATGATCTGATAATTACAATGTGATCAATCCTTATGAGGAGAACAAGAAAACCTAAAATTAGGAAACCCTAGTGTGCACACTTAATAATTAATAAATAATTTTTAATGTGCCTAAGTTTAGCTTAAGCAACCTAAAGGAATAAGTGACTTAATTAATTAACCAATGTGATTAAATGAATTAAGTGTAATAACTTATTACTCTAACAGCCCCCTTAAGATGAACTTAGGGAGTAGCTAAAACACTAGAAAAAAGATGCATGAAAGAAAAGATGGGTCCCAACAATAAAGGCCTGATCAGGTACCCAAGTACAAATGCAATGCAAACTAAACTAAATGGGGTAGAAGAGAAAACCCAGTGGGAACAAAAATCCTCCCCAAAATAGAATGCAAAGAGAAACTAAGTGATGAAATATGGAGGACTCCGTAAGAACCCCCAAGGACACCATCCATCACAAAGATACATTAAATAACCCCCCAAGAAGAGAGGATGAAAGAGACCACAAACCCCCCCCAGAATGAAGTAGCCCCAAAAGAACTGAAGAAATTGCATCTCCTAAAAGAAGGGGGAGGGACAAGGCTGAATGAAAGAAATATCTAAAGGTGAAGTGGGTGTAGCCCATGATGTCTCCACAGAAGCAGGTGTGACCTCAAAAAATGAAGAATTCAAAGTGGGTGAAGACTGAATAGGAACCTTGAAAGATGGATGATCAACTGGATCCTACTGCACTAAAATGGAAGAACCCACATCTGGAGTCATATAAGTATCAACAACTACAACAATAGGTGAAGGAGATGGAATGGATGGATCAAGAGAAGGATCTGAAGTGAGAAATCCAATGTTCAAGTAGCCAAATGTATCCTTTGAATGATGATTCACACTAGAATTGTGATGAATAGCTATAGGAATAGAAGCACCATCAGTAGCAAAATCTGCAAATGAATACAACCGAGATGAGTGATCCACCACCCCAGTAGTAATAATTTCTCTACTCTCCAAGTCTCTGATGATAACTGAATCAGGTGTGAACTTCAAAGACCTTCCATTGCCTCCATGTGTGATCTGATATATAGAAAGAAGGTTGTTCATCAAATGAGGAACACATAAGACATCTTGAAATTTTTTGTCCCCAAAACTAATAGACCCCTTCCCTGTAACACTCATGTAGGTATTGTTTCCCATCAAAATAGGAGACATAGTGTGAGACTCAAAGGAAGTGAACATAGACTATGTAGAAGCCATATGATGAGATGCTCCTTAATCTAGAAGCCATCTCCCTGATCCAAGACTCGAAGAGCACAAAGAGCATCTCCCTTCATATCTGATGAATTATGTAAACCAGTTGTACCCCTGTCATGTTGTACTGAAGAAGAAGAAGGAGGAGGGGAAGGAGATGATGCAGACATCCTAGAAGGAAAATCAATCTGATGTTTCTGAAGAATATTCTTCAGCTCATCAATGTCCTTGTAGCAATTATGTTCTACATGTCCTTCTCTCTTGCAATAAGCACATGGGCTCTTCTCCTTCCTCAATGATTTCCCCTTAGAAGAGGATGATGAATCTGAGGAATCCTTCTACTGCTCATAATATTTGGAATCCTTTTGTTTCTATTTCTTTCCTTTTCCTGTAGAAGCCTTCTGATCTCTAGGATCCTATGACACAATAGGTTCTTGTGATGAAGAGGGCTTCAACTTGCTCATATTGGCCAACTTGGCCTGCTCTTGAGTGAGAGAAGATGCAAAATCATCAAAAGAAGGCATCATAAATCTAGTACCAAGTGCATCCCTAGTAGCTTAAAAGGTAGAAACAAAAACTGAATAATCTGGTCCAAGCTTAGAAAGAATGGACAATATCAACTAAGAGTCTTCCATTTGAACACCACACTATGACAACTACAATCTAAGAGACTTGAGTTTGGTGAAAAACTCTTGGATGTTGTCAAAAGCCCTAGGATTTAAGCCAATAAGCTCATTCTCTAACTGAAACCCTCTCATAGTATCTTGCTTCCCAAACAAAGACTACAAAGTAGTCCAAACATCATGGGGTGTAGTGCAAGACTCAATATGAAAAATAAGTTCAAAAGAAAGAGAAATAAATAATGCACCATAAGCTTCATCACATCTATTACACCGCTTTCTCTTTTCAGCAGCACTTGTAGGTTCAATTTTTGTACCCATGGTTACCCTGTACAAACCTTTATGTTTCAAGTGAATATCCATTTGTTTTTTCCAACAAAAATAGTTGAATGGAGTAAGGGGTGCAATTTTATGTGTATCCATGATAGAAAA
>CM021104.1:580094789-580127612 GCA_007115665.2 Sequoiadendron giganteum
GCCATCTAGACTAGTCTTCTTCTTGAATACCCATTTACAGCCAACAGGCTTTCGCCCTTCAGGAAAAGGTACCAAATCCTAGGTTTCATTTTTCTTCAATGATTCCATTTCTTCATTCATGGCTTCCAACCAAGAATTTGAATCAAACATGCTAATAGATTCTTTTACAATCCTAGGCTCATCAGTGCTAGCAATCAAAGCATAGGCATAGTTTGAATCTAACATAGAGAAACCATACCTATTAGGTTGTCAATTTTCACATGTAAACCTTCTTACTAGCTGAGGTTGTGGTTCTTCATCTTCAAAACTCTCAGAGCTTCTTGAACTCTCCTTAGTTTTAGGTATTCCATGTAGTTCCTCTCTTTCTAGAGTCTGAG
Source organism: Sequoiadendron giganteum (assembly GCA_007115665.2). Lineage (NCBI taxonomy): Eukaryota > Viridiplantae > Streptophyta > Pinopsida > Cupressales > Cupressaceae > Sequoiadendron > Sequoiadendron giganteum. The sequence goes on from CM021104.1 coordinate 580,095,167, forward strand.
GAATCTAAACTACATCATTCTTATTTTATCTTTTATCTGTCTCTAGATGTGGATCATCTGGAGGTTTCAGCTCATGAAATATTACACTTCTATTGTACAAAACCTTCTCAGTATCAGGATTCCAAAGCTTGTATCGCTTTACACCAACCCCATAACTGATGAAGATACATTTAATAGATTTTTTCTCCAACTTTGATCTTTTCTCATTGGGCACATATACATATGCCTCATAGCCAAAGACATGAATATGTCTTAGAGAGGGCTTCTTACTAGAGGATGTTTCCAAAGGTGTCTTGTCAACAAGAGAAGAACAAGGTGAATTATTTACCAGGTAACATGTTGTAGCCACATCCTCAACCCAGAAATTCTGATCCAGACCAACACTTCTCAACATAATTCTCGCTCTCTCCATTAACGTTTTTTTCAACCTTTCATCTACTCCATTCTGCTATGGGGTATAAGGTTTAGTTTTATGAATTTTAATCCCATGGTCTTTGTAGTACCTTTCAAATTCTATAGAAGAAAACTCACTACCATTATCCATCCTCAAGCATTTAAATTTCCTTTGAGTTTGATTCTCTACCAAAGTTTTAAGTTCTTTAAACCAACTAAACACTTCCGATTTACTCTTAAAAAAGTATATAAATGCCCTTCTCGAGTAGTCATCAATTAAAGAAACAAAATATATAGACTTCGATAAAGAGGAACATTAATTGGACCAAACACATCAAAATGAATATAATCTAGTACACCAAAAGATTTATGAGGACTCAAATAAAATGAAACACGATGTTGTTTTCCATAAATACAGTATTAATAAAAATCAAACTCAAGGTTACAATCATCAAAGCCTTCAAAAATATTTTTATTTTTCAAGGTTTTTAAACCTTTCTCACCTATGTGACTGAGTCTATGATGCCACAACATGGTCTTCTCTGCTATGAGTTTCACCTCCAAAGCATTTGCAGCCAAAGAAGCATCTTCACCTTCCTCTATAGGAACAAATTTTCTTGAATTTACAGAGGCGATGTTGCATTGAACATGACATGTCTCCATATTGTATAGAGTTTCAATACATACAACCTTAGCTAGCACCATTTCACCTCTAGCCATCTTACACCCTTTACTCAAGAAAGAAACTTTCACACCAGCATCATTCAGCTTATTGACCAAAAGTAAGTTACGAGCCAAACCTGGTATGTGTAGTACATCACCAATCCCTTTGATTCTTCTGCTAGGGAATAATATTTTGATTCTTCCATGGCCAAAAATCTCCAATGTTGAATCACTCACCAGGTACACCTTTCCATCACCATACTTCTCATACTTATTGAACCATTCTCTATGATACGTCATGTGAAAGGATGCATCCGAGTCAACAACCCAAACATCATCTGATGCCTAAGTTTCAAAGGCTGTAATGAAGGCATCTACATCACTCTGAGAAGAGTCATTGTCTGAAGCATTACTTTTTTTCTTCTTCTTCTCCTTAAAATCCTTTTGGATATGACCAGGTTTCCCTTAGTTCCAGTATTTCACCTTGGAATTTTTACCAAGAGACTTTGATCTCCCTTAAGATTTTGATTTGGAATTCTTGTCCTTCTTTCCTTTATCCTTTGATCTACCTCGAACAAGAAGGGCCTCTTTGATCATCTCTAAAGACTTCCTTCGCATCTCTTTAGACAACAATGAGGCAACAACGTCTTCCATCTTGAAATTAGTGGTCGTACTTCCAATAGTCATTACAAGATGATCCCAAGTGTCAGGTAATGAACATAAAAAGAGCATGCAACGATCCTTCTCCTCTATCTTCACACATAGAGATGCCAACTCAACAACATTCATATTAAACGAGTTCAGATGGTTTGCAACAGATGTACCTTCTTCCATATTCAAGGAGTACAACTTCTTCCTTATAAATAAGTTATTTACCAAAGACTTTCCTTGATAAATATCACCAAGATTCTTCATAATGAAGTTGCAGAATTCTCCTAATCGACGTTCAGGAGTACAAAATCTGCTAGAATTAGTCTTATCAGACCTCTCACTTTTCTATCTACAAGGTCCCAATCTTCTTGCTTCATAATTTATGGCATAGTTCCAGACACAACAACTTAGAGGTCTCTATCCACAAGAAAGTCTTCCGTTTTGAGTTTCCTTAACTCAAAGTTGTGACCATTGAATTTTTCAATCTCTACTCTACTTGATGTACTTGCCATCTCAAATAGAACTAGGTTCTAACTTTGCAAGACTCCCACTGGAATAGTATTAGCACAAAAAACCAGCCTTACTAACAAGGATAACACAACTGGGCACGCTCTGATACCACTTGAAAGGAAAAGTAGAGGTGTGGAATCGCTTTGCTAACACTAAAAAAATAGAGGAGAAATGAAAAAGACCAGTTTTAAAGCTTCTTAAAACAACTAAGATGACCACATACAAGGTGAAAAGAATAACAAAAATAATCAATCATAGATAACACCATATTTACGTGGGAAAATATTTTCTGGAAAAAACCGACCACACCAAGAGAAGACACTTTGTATTATAGTAAAATAAATTACAAACAAAGCTCACAGTCCTCACTCTTTGATAGTTAGCTCATAACAATAGACTTGAGTTTTTGATAAACTCACTATTACAATACTTCTTTTAGTATACATGTGATGAAGAATCATGTTAGAATGTAGTACTGAAATAAGGATGTGAATGTGATGAATCCGCTTACAAGGAAGAAGAGGAAGAGGAAGATAAAGAAAAATAGATGTCAGATGAAGAGGAAGAATCTTTGTAAAAGAATCCTTAGACTCCTAAATATGTGCAAAATAATCCTTATGAGTATAAAATAATTGGAGACAAAATAAAAGGTGTTCTCACAAGAATAAAAGATTTTATGTTAGAGGAATGGGTAAACCTTCATTTAATTTTTGAAATAGAACCTAAAATTTTCATTGAAGCATGCAGGGATGAGAACTAGGTCAAAGCTATGGAAGAATAATTAAGACATATTGAGAAGAATTGAACATGTGAACTAATCCCAAGGCCAACAAACAAGAATGTGATAGGAACTAAATATGTTTTCAGGAACAAGTTGAATGACAATGGAGAATTTATTAGAAACAAGGTTGTGCTTGTGCATAAAGGCTACTCACAAGTGGAAGGAAAATATTTTGAAGAGACTTTTTCTTTTGCAGCAAGAATGAAGGCTATGAGGATGTTTTTGGATTTTGGAGAATATAAATAATTAAAATTATATTAGATGGATGTAAAGTTTTCATTCCTAAATGGTGAGTTCAAAGAAGAGGTATATATTGAACAAATGAAACAATCTCAGTTATTAAAAAATTCTAATATGGTTTGTAGGTTGAAAAAGGCATTTTACTGACTCAAATAGGCTCCTAGAGTTTTGTATGGAATAATGGATAGGTACTAATTGCAATAGGGATTCAAAAAGGGTAGTGTAAGAAATTCCTTTACTTCAAAGTTGACAAGTATCAGGTTGTAGTTGTGTATGTTAATGACATAATATTTGGAGGAAATGAGGAAATGTGTAAAAGGTTTGTAGAGGAGATAAAAAATGATTTTGACATGTTAATATTGGGAGAGATGGCTTTCTTCATTAGGTTACAAATTATTCAATCAAAAACATATATATTCATTACATAATCAAAATATGTTAAGGAAATGTAAAATAAGTTTGGAATGGAAGACTCTAAAATAGTATGTACTCCCATGGTTACTAGTTATAAATTGAGAATAAATGATGAATCACTTAAGATATATTAGACCAAGTATAGATCCGTGATTGGTGGATTACTATACCTAACTACAATTAGACCTGATATTATACAAACAATATGTGTTGTGGAAATATTTCAAGAAGATCCTAGAGAATCATATGTGGCAATAGTCAAAAGGATATTCAAAAATTTGAAGAGAACTCTAGACTATGGTCCATGGTATTCTAAGGATATTAACTTCTCTTTTAGTGCTTATACAGGTGAAGATTGGGAAGTTTGTGCAAATGATAGAAGTACAAGTGGAGGCACTTTCTTCCTTAGAAATAAAATAGTTTATTGGTTAAGTAAGAAGTAGGATTCAATGTCATTATCTATTGCAAAGGAAAAATATATTGTTGTAACATTTTGCTATGCACAGGTTTTGTGGATGAAACAAACATTAAAAGATATCAGAGTATCATATGATGAACCTATCTCTATCCTGTGTGATAATATAAGTTCTACCAACATTTCAAAAAATACAGTAATGCATTTCAGAAAGAAGAATATCTCTATCTGGAATCACTTTCTAAGAGAGAAATTTTTTGAGAATGAAGTAAAGTTAGAGTATGTACCTACAAAGGATTAAAGAGAAAAAACTTTCACAAAGGCTCTTCCAAAAGATATATTTGAGTATCTTAGAAACAACCTCATTTTATTGCACCTCCTTTCAACAAGATGCATAAGTTGGTGCATTTATTCAAGGGAGTAAATAAAAATGTATTGTGTTTCATCAATTGGTGAAGGCTACCTCTCAAGGGGTGTACCTGTAGTGGTGTCTTTGGTTAGTGCAATCAAGGTTATCATATATTGTGGCTAAAAGTGAGAGATAGAAGTGAAGTGTGTAGGTTTTTCCATTTTCAATTAATGTCAAAGGTGGAGAGAGATAAAGAAAACCAAAATGTAAGAAATGTACAAATAAGGGGCAATCTTGAGTGTTGGTGATGGAAATTTTTTTTTTTGTTGATGGTTTTTCAATAGGTTCTACCATCAATAAAAAAGTGGTAGATTCTTGTCATTAGTGTTGTCATTGATTTTAAGCTCTAGTGTGGTCATGGTAAGAAGGTGTTTGTGGTGTTGAGAAAGTGTTGCAAATATAGTAGGGTCACTTGGTTTCCATCTTCTTTTGAGAAAATTTATATAAAGATTTAATAAGGTGCTAGGTATGTATTCGATATTGTACTCCATATTTCTTCATGCTTGAAGATGTGCCTACGAGGTTTGGATTCCATGATTAGTAGTCTTTGAATGTAGTATACCTAGATTTTTAGGTTTTGGATCATGTAGTAGTAGATGTGTTTGATAGTGTGTTGGACTATCTCTGACTTGTAAAGAGGGTTGGCTAGGAGAAATGGAATTGTCCCACATTTCTCTACACTAATGTTTTTTGTATTACAGATTTGCAAATGTGCTAATGATGATTTTCTCTATTTTCCTTTGGATTTTTTGGTGTTTAGATCTTTTGCAAGCTTGGTTCATGAGTTGTGTCTCAATGGTAGTTTGACTAGTTGCATATGATGATAATACTATCAATTGCATGTGTTCATGCCATTTTGTTCGAATATTTTGTTGGTTTTGGAATATTGCAATATGTTGTGTAATGTTTCTATGTGTTCCACAAGACGTTTCTAGACCTAGTGCAATGTGAATTTGGTTGCTTGGTAGAATTCATTCCGATTTATCCAACTTAGCATGCTAGTGCTATTTGTGGATGTGCTTCGTGGTTTGTGGAAGATTAGTGTAGCATGGATGTGTAGATTTGGGTCCTAGTAAACCTTTGGTGTGGTGTTCCTTCACTTATTTTAACCATGGAACTATTTGGTGTTGACCTATTCGGTGGTTGCACATTTGTGGTACATACTTTTAATTGAAGTTGACTTGGAGAAGGTTATTTGTGGTTGCAGTAGATATATATGCAAGGTCAATTATGTGAGAATTGTGAGGAAACTTTGTGGTGTGAAATAATGTATATATGTCATCAATTGTTGTGATCTATGTGTGGGCATGAACTCCTAAGGCTATCCAAAGAATTGAATAGAAGGTGTCTACATTTTAGTGTGCTTTAAGTTGCTTGATGCATCAAATCGAAGGTTGGGGAGGATTGTGGTGGTTTCTCCTATTTCTCTAAGGTCGTGAATCTCATTTTAATAGTTTCTTTATAGTCTCTTTCTATTTGGAAGAAGTGATCTTCCTCAGTAGTGAGTCCTTTGTTTGTGAGACTATTTATTTTGGATAGGGAGTCCTTTGGGCTACGAGCCCTTCTAGGTGTAAGCCTTTTGTAGTCGATGTTGATATTTATAGATATCTTAGTTAATCATCACCTTGGTTTCCCTTGATTAATATTTTCCATGTAAAATCATTTTTTCTATTCTCTATGGTTGTCGATGTGTTGACATTTTGTTTATTTACATTCATGCTAATACTTAATAACAATTTAAAGATTAATGAGGGTTTGAAGATTTTAATGCATAATTGGTTCACCCCACTCTCATTTTTCTTGTGTGTCTAACACCATCTACTAGTCAATTTTTATTGACCAATTAGATCAACCCAACCCCAAGCATGAATAGATTTTGTGGAATAATCTCTACTCATGAAACCTCTACTAATAAAGGCATGATTTTTATAGAGCCATGCATTTTTTTGGCAATTTTTTATTTTTATTGCATGTCGATATTGCTTTGTGCCAAGTATAAATTCATTTGGATGAGGTGGTTTTTGATTGAGTGCTAGGATTTTCAATTGAAGAGGCTACTATTTTTGACAACATGGACGGATAGTAAAACCACGGGCCATGTGGGAGAGATATGTGGGTCTCATCTTCCAAGACTAGAGAGGGGTGTAAATTTGAAATATGAGTCTCTCTTTATGTGCCTTGCACCTACATTGGAAATTAGAGGGGACACAAAAAATTCACATAGGAGTCTCTTTGTAAATCCCAGTAGAATCCTATGTCTAAAATATCAGTTCAAACTTGCTCAAATATATGACCCATAGAGAGTAAGTTATCTTTATCACATGCAGTCAACCTCTTTTCATTGCATGAAGATGTGTTCATCATGTGCAGATGTGAAGAATCTATTCAAAATTTTGAGGAATTAATTTTTGGCAAGCCATGAGATATAGGAATCTCGTGGAGACTTGATCCCCTCTATGGTGCTTGAAGGAAACCAAACCCATTGTCTCATTCCTTACTCCATTGGTTTTCATCCCTTGCCACATGAAACACCCTCTCACATGTAGGATTCACACTCACTCAGCCATATCATGGGAATATTGAGAGGTGTGAGCTTGCATATGCAAGCCATGGGCCCTTGATTACTATATAGAGATGTGAACTATCATCCTTCATCAGTGAGTAGAAGGGGGATAGGTCATTGTGTTGGAAACTTGAGAAATGGCGTGTTGTTTTGGAACTAGTGTAAATTCCAATAGGACTCTCTCTCAATTGGTTGGATTCTATATTTGTAGTTACACTCCTATGAACCAAAAATTATGTTTGTACTAGAATGATCTCCACCTCTTTGAATTGTTCTTCCTCTACCTTCTCTTTTATCTATTTGGTTACATAGTAAAAAAAAATTTAACATTTCACATTTTAAATTTTTTTAATTAAAATTACAAAATGATGTCACACTTTTAGCCAGCTTATTAACATAGCTGAGTTTAAGCATTTCTAATTAAAACTCAATTTTGGTCAAACATATAATCTAGTAATATTTATTCTAGCTAATGTAGATATTTCTACAACTTTTCCATTTAAAATTATTGGCTAAATGCATATCTAACACCAATTTGAGGCCAATTTACTAAATAAATATTAATTTAATAAGCTTGATTTTTCAAGAACTCCTACTCATGTAAATATATATTTTTTAAATATGAAAATACCTTTCTGTAGATCCATAAGTATAGTTCTCAAATATATATATATATATATATATTAATAGTTTAATTATTAATTATTAATTATTATTTATTTTTACTAAAAGTAGGTTATGAGAACAAAACATTAGGTTTGTTACCATGTCAAGAAAAATTAATAAAACTTATTAAGAAAACTTGAGAAAAATATGATACACTCTACATAAAAGAATCTATATCAAGATAGTATAATTTTTTTTTCCATTCTAGATAAATGTTTAATATAAAAGTTAATCTCAAGTGGAAATAGTTGGGTTTTCATACACACACATTTCAATATTTATTTATATACATATATAAATCAAAATTTGAAAACATAATATCCATGCACTAAAGTTTCAAGTTATAAATACACATAAAACATTGAAGGAAAAAAATAAAATACTATTTAAATATTGGCATTCCATGTAACTTCATTTTTTAACATTTTATCAGCAACTACATTATAGTGTCAATTAGTAAAACACTATTTTAAAACAATTTTTGATTTTTTTCAAAAAAGTACAAAAATAGAATATACAAAAAAATACACATTTCATTCGTTTACATCATTTAAAAATTTAAAAAATATATGTCACTTTTTAATAGTTCAAGTTTAAAATTTGGATCAGTGTTTGTTGTTTCCTTTATAAATATGTGACACAAATTTGAAATTTTATTCTTTTGTTATCAGAATTTTATAAATCTTAATAGTCAAGACTAACCATGTGAAAACAAATCAAACTGCCAATTTTTTTTTCCATAATTAAAAATCTGTAAAATAGGAGTCAATATTATTTTGTAATGAATCTGGCAAAGGGAAAGTGATAGGGAGAGGTGGAATTTTTTTTGGTATTGATAAAAAAATTTAAAAGAAGACTCAATTTTTTCTTTTGATGAGTTTGGAAAAGTGGGATTTTTTTTAGTTTTGTAAAGAGAAAAGGATTATCATAATGGAGGCTTCATTTTACTTCTTTTTTTAATCTTTTATTGAGGTTTGCGAGATATAACTTAATATTTTGTTCTTAATCAACCTCATGAAAATAAACTTGTAGAACTCAAATAATAAATAATTTTACAAATGCACTCATATAAGGTGCCACTAAACTGAATTTATGTTCCTTACAGAGGGAATTTGAGAAATTATTATACATACACTAAATTACAGAGTCTAATGGGGGCCTATTCCATCGCAGCATGGATTCTTTTGATTCTAACCTTATGCAACTATTTCTTGGATCACTCCTTGTACATCTTTGCATTCCTTATGTTGGTTCCTAAAATTGCATTTATTACAAACCCTAAGAGGATTTCAAGCTCTATGGTCAAGTTCGCAATGTTTTGGTCAATGAACAAAGCTAACCAATATGGTTTAGAACTCCATTCACTTTAGGCTCCGCTAGACCTACATGGGTGTACCTAAATAATGGAGTACATTTAAGGGTTGTGTGTACTCTTTAATTATGATGATTTATCTACACTGACATATAAATGTGATATAGATGCAAAGCTAACAACTAATCCTACTACAAATGTTTGAAAATTGAATGTGTAGATAAGGTTTGTAGTATTATTTTGAAATGTGTGTGATTAGTTCCCACTTGAATTGGGTAAATGGATTCGAGATGTACATGATATGTGGATCCTCCTTGGATTAACTCTAATTTCTCAACACTTTTGGATGTTTATACTTTGTATAAACATGCAAAAATTTCAGTTATTTGGGTTCTTTTTACAAATCCTAGTGATAAACCTAGGTTACTATGATGTTTGAAAGGGTTTTTAATTCTTATGTGAAGGAAAACAATTAAGATAATTAATTTAAAATGACTTTAATTTTGCGTAGAAACCTACTAAAAATAATCTCTTAATTCTTTTCTCATAGAAACCAATTAATGAAATCACACAAAGGCTGTAGATGTGTCTTGACAAGTTAATTATATATTTGATTAAATTAATTTGAATAATAGAGAACAACCACTTTGGAGATATCCAAATTAAGTGTATGAATTAATACTGATAGAATAGTTGGAGACCATAAATTAGGCAACCAGTTAAAATTTTCTCCTACATTATATTTCTTCAAATGATAATACAATTTAAATTGGAAGTCTTTTATGCTTACTATTCTATGACTAGATGATAATAATTATGATCATCATATAAAATTGGCCTTAGTTTCCCTTATATATGGGAAGTGTTGGAAAAACAAGGATAGACAACTGAGAGGGACGTGAATGGGTTTTTAACAAAATCAAACTTATACAACATTAATAAACCTTATATCATAGATCTGACAATTAGCAGCACAAGCATTAAATGAACAACACATAAGAGACACATGAACACCAATATTTTATATGTGGAAACCCTGTTAGGGGAAAAACCATTATGGATGTTAATCCACAAGATTATACCCTGTTAGAAGTATAATGAAGAATAAAAAGTGAATGCACTTACATTCAGGTGCACTACCTAGAGCACACTGCTCAAAGGGAAGGATCACTTCCTTACATACACTAATCATATTAAATCCATCTGATGAAGTTGATCTGAGAAATTAGCTTCTAAAAAAACCTGATTACAGTTCTATTTAGGCACACAAAAACCTCTTTAAACTATTCCACCCTCTACTCAAACTATTCCACACTCTACTCTAAATGACCTGACCTTTATTCAAACATATAAATATATTTTACACTTGAGCACACCCCACTAAATGAGGAAAAAACTCTCATATATATATATCCACTATACAGATTTACAACCAATATTCAGTCGGTCACAAATAAAGAATGAATTACAACTGTCGGCCTCGATGCATGAATAAATTACAATGCACAACAAGAAAAGTTAATCAAAACGTAGTGATGGCCCAAAAAAAAACCTCCAAACATTCCAAACAATAAAATATTATATCTTCATGGATCCACAACATGCTAACATCATCATGTCGCCCAAAAACATGAAAACACAGGCACACATCAGAAGAATATTTGATCACAAACACTTCAATCAATGTGGATGTACATCAAGGATAGAGCATGATATAGACTCATCCATGAACATCACAATTACATGCAAAGCACATGAAATTACAAGAATTTTATCCGCTTCAACCAAGAACACCATATATAGAAACTAAGTAAGTGTAGGCACACATATCTTCATAAATTCCACAAATCTTTATGTGAACCTCTAAAAATTTCAAACAACGTACTAGAGAGCTTTAGACACAAATCCTTTGAAGTGCACCTTAAGATATTCAACACACAAAGCTTTACAACATTCTGATCTTCTCAGCTCCATTGGTTGCCTGTACTATATTTTTTACAATTTTCTCAATATACTCGACATATATATCCTTAAGAAGATTCAATTCTAATATTGTTGACATCAATGACAACCACATATCAGAAACAAAACCACAACATCCAATAATCTCCCCCTTTGGCATTGATGGCAACACATGATGTGAAAAATAATACCATCAACCCAACTAGCTCATCTTCAACAATCTCGCCCTGAGATTGTGCACTCTTTCCTGTTTGCTTCATTTCTTTTATTTACCACATTTTTCACATTGTTTCTCTCTCCATTTGACATCAATGGCAAAGTTACACATGCTCTAATCAAAAATTTGAATCATCTGACTACTCCCCCTGAGTAGAAGCCACCACAACATCAATTTGGAATGAGATATGGCTATGAATCTACAAACTGATGCAAATACCTACATCTCAGTTCTGATCAGGAGGGGAAATCACCCCTATCTATCCTCTGAGGTACTCAAAATTATCCTTAGGAAATGGCTTGGTAAATATATCTACAATTTTATTTTTGGTAGGTATGTACTCCAATCTAACTTCTTTGTCACTTACTTTATCTCTCAAGAAGTGATACTTCATGGATACATATTTTTCTTTGAATGAAACAATAGATTATTAGAAATGTTAATGGAAATTTAATTTTCATAGAATATGGAAATAGGTTCTTCATACTCAATTCTGACATCTCTCAAGATTTTCTTCATCCACAATACTTGGGTACAACTATTTGCAACAACAATGTACTTTGCCTCAGCATTAGATAATGAAACTAAGTTATTCCTTTTTCTTAACCAAGATACCATCTTCTTACCTAAGAAGAATGCACCACCATTGGTACTCTTCTGGTCATCTACATCTCCTTCCCAATCAACATCAATAAAATAAATTAGATTAAGATCATCATCCTTAGGATACAAAAGATCAAGATTAACTTTCACTTTTAGATATCTAAATATTAATCTTACAATAGTCACATGGGACTCTTTAGGATCAGCTTGAAATATAGAAACCATGCACACACCACTCATTATATCTGGCCTAGTGTGAGTCAAATAGAGTAATCCACCAATCATTGACCTGCATCTTGTCTGATTTTATTTGGGAGAATAATTTTTTTGTGTGCAATTTTGCATCTTGTCACCATGGGTGTACCGATTGGTTTTGAATCTTTCATTCCAAACTTTTTTTGTAACTCTTTCACATACTTAGACTAATATATGAAGATTCCATCATCTAATTGAGTGATTTGGAGTCCTAAGAATAATTGTATCTCTCATATCATTGAAATTTCAAATTCACTTTCCATTTCATCAAAAAACTTCATACACAAATCATCATCACCTTAAAAAATAATATCATCAACAAAGACTTCAATGATCATTTCTTTGCTTTGATCCATCTTGAAATATAGATTATTGTCAACAATACCTTTGTTGAATCCAAATTTCAACATGTATCTATCCAATCTAGCATACCAAGCTCTAGGAGATTTTTTTAGTCCATAAAGAGCTTTCTTCAATCGACATAACATGTCATTTTCATCAGTCAAATGAAATCCATCTGGTTGTTCAACATAAACTTCTTCTTCTAGTTCACCATTTAGAAATGTCGACTTTAAATCCATCTGATATACTTTGTAATTCTTTAAAATAACATAAGATATAAGTAATCTAATAGCTTCAATTCTAGCAACAAGAGAAAAAATTTCTTCAAAATCAATACCTCCCATTTTTTAGTATCCTTTGCAAACCAATCTTGCTTTGTTTTTCACCACATCACCTTGTTCATTTAGCTTATTCTGGAGCACCCACTTGGTTCCAATCACATTTTTGTTCTGAGCTCTAGGAACAAGATCCCATGTATCATTTTTCTATAATTGCAATAGTTCTTCTTTCATGGCTTCCATACAATTTTCATCCTTACATGCTTCATTGATATTTCTAGGCTCATATTTAGAGATTAGACAATATTCTTCCAAAATTCTTCTTCTAGTTTCCACACCTTTCCTCTTGTCTCCTATGATCTGACTATCAGAATGATTTCGTCTTACATACTTATGAGTTTTGAGATTTTCTCTTAACTCTTGTTCTTGTGTTCTTTCTTTTGCACTTCCGCTATTTTTTGTTTCTTGATTCCCTTGGTTCACCAAAACAATTTGAAGCTGATTTTGTGAGTGAACATTAATTTCATTATTAGTACCATCATATTGATCATGTGAATCATAACCACTAGATCTAGATGATTTACCAATATCTTCATCAACCTTGAAATTTGCACTTTCAACCATTTTCTTCAACCTTTTATTAAAGCACCAGTAAGCTTTGATTTGAGTAGAGTATCCTAAAAAGATTCCTTCATCACTTTTAGCATCCAACTTACCTATATCATCATCTCTCTTGATGTAGAATTTTCTTCAAAAGTTTTTGAAATACTTGATAGTAGGCTTATAACCAAACCATAGCTCAGAAGGTGTCTTACCAAAATTACAATTGACATTCACCCTATTAATGGTGTACACAACAATACTTACAACTTATCTCTAGTAGAAATGAGAAACATTTGATTCCAATATCATGGTTCTGGCAGTGTCTAGAATGATTATGTTCTTTCTTTCAACAAATCCATTTTGTTGAGGGGTCTGAGGAGTAGATAGTTGTCTTTGGATTCAATACTCTTCAAAAAAAGAATTGAATTCCCATGATTTAAATTTACCACCTCTATCTGACCTTAGACATTTGATCTTTTGACCTGTCTCATTCTCTGCCATAGATTTAGAAATTTAGAAATTTTCGAATGCTTCAAGTTTTTCTCTCAAGGAAGCGACCCATATCATTCTAGAATAATCATCAATGAGAAACATAAAATAACTTTCACCTTTTAGGCTTATAATTTTTTTAAGGACCACATAGATTAGTATGTATCAAATCCAGTACTCCATTAGAGCTATACTATTTTCTCCAAAAATAATTCTCGTTTTTTTCCCATCTATCATTCCTTGCACATAGTGTTAGTAGGCTTCATTAAGATAGGTATATCTCTAACTGCTTGAGTAGAGATTATCTTGAAAATGTTATCAAAGTTCACATGACACAACCTCCTATTCCATAACCAGCTTACATCAATTTGAGCAATCAAACAATTTTCACTAGAAGCACTGAATTGAAAGATATTACCTTTTGTATTTGTTCCTAAAGCAATCATATTTCCTAAACTTCCCAATATTCTGCACTTACCATTCTTGATCTACAGATTGTAACCTGTGTCTAGCATCTGTCCAACACTCAAAAAGTTATTCTTTAAGCCTTCTACATAAATAACATCACTATTATTTTTCTTACCACCAAAAGAAATAGTGCCTCTGCCACGAATCACACCCAAAGTGTTATCTCCAAACCTCACAACACCACCATCATATTTTTTCAAGCTTAAAATTTTGGTTTTATCACCAATCATATGATGTGGGAATCCACTGTCAATTACCCACTCATCTTTCTCTTCCACTTTGACTGCAAGAGATTTCTCAACATTCACATTACTAACAGATTCAGTGGACACCTGTACATTTTCTTTGATAGCAATAAATACACATTCATCTCCATTTCAAGTTTATTTATCAAATTCTTCATCAGTTACACCTTTATCATAATAGCACTTTCTTTGAAATCTAGTGTTCACAAGTTTGTACTTTGAAACTCTTTTAGGAAATCTAGATGCAAAATGACCTATCTTATTACAATAAAAAATTTAATAGGTAACTTTCCTTTGTATTTACCATTACCTCTTGATTCTCTGTTCACAATCAATGCTTCTAGTTCTTCCAATTGCTTTTCTTCATCTTCAATTTGCTTCATCTCATCTTCATATCAGAATATTCTCTTGGAAATTTCTCCTAAATCATATCTCTAGTTTCTTTTCTTGGATACAGTAGCCTTCAAAGAAGATTTCGTCTTAGGAGCAGACTCACCAAATTCACTCAATTCAAATGCAACAAGTTTTCCAATCAAGATGTCTTTTGTAATATTTGTCACTTTCCCGAGTTCTTCAATAGCATGAGATTTTGTCTTGTAAGAAGGGGGCACATATTAAGTATCTTAGCCATAATTTCATTATCATCCAAATCTCCACCGACACATCTAATTTCCATCACCAACTCATTTATATTATGTGAGAAGGAAAATATGTTCTCATTTTCACTCATCTTCAAGCTCTCCCATTTTCCTCTTAGAATTTGTAGCTTACCACTTTTCACTAATGCATCTCCTTCATAAAAAATTTCCATCTTTTTCAAAATATGGCATGTAGTCTTCAATCCCATCACATTTGTCATCTCTGAATCTGTCAAAGCACTCAATAGTGTTTCTATTGCCCTAGTATTAATTTATACTTTCTTGATCTCATCTTCAGAGGAAGGACCATTCTAAGGAATCGTATATGCAATTTGTGTCATTTCCCAGAAAGGTGCACCAATGCACCTTAAATGACATTCCATCCTCAATTTCCATAGAGATTAGATCGTATCATCGAATCTAGGGCTATCCTTTTTGAATTATGCCATCTCACATCACCTAAATTTGTTAAGCTTCCTTTTGAGGAACTAGCTATGATACAAATTGTTGGCAAAACAAGGATAGAAATCTGAGAGGGGGGGTGAATAAGTTGTTATCAAAATCAAACTTATATAACATTAATAAACCTTATCTCACAAATCTAAAAATTAGCAAAACAAGAATTAAATCAACAACACATTAAAGACACATGAACACCAATATTTTATACATGGAAACCCCATCAGGGGAAAAACTATGATGGATGTTAGTCCACAAGATTATACCCTATTAGAAGTAAAATGAGGAAAAAAAAAGGAATGCACTTGCATTCAAGCACACTACTTAGAGAAAACTACTCAAAGGGAAGGCTCACTACCTTACATAAAGTAATCAATTGAAATCCATCTGATGAAGTTGAACTAAGAAATTAGCTTCTATAAAAGCCTGATTACAATTCTAGTTAGGCACACAAAATCTTCTTCAAACTCTTCCACCCTCTTCTCAAACTCTTCCAAATGATGCTTTGAATTATATGACCTTTATTCACACATTTATATCACTTGTACACTTGAGCATACCCCAATAAATGAGGAAAAAAATCTCAAATATATATCCACTATACGGATTTACAACCACTATTCAGTCGACCACAAATAAAGAATGAATTACAACTGTCGGCCTTGATACATGAATAAATTACAATGCACACCAACACAAGTTGATCACAACATAGTGAGGAACCAAACAAACACATCCAAACATGCCAAAAAGTAAAATATTAATCCTCATGGATTTGCAACATGCTAACATCATCATGTTGGCCAAGAACATGAAAACTCAGACACACATTAGAAGAATCTTCGATCATGAAAACTTCAATAAATGTGGATGTACAACAAGATAGAGAATGATATAGAATCATCCATGAATGTCATAGGTACATGTGGAAAAAATGAAATTACCAGAATTTCATCTGCTTCAACCAAGAACACCATCTATAGAAACTGAGTAACTGTAGACACATAGATCTTCATAACTTCCATAAATCTTTATGCAAACCTTTAAAAATTTCGAACAAAATACTATAGAGTTTCAAAAACAAACCCTTTGAATTGTACCTTCATATCTTCAACACTCAAAGTTTAACAACATTCTAACCTTCTCAGCTCAACTGGCTTCTTGTACTATATTTTTTACATTTTTTCAAAATCCTCAACATATACAACCTTAAGCAGATTCAATTCTAATAGTGTTGACATCAATGACAACCACATATTAGCAACACAATCAAAACATCAAAAATCAAGCAACAAGGTTCAGGTCATTACATCAAAAGTGGTGTCGTTTCATTTATATTTTTCTAATCAAAAGATAAAATCCTAAAAAATGTAGTGAATGATAGACAAGAGATAACTAATGAATCTCGGAGCACTTCGTGACACACCACAGTTTTTTAATCTCCATAAAGTACCTATGATCACTGAAGATCTATCAAAGGTACTTCCTCCATGATAATGTATTCAACATTGCATGACTTCTATGAATTTTGTTCCTTATGTTTCTCAAGCAATAAACAAATTCAAACTAGAAATATTCTCTATATATCATTCACTAGCATATGTATCTATGTTGGTAATTATATCTTTCATAAATGTAATCCATATAAATAATCCCTTCAATTTGTGTATGGGTATTTCAAATACTATCGATTCACCATTTATCCAACTCAAAGCTTGTAGTAGTAGTTGGTTCAACTCATCTTTCCATTCTCTCTGGTGTTTAAGATTACTTGTACCATCAAAGAAAGATGGGAATGGGATAGCTAGTGGCTCCTCAAAATGATCAAGATCCTCTATGATTTAAGTTTAAAACTTATTATGTATGTCCATTAGCTCATCAATATTCTTAAGTACTTGGTCATTCACATTTTATTTGGCCATCAAATCCTCTTTCTTTTCCATTATCTGGTGCCACAATATTTTGTGCTCTTGAAAATCATCATATGTTTTGGTGTGAATTGTCCAAAATTGATTAGCTTATCCTAATAACTTCTCAAATATCTTTCTAATTAGTCTTGAGGCCTTCTCAAATTTGGTTATTTTCATCTTTATTTCCAATTAATCACATTTCTTTTGAACCTTTTTCATCTTATTATTTAAGTATATACTTTTTGAAATAGCCTTTAGTACCTTATTCTTACATTCCACCAATGGAGAGTAGGTGCCTGAAGAAGAGGGTAACTTATCCTTGTATTTGACTACTTCTTTTCATAACCTCTCATTCTTAGAAATGTACTTCTTGTTATATTTCACTAATTTTAAATTTATACCTTGGTAAATTTTAAAATATTGGTATTTAGCTCAATATTTTCCATGGGGTCAGTGTCACACTCTCTGTACAAGAAGATGCCTAAATACTTGGCCTAGGTCACTAGTAATAATAGGTCTTTTCTCTGGTGGGTACAGGGCCCAAATTAGAAGAGTTGAATTATCTAGGTTGTATCCAGAACAAGTATAAATATTATCACTTTCTTCAATAGTTAATTGCAAATATTTTTGCTATATTTTCCTAAAACTATCAAATATAATGGTAGAGATGATATCACATCCAAGGGGAAGCATAAATCTAGCAACCTGTAACATCTCTCACCCCTTTTCAAGATTAATTTACTCCATCTCTTGATCCAATTCTCTATGTAATTCATCTCGGACCTCATCTTCTTTGTCAAGATGGATTTCTTTTATTCTCTCTCTTATCATCCTACCCGTGTATTCATAGACAATTGTCTTGAACTCAAGAGACTTGGAAAAAGCATCATTTGAAGTAAATTTTTTACTTCCACTATGCTTGGCATCATGAGAAAGTTGATTGTATGCCTCAAACATAACAAAAGTCCTTTTAGGTAGAGGTTCATGCTTCTCAACAATAGGTTTATTTATCTATACAATTTCAACTTCATCTTGAACATCTCCTTCACTTTTCATAGGTGTATCAATGGAAAAACTGATGTTCGGGGTAGGTGGTGGTGATATGTGGAAAAAGGGAATTATATACTTAGCTTATGTTTCTACAACATATCTTGTTGTAGGGGAATATTCTCTCCTCTAAAATGTTAAAGGAGGTACATCTTTGATCAAATCAGTTTCACGTTGAATCATTTTACCCATTCTCTTCAGAGGGCCTTCAATATCAGAAAGAGCCCCAAATTATAGTGCATTATGATTAATTTTCCATGATTTAGCCATCATTATCCTATTATACATATCCCTCCTTGATGAATTGCATTCATTAATGTTTTTTATCAAGTCATCATCTATAGAAGAACATGTTTATACCCTTTCAACTTCTTTGTCAACTTACCATTATTGATGAAATTCTTAGGATAAATTGTTAATTTTCTTTCATTTCCTTTGGGTAAATTTTAATGTTCTAATTTATCATCAATAACTTTGTGTCCCTTCTAAGAAACATCAGTAAAATGATCGAAACAAAGAGTACTTGGCATAAGAAACTATTTTCTATAACTTTTTAAATGCAAAAAATATAAACAAGCTAATTGTCTAACTATTTCCAAGTATGCTACTCTATCTAAAACTATCCTTGGTAAGAGGAATGGTGCCCTTTAAAAATATAAACCCTAATATTTGTACAATACTCATAAACATACCAGTCGCCCCAATTGTAATTTACTTTCCTCTATGATATTTCTCTTTGGGTCATAAAAACCTTTGTATTTTTGGTTGCAGGTTGTAATCATAAGGGTGACAAAGAACTTTGTAGAGTGGCTTCACAAAATATTCTTCAAAATATAAGTCATGTGATCTCATGCATTTGATGTCCCATATTGAAGTCCACATCTGCACCAGCCTAACAATCCCATTATTGTCTATGTTCCTTATTTATAAGTGATCACTCTATAATCCAATAGATTTTTCCTCTTATAAGATAAGATGGATGTACAATGAATACTATCTACAATAGATGGTATTGTTATTATAAATGGAGGTGAGTGCATTATTGAGGGTTTTTCCCAATACTTTGTGTAATCAAAAGGTATAGAATGCTAATTTTGAATTTTGGCTGCTAAAACCATTGGGGCTATGGAAATTAGGGTGGGTATATATATTCTTGAGACTTGAATAGTAGAGTAGCATGTGTACTAAAACTATTCTTCAAACAATTAAGCTGAGAATGAGGGGTGCTCACTTTTTGAAAACTTTTTGAATCTATTTCCTTCATCTTGAGGTCTGTGCAAGAGAAGCGTCCACCTCCTATAGCTGACATCCATACTATGGTATTCATCTAGAAGGTATTTGATCTTAAATTTCATATTCATGCTCAAATCCCATTGAAAAACCATAGAGATGTAATTTATTGTAATGAGTACAAAGGATGACCCATCATCTAAATGGATTGTATGTGTCTATGGGATATATAGATTTTCTAGTGCCTTCATTAATTCTGCATTGATAAAGACATTAGGCACTAATAGTTTTCCAAAATTAAGTCTCCATAGGTTAGATATTGGCCTATGTCTATACACTTTCTTGTAATGGTATATAAATAGGTCTATGCAACTCTTTTAGTCCACAAATCCCCTAATACCATTGTTTATCCTCTAATTTATTAGCTCTCAAATTTAATTGGATGTTTCTTGTACATCTCAGTTAAGAACCTGGGTATTGGTCGATTAAATCTTGATTTAAATGTTTGGTATCTAACTTCTTCCTTTTAGTTTTGGACGATTGTAATGTACTTTCCATTGATTTAAAAAATGATGTAAACCCTACTTTGTGATTATTCTTTAACTAGTATAAATAGAATAAATTAAATTTAGGTTTGGTTACTTACTTGATCTGGTCACATCACCTTTGTTTTTTTGTGTTAACAATCACCACTGGACTCCTCATCTCATTTATGTTTAATCGTAAGAGAGTTCTTCAAACTAGACAAAACTAAATTTTCTATTTTTAACTTGCTCATTTTTGGTTCATAAATGACAAATGATGTCAAATTTCATGTCATTATTTCTATTTTGAATATCACTCATTGATTTTCTTTTCATCACCACCAATTTATTTCTTTGAGGTATTGTTGACATATCACCTTAGGTGAGTTAATTCTTTTGCTACATTGAAGTGACCAATTCCATATCCTTGTTGACCTTCATTTCTCTCCTTGATAAATGCTAGGATTTTTAATCTTTAGGGGCTTTGGAGGGACACGTTATGAATTCATACCAGTATCACCATATTTTCTTAAAACATTCTTTGTAGGTGGTTTCTTCGATATTCTCTTATGTTCAAAAATTTACGGAGGAAATAAATGTTATCATTTTATCAAGAGGATTAATATCCTTGTTCATCCAATATGCATTCTTCCCTTCAATGAAATATTTGGTTTAGTTGTTCACTTCTTGATTTTAGGGTTATCAAAGGGATTGATCTTTGAATTTTACTGATATAGATCCCTCTCCTCGATATTTCTCTGATTGATATGTTCCTTTTGGTTTTTGGGAAGTCTAGGAACTAGTTTCTCCAATGTTTCAAAATCCTTTCACGCTCCTAAATTTATTCTATTCCCTTTTATAATGTAGATATTTATATACCCCCATGCTCCCTTTGGGTTAATATTGATGTCATTCCTGACTTCTAATCACTGTTAATGATTTTTGAAAGGCTCCTGACAGTCTTTCTGAACTCTCGACTAAATGCCACCACGTTTCACCAAACCACTCATTGAAGGGAAGCTTCCCTTCCCTTCTCTTTTAGATCTCAATTTCCTACCATGTAGCCTTCGCTCATGCAAAGTTTTGGTGGGCCTCTCAAAAAATGTTGATAATGGAGACGCTGCCACATGTATTCTCATCGTAAGCTCTCATCAAAGGATGAGGAGAACAAACTACGGGTTGTGAAATACTGCCATGTGTTCCTTCAGCATAGCTGCATACAAAGAGGGAAGTGATGCAATCACTAAGCTACCATACTGCCATGTGCTCTAACTACTTTTGCTAAGAGGTGACACTTGTTCACATAGTGTTGATCGAGACAACTGCCATCATTTGTAGGGAATGTATCTAGCTAGAAAATGACTAGGTTCATGCTCGAGAATATTTCTTTTACAATGGTTGTGATGAATCATTTTTTTAAGCATTATGATTCATGATAAGACATATTTTTATGATCTTTCAAGCGGTGGAGGCCCTTGGCTATATATATTGCTTCTCTTGGAGGAGTTAGGGAGTTGGTTGTTTTTTACCAGTTACTAGGTAATTTTAAAATTAGAAATTGAAGAGTTGATTATTGCTAGTTTTAAATATCTATAGAAGGATCAATAAGACATCATGAATTTTTTTTATTTGATAGCTGTAAAAGACTCACAGACTGTGCCCTTGCAATTTGGCCTTTTTGTCTCTTAACTATTGATAACACTATACTCTTTTGTTTTTGCATAGTTATATGTAACTCCAATAATTTGAATAGAATATTGATTTAGAACCATGTATTTGACTCTTTCTTTTTAGTATAGCTCTATACAAAAAAAATTATTTCATGAAATAAACTATTCGAGTCTTTCCCTTTAATGTTCGTTATTTCAAAAATAGCAGATTGTTGAATGTGCCCTTAGATTATATTTTTAAGATAGATCTATCGTGCCTTACATATAAACCTTGGCGCATCACCCTAGTTAGATATTTTTATTTTGTATCTGCTTCATTTTCCCATTTAAAATCCTAGTTATAGAAGAGTTGAATTCTTTAAAATCTAGAGGTTACTCAGTTTAGCGCAATAAGTCCCCCCTTTAATTGATTTTCACACAAAATTTTGTTACCTTGCCAATTTTTGGCATCAATAGTTTTTTTCTTTCTTGGCACGCCTGGTGGGACCCATGAAAAGTGCTTAATCCTTAAGCAATAATATGAACCACAAACCTGTCAAAAGATCCCAAATGATTAACAACCCTAATTTTTTAGTACCACTATTAGGGTCAGTACCAAGTAGAACCTATAACATAAATGTCTAAAACTCTCCACCAACTATGCTACCTATCACCAACCAAAAATATGTGGTATGGGATTCTAGAAGTCCTCTTAGAACACCTATAGCGCCAGTTGTTTGGGCCCCCATCTCAGTGTCTTCTCTCAAATCTATCCCTAAGTTCATAGAAGATGGATCAAGAACACCATCCAAATATATACAAGATGTGGCGGACGTATGTTTGGTACATAGAGTTATAGATCAAAACATAGCACTAAGGTTACTCACAACTTCTTTCAGAGGAAAAGCATCATATTGGTATCGCACTCTACCAACTAACTCCATTAACACTTGTGATTAGCTTGGAGATACTTTGTATGAAATATTCTCAAACAATGGAGATAGATCTTCCAAGTATCATCAGCTAGAGATCATCAAACAATCACCATTTGAGGCCCTACCTAACTTCAACGCTTAGCTCCACATAACTTGGCAAAGATTTCATGTTGCAATCTGCCAACCACCCGATTTTGCATTCATGTTTTACCTAAAATTCATCAAATCTGATATCTCAATGATGATCAAGTAACTTGGGGGAGCCACTCTATCAAAAGCATATAGCATCACAATCAAAGCAAAGAATAATTTGATCGATGCCAAAAAATTACCACCTTGGCCCATCACGCCTATATTCCCTGAAGTGCTAGTTCATTTCTAGGCTACACCAACAACTACATCAGCTAATCCTTCATAATCTGTGTACACATACATAAGCACACCAAAGAGCATTTCAATTGGTTCATTGAAAGACGAGACAAGAGACATAAAGGAAATTTTGAGATCTATGACCAACGAGATAACTATCATCAAATGCAACTCGGCTACTCCTCCAAAGTTGACCTATCAAAATTATCAGGGAAGAAGGCCCTCTTACCAACAAAACCAATTCTAAGGAGGCACTCACTAGAATTTTTTAGGTGCCAACGACAAGTCAAATAATACCAGTAGCCATTCCATTACAGAATGCCAACCTAAGTTCTAACAGAGAGTTGGCTGCCAAACGAAATAATTTGATCGATGATGGTAACCCCTGGTACTTTCCTTATGGATATTTTCATATGCGTTGAAATTTCCCATGTGACAATATACAACAGAAGATAGTAGAGTAGTGCAGTCAAGGCACAATATCGAACAATGGGAATTATGTATATAGTTATCTACAAATGGAAAACATAGGATTCACTGCTCAAATGCAAGGAATGTCTTTGGAACAAGAGAGCCAAATTGCTTCAAACCATCCCCTCTTCTCATGGATGGAAGGAGAGGAAGTGGTGTTCACATTCTAAGCATCCACTTCTGAAACCCCGTGAGTGCAATCTAATTACAATATGTGCTTTGAAGGGAGATTCATTGATGAAACAATCATCTTGCAATTAGTCAGTTGGTAGTCTTAAAATTATCTCAACCACTAGACTAGTGCCCCTATGGTAGTAGCACAAATAAATCTACAAAAGAATACCATAACCAATATATCTAAGGAGAAAAAGAAATAGAGTCCACCACCATTGGATGTGGTAGAGTAATTCAAAAAATCTTCCGCTAACATTTCCCTATGGGAAATCCTAGTTGTTGGGTCTCAAAAATGTAGGTTTGAACCACAAGAGGTTGCCAAGCTCTCACAACGCTTTTGGCCAATGTACAAGGCCAATTCATGCAATTGTACCTTGTACTCTCTAGGTTCTACTAGACCTAGGTAGGTGTAGCTATATGAATGATGTAGATTTTGAAATGTATTTCCTGTTGAAACAATCTACCCACAATGGAAAATGGAAGTGGATAGACAAAATCACTATAACTATACCTACTCCTACTACACAAAAGAAAGGTTTTGTAAATGTTGTTTGTTTATGAATTTTATCTATGGGTTGAGTTAGATCAGTGTTATCTATCCACATGGGAAATGGAGTCAAAATTATTAGGAATTACATATATTTCCTTCTATCTTAATTCAAGTTGTTAGGAACTTTGAAAAATGGAATTCTAATGATTGGAATCTAATTTAATTTATTTATGTCCTCCATAAATAGTGTTGGAATGTTTCCAAGTTACCAAATTCTATTTCAATAATCCAAAAAATTCCTAAATTATGGTGAGGTACTTGAAGGGATTAATTCTGACATGCAAACACCAACAAATAAAAATCACACAAAGTGGTAAAATGCACCTTGATAAATCAAACATATGCTTGGTATATTGATTTAAATAATCAAAGGACTTCAAGTTGGAGAAAACTAGTTAAGAAATATAAATGATTACAACTCAACAACTTAACATAGAATGGGTTTAACCGATTCAAAAATAATTCATCCATTTCTCTACTTCAAAAAAGGTTTGTCATTATTTACATTCCCAGTTTCATTTTCTTGAAAAATCTAACTCCCACTCTCTAACTCCTTTTTGCAACTGATTTTTACAACAAATTTATACAATAAAACTCGAAGAGTCATGACCCTTCACTCTATGGTAAAACCGTTTACATTCTATGACAGAGATAAAAATATTTAATTAAGTTTCCTTTAGAAAAATTAAATATTTTTTACATTAATCTTTCTTTTGATTTTTCCCTTTATATTTTACCGACCTTCATATTTCACTTTATTCGCTCCTTTACTATTTTTACAACCTCACTGTGGTTCACCTTCCATCTCCCTGAGGTACAACGGTGTTTGAATTTTCCATGGCCTTCTCCATCTACAATATCCTTACCGTTCAACCACACGCTTCATTTTTGCCACCGACAGTATGGAAGTATTAGCATTTATTGCTATCTCTCACCGTTACCCACATTACCATGGTTTGCTTGTTACCTCCTCATGGTACCATGGTAGCCACCTCTACTAGTTATCTTTTATGTCCACTGCCACCGGGATCTCTGCTTTGAGTGCTAATGGTAACACAGTGCCTTCATTTTTCCGCTTCCTTCACTGCTAACGTAGTCACCATAGTCCCTGCTAGAACCCTCTGCAGTACCACGGTGAGCCTCCTTCCAACCGCTGGCTCATTGCTACCTCACCACCCAACATGATACCGTGGTCAATGTTTTGACCACGTGCGGTGTGGCAGTGACTATTCTTTGACCACCACTTCACCATCTTCCACCATCGCCTCCCTACCTATCATGCCACCATGGTGACTATGCTAACCAGGCATGATTGTGCGGTAATAATCCTTCACACCACCACTTCCCTATTTCTTCTAACTGTTACCGCTATCTTTGTTGCTTGTTAACCCTTTACCGCACCATCGCAGGCCTTGAGACTACCCTCTGCGGTGTAGCGGTAAGAGCTTCCTTCACCACATCAAACCACCACCACTATACTGTGAGCCCGGTGTGGGAGGCCATGATAAAGTGGTATAAAGGTGAGGGCTATGAAAGAGCATGACAGTGGTATAATGTATAAGTCAATTTTTGGCTTTTTTTGAATGGCGATAAAGGTATGTAAAAATTGTGGATTGGAAAATTGAATTTTTTATTAAAATATAGTGAGAATGAATGGTATGAATGAATAAAAAACCTTAGGACTTTGATGGAAAATAGTAGATTCAAACAAGAAAACCTTAGTGTTTTTCATGGAATTTTTTGGTTCTAATAGTGGCTCCTATTGGGGATGAGTGATTTTTCAATCACTGCAAGAATCCAAAATATCTTTGGGAGAGAAAACCAAGGAAGGAAATAAAAAAAAAAATGAAGGCAATGGCAAATGGAGGGAATGAAAAAATGAAGGATATGAAAGATGGAGCAAATGGAGAATGAAAAACCCTATACTACTATACATGGAAAGGAAAGCAATGCTTTCAGAAAGGGAACTCTTGAGAATGTCCATGTATTGGAAAACCCAAACCCCTAAAAGATTCCTAAAACTACCGTGGAGGGAAAATAATTTTTTTTAAAGAGGCATTGCTAAGAATTGTCCATGCACTCAAAATCCTTAATCCTCTATGTCTGCTATGGTTCAAAAATCAAACCACAAAGGATGGCCCCAGGCCACCCAAAATAAAAAACCTACAATTTCCTATGTCATAGACTTTGTTCTAATTAAAGCTCATTAGGTTTATTTTGAAACTATCCATTAAACCTACCCTACAACATGCACTGCCATTGAAAACCTTCATAAAAACATTGTATTCAACTTGATTCATATTCATTTCACCACTCTGCATTTCATCATTCTCATTATCATATGAAAAATCTTTGTCATCTTCAGCATACAAGGTGTATCCATATTCAACAAAAAGTTCATAGGTTTGCTCATTGTCATATGTTACTAAATGATCCAACAGCTATACTAGGACTTGAAAATATGAATACTCCTTATGGCAACCAAACAATTCTATCTCATCAACATCTTCTGAAACAAACAAATCAAAACTACTTTCCCCTTCTTTTCTATTACAATTTGGTATTGACACATACCTCTGATCCATACAACCATCCTTACACATAATTGAATCAATAAATGATGAACAATTATCATCAATGATATGCAAACCAGTATCTTTCTCTTGTAGACAAAAATTACTCAATTCATATACCTCTTCTTGGACACAAATGGATTCATGATCAGCTTCAATGATTTCTTCATCAATCTAAGAGATGCACATGGAGTCATATGAATTGTTACACATAGTATCTTCACTATCAAAGCATATATAGGCTGGAACACATACTCTAGAATCATCTTTATGTGCATTCTTTTAGTATTCAAGAGTTAACAAATCTGAAACTTTCTCACTTCTGATTGAATAGGTGTTTTCTTCCATATCTTCTACCATGTCTCCAACCTCTTCTTGATCTTCGTAAGGACTATAAAAATCATCCTATTATAGATTCACAAGCTCTTTTTCACAATTTGAATCACAATTTGTTATGAAAGAGAGCATCTCCATACCTTCACTATTGGAAGGCATGGTACCTTCTTCAATTCCATCTTCTTAAACATTTATGTTGTACTCTCCAGATGGTATGTCCCTATCATCTTCCAAATCTGAAAAATAGTCATTAGAAATCCTTGTAGCACATGCTTCCTTTGTTTGTTGCATTGTTTGAGCATCCATGATATCACTACTATATTTATTATTTGCAGTATCCATGTACCTTGTCCCAAGCATTGAATCAATAAATTTATTTACTACATCAAAGACTTGTTGTTTTAATGAGTCTGACCAATAAATTGATTTAGGCTCTAATTCTCTTAGAATTTGTGCAACAAATGTGGGTCTTGTAGGCCTATAACATGGAGGTAATTGCATACAAATATCTACCATCCTGTTGTACAAAGAACTTACAGATTCTCCCTTATATTTCTTTATGTCAAAAGAGGCGTCCACAAGAACTGTACCTCTCTCTTGAAATTGAATATACTCATCAAATGTTTTTTGATGTGAATAGAGTACATTACCTTTATTACCAAAGTTCTCAGTTGCATCATGTGGTATTTGTGGTTTCCAATATCTCCTGGCATTTGTGTCTTCATTCTCATTGCATGATGACCTATTTGATGATGTACATGGAGAACGTTTGACTCCCAATTGCCACAATTGTTGGTTCACTTGTAGTGTCTATTATTCTAATTGTAGCCTATGTTTTCTCAATTCCTTCAACTCTCTCATCAACTATTGTCTCCTTTCTTCTTCTGCCATCATGACAAAATATTACTACTTCTCAACACCCATGCATTATTTATCAAATGAAACAAAGTCACCACCTACTTTTCCCAAAAGTAGGAAAATGAAAAAAAAATTGATATTGATTTGGTTTGCTCTAGTGGAATTTCCAAAAAATGTAAAACGTTTTTGACTCAATAAATGGATAGGTTGAAAAAAAATTCTTGAGTAAATCCCCAACCGAGTCGCCAAAACTATTGGGTCTCAAAAATGCAGGTTTGAACCACGAGAGGTTTCCAAGCTCTCACAACACTTTTGGCCAATGTACAAGGCCAATTGATGCAATTTTACCTTCTACTCTTCAGGTTCTGCTAGACCTAGGTGGGTGTAACTATATGAATGATGCAAATTTTGAAATGTATTTCCTGTTGAAAAAATATACCCACAATGGCAAATGGAAGTGGATAGAAAAAATCACTATAACTATACCTACTCCTACTACACAAAAGAAAGGTTTTGAAAATGTTGTTTGTTTATGAATTTTATCTCTAGGTTGAGGTAGATTAGTGTCTTCTATCCACATGGGCAATGGAGTCAAAATTATCATGAATTACATGTATTTCCCCTTCTGTCTTAATTCAAGTTGTTAGGAACTTTGAAAAATGAAATTCTAATGACTCGCATCTAATTTCATTTATTTATGTCTTGTATAAATAGTGCTAGAATGTTTCCTTACCAAATTCTATTTCAATAATCCAAAAGAAATCCTAAATCACTATGACTTACTTGGAGGGATTTAATTGTGACATGGAGACACCAACAAATAAAAATCATAGAAAGAGGTAAAATGCACCTTAATAGATCAAACATATGCTTGGTATATTGATTTAAATAATCAAAGGACTTCAAGTTGGAGACAACTGGATACAAAATATAAATGATTACAACTCAACAACTGAACATAGAATGGGTTTCATTGATTCAAAAATACTTCATCCATTGCCTTGCTTCAAAAATGGTCTATCATTCTTTACATTCCACATTTCATTTTCTAGAAAAATCTAACTCCCACTCTCTAACTCCTTTTTGCAACTGATATTCACAACAAATTTATACAATAAAATTCGAAGAGTCATGACCCTTCACTTTCTGGAAAAACTGTTTACATTTTATGACAGAGATAAAAATATTTAATTAAGTTCCCTTTCAGAAAATTAAATATTTTTAACAATAATATTTTTTTGATTTTTCCCTTTATATTTTACCAGCCTTCTTATTTCACTTTATCCACTCCTTTACTATTTTTACTTCCTCACTGTAGTTCACCTTCCATATCCCCAGGGTACAACGGTGTTTAAGTTTTCCACAACCTTTTCCATCTACAACAACCTTACTGCTCAATCGCATCCTTTGTTTCTACCACCGGCAGTATGGCAGTATTAGCATTTATTGCTATCTCTCACCATTACCCACGTTACCACGGTTTTCTCATTACCTCCTCATGATACTGCAGTAGCCACCTCTAATAGTTATCTCTGTTGTCCATTGCACCATCGTAGTCTCCGCTTTGACTGCCAGCGGTACCGTGCTGCCTTCATTCTGCCACCTCCATCACTACTAGTGTAGTCACTGTGGTCTCTTCTTGAACCCCCTATAGTACCACAGTGGGCCTACTTCTAACCATTGCCTCATCGCTACCTCACTGCCCACCATAATACTGTGGTCAATGCTTTGACCATGCGCGATGTGATGGTGACTATTTTCTAACCGCCACTTCATTGTCTTCCACCATCACCTCCCTTCCTACTGTGCCTCCACAGTGACTATGCTAACCACGCGCGGTTGTGTGGTAACAATCTTTCACACCATCGCTTCCCTATTTTTGTTAACAGTTACCACTAACTCTGTTGTTTGTTAACCGTTTACTGCAATACCGCAAGCCTTGAGACTACCCTCTATGGTGTAACGGTAAGGGTTTCCTTGACCACATCAAACCACCACCTCTATATTGTGAGCCCAGTATGGGAGGTCACGGTAAAGTAGTATAAAGGTGAGGGCTATGAGAGAGCATGGCATTGATATAATGTATAGGTCAATTTTTGGCTTTTTTGAATGGTGGTAAAGGTATGTAAAAATTATGGATGGGAAAAATGATTTTTTTATGAGAACATAGTGAGAATGAAGGTTATGAATGAATAAAATACCTTAGGACTTTGATGGAAAATATTAGATTCAAACGGGAAAACCTTAGGGTTTTTCATGGAATTTTTGGGTTCTAACACTAGCTATGTTGGAACAAAATACATTACTACAAAGGGCCCTTCAAGAAGACTTGATCATAGAACCAAAGAAGCAATCACTTCAGGAGGAAACTAATAAACTATTTCAACTAGACAAAGTTTTTTGAATACTGTAGAAGAAGGCCCCAATAAAGATCTTGAAGAAGAATGGGCATTCAAAATCGGTGAAGAAAAACTAAATCTGAGGCTATTTCTCTCAACCCTTATTGTGGGTAAATAATTAATACATAATTCCATGATTGACTATGGTGCCAAAACCACAGTCATGCCTAGGATAATACATAAATCCCTGAGATTAAGCTATGAACCTTTGAATAAGAGAGTCGTGCAACTAGATGTGAATATGGTCAATAGTCTAGGGATCATTAAAGACCTTTTGTTAACCTTTTTTTAACTACCTGAATATCACATTCAAGAAGAATACCATGATCATTGATATCCCTCAAATTTTTGGTCTATGTCTATCTAGAGAATTCACTTCCAAGCTAGGTGGATACCTTTCTTTATATTGGTCACACCTAATTATAATGACCAAGCATGGATCCAAAATGAAACTGGAGTACAAACCTTTTCATCCCAAACATGTTATAGATGAATCTAGGAAATTCTTTGGATTGGCTCACACTTCCATAACCAAGGAGGAGATATACTGCATGAAGCTTCTAGAAGATGAAGAAATCATCAGAGATTGGACTGATCAGAAGGAGGTTCTCCTAATCAAGTTCATTGACAAAGATTCTTTCAACAATTATCATGCCACTAGATTACGAACTTATATCATTTATGATGAGGATCAAGCAATCCTAAAAGTCACACAAAAACCCAAAGGCTTTTCGGTGACTGAACTATGGTTGCTACATTCTGATAGTGCGAGGTATAAGATCAGTACAAAATCTAAATTATACTTGACTTCCCAAAGTAGCAAGGATACAATCATGTCCCTTTGATCCTATTTTTCTTATCCCAACAAAAGAGAATATGAAGGCCTCATAGTAATTTTGAGCCTGATAAATAAATTAGACATCAAGCAAATAGATTGGCTAAGGATTTCTAAACTAATCAACAATCAAGTTCAGAATATCAATACTGAAAAGGATGGCCATACAAGATCCTTCGAAGGAAAGGTTCGAGACTTGATTAAGAGCTTTGGAACTTTAAATATTCGGGTTTTTACTCAAGAAAAAAATGATGATACAAAAATCTTGGCCGAAATTAGATCTCAATTTGAACTGGTACTAGACACAACGTACAACCAATGCTCCAAGCAAATGATACTCCAACTCGCAAAACTAGATGATGGAAAGAGTTGGTGAGTATTCGATAGTGGTGAACACATTGCCTTGATTAGTTCGCAACTAGGAGAGGTTAACAACCGATTCCAAGAAGGGATGACAAAAAGCAAGGGCAATCAAGACACACAACATGAACTCCACAAATTTCCAAAGAGTTTGGTCACTTTTGAAAGTTCCCATTTTGGAAATACTAGAAAGCAAAAGAGGAAGTTTGTAACAAATGAAGGTGATTATATAGAGGGTCAAATTAGAAAGGAAACTAATATTAAGTATGAAGGAGCATCCTACATCAAGGTGAAGAAGGACACATACATTTTTCAAAAGAAAATGAGCAATTATTGGCTTGATCATATAAAACACTCAAAGAATATGATCCTAGCATCATCCGGTCAACATTTCAACTAGAGAGAGACCAAATCAGCATGTCAAACCAAAGGTCTATCAAATCTTAGGATTAAAGCTTCAATCAATCCTAGCATTTGAACTTTGAGCCTCATTTCGGTCTGGAAGGAGAATGGAGATATCCACTTATGTATCAATGTAAAGGATCTAAACTAAATGCCAGTAAGAAACCACCCACCACCCTCTATGGAATCAATCATTGTAGCAAGAGAAAATGTGTTTTCTCTATGAGATAGTTGTTTAACCCAAGGGT